>BLSH010027590.1:214961-235254 GCA_018402905.1 Glandirana rugosa | reverse complement strand
GGTTGCACTGATGATGGGGCAAACATGCAGCACTGATGGGCGGCACTGACAAACAACACTGATGGGCACTGATACGTGGCACTGATATGCGGCATTGATGGACACTCCTAGGCGGCACTGATAAGTGGCACTGGGCACTGATGGGCACTGATAGGGGGCACTTTTAGGTGGCACAGGTGGGCACTTTTAGGTGGCACAGGTGGGCACTTTTAGGTGGCACAGGTGGGCACTGATAGCTGGCACAGGTGGGCACTGATAGCTGGCACAGGTGGGCACAGGTGGGCACTGATAGCTGGCACAGGTGGGCACTGGTGCAACAAGCACTGTTAGGGATGGCACTGGCAGGCATCATATATGGGCACAGTGCCATCCCTACAGTGCATAATATGGCCCTTACCTGGTTGGCTAGTGGGGGCTCCCTGGTGGTCCTGGGCGGCCTCTGCATGACATCCCTGGTGGTCCTGGGCGGCCTGGGTGTGCTGTCCGGCGGGGGGGGCTCCCTGGGGTCTTGATCCGGCTCCCTGGTGGTCCAGTGGGGTGATCCTGAGGGTGGCTGCGCTGATAAATGTTCAGCGCAGCCACCCCCTGTCAGAAGAGCAGCCGATCGGCTCTCCGCTGCTCAGGTCTGCAGACCTGAGCAGAGGAAAAGCCGATCAACGGCTCTTCCTATTTACACTGTGATCAGCCGTGATTGGTCACGGCTGATCACATGGTAAAAGGTTTCGGATCGAAGCCTTTTACCTCAGTCGGTAGTGCGGTGGGTCAGACTGACCCACGGCACCACCGATCGCCGCGATGCGCGCCCCCAGGGGCGTGCGATCGCGCATTATCCTGAGGACGTCAATAGACGTCCAGTCAGGATAATGAACCCCTGCCCGGGCGTCATTTGTCAATGCGCCGGGCGGGAAGTGGTTAATGTCTAGACCGCTGGCCTCAAAAGTGAGTACACCCCTAAGTAAAAATGTCCAAATTGGGGCCAAAGTGCCAATATTTTGTGTGGCCACCATTATTTTCCAGCACTGCCTTAACCCTCTTGGGCATGGAGTTCACCAGAGCTTCACAGGTTGCCACTGGAGTCCTCTTCCACTCCTCCGTGACAACATCACGAAGCTGGTGGATGTTAGAGACCTTGCGCTCCTTCACCTTCCATTTGAGGATGCCCCACAGATGCTCAATAGGGTTTAGGTCTGAGGACATGCTTGGCCAGTCCATCACCTTTACCATCAGCTTCTTTATCAAGGCAGTGGTCCTCTAGGAGGTGTTTGAGGTCGTTATCATGTTGGAGTACTGCCCTCCGACCCTTTCGCCAAAGGGAGGGGATCATGCTCTGCTTCAGTATGTCACAGTACATGTTGGCATTCATGGTTCCCTCAATGAACTGTAGCTCCCCAGTGCCGGTGTAGCGACATAATAGGATACCCGACACAAATGGATACCGGAAGTGACTTTTCTACAAAAAAAACAACTGTGTATGCGTCCCTCCTCGCTATGCGTTCCAACATTATCTTATTATATCGCTACACAGACACGACAAATGTTGACACGGAAGTGACGTTCCATCGCCGCCATCTTGCTATACCCCGCACTCATTCATAGTAAGGATAGAGCGAGAAGGATGCGGACATCTTTGTACACCCACCAGAGTTTTTAATTTCACAATTTTTTTTAACAGTAAACGGGGCTTACATACTGAAATACAGTATTTTGAAATACGTGACACTATTTTGATGTTCAATTGTAAAAGCAGTGGTGTTTTGTCTCACTAGCAAAGCTGTCAGATCGCCAGGCTTACCACTGCTTTCAAAATTGAACATCAAAACAGTGTCACGCATTTAAAAATACTGTATTTCAGTATGTAAGCTCAGTTTACTGTTAAAAATAAGTGTGTAATTTAAAAGTCAGCTGGGTGTAAAAAGATGTCTGCTTCCCGCCTTCTCACTCTATCCTTACTGTGAACGAATGCAGGGTATAGCAAGATGGCGGTGACGGAACGTCACTTCCGTGACAACATTTTTAGTTACAAAACTGTTGGAATGCATAGCAAGGAGGGACGCATGAGCAGTTGTTGGTTTTTGTAGAAACATCACTTCCAGTTTCCATTTGTGTCGGGTAACCTATTATGGTGCTACACCAACAGCACTCATGCAGCCAAAGACCATGACACTCCCACCAACATGCTTGACTGTAGGCAGGACACACTTGTCTGTGTACTCCTCACCTTGTTGCCACCACACATGTTTGACACCATCTGAAAAAAATATGTTCATCTTGATCTCATCAGACCACAGGACTTCCATGTTCCAGTAATCCATGTCCTTATCTGCTTGTCTTCAGCAAACTGTTTGCAGGCTTTCTTGTGCATCAAATTAAGAAGTGGCTTCCTTCTGGGACAACAGCCATGCAGACCAATTTGATGCAGTGTATGGTCTGAGCACTGACAGGCTGACCCCTTCAACCTCTGCAGCAATGTTGGTAGCACTCATACGTCTATTCCCAAAGATAACCTCTAGATATGACGCTGCGCACGTGCACTCAGCTTCTTTGGTTGACCATGGCAAGGCCTGTTCTGAGTGGAACCTGTCCTGTTAAACTGCTGTATGGTCTTGGCCTCCATGCTACAGCTCAGTTTCAGGGTCTTGGCAATCTTCTTATAGCCTAGGCCATCTTTATGTAGAGTACATTGTTACATAGTTGCATAGTTAGTCAGACTGAAAGAAGACACAAGTCCATCTAGTTCAACCAAAAAATAAAAAATAAATAACATAAAAAAATTATATATAACCATACAATCCCATATTAAAGCAATGTACCGTGCTGGCCAAAACCACCTCTGGAGGGAGTCTATTCCACATTTTTACAGCTCTTACTGTGAAGAAACCTTTCCGTATTTGGAGATGAAATCTTTTTTCCTCTAGACGTAAAGAATGCCCCCTTGTCCTTTGTGATGACCTTAAAGTGAATAACTCAACACCAAGTTCACTATATGGACCACTTATGTATTTGTGCATGTTGATCATATCCCCCCTTAATTTCCTCTTCTCAAGAGAGAATAAATTCAGTTCCTCTAATCATCCCTCATAGCTGATGTCAGGAATGTGGCCGTTACTGGACGTTGCCCGCGTGCGCCCGTGCACGTTCACGCGCCCGTGCACGCCAATGGCGCCGATCAGGCCATTTAAGCATCCTGCACCCTGTAGCAGGTGCTGTCTGATCTACAGCAAATCCGTGTTCCCGAGAGATCTGTACCTGTGCACTTCCTGTTCCTGTGACCCCGGCTTGACCTGATTATCCGTGCTATCTGCCTGAACCGACCTCTGCTTGTCCACGACCACTCTCTCTGCCTGATCCTTCTGTACCTCGCTGCCCGCCCATTGACGACCCTGCCTGAACCCGACCATCCATCCGTCTGATCCCTCTGCACTGTTTTGCCTGAATGTTGCCGACCCGGCCTGAACCACTACTCTGTCTTGCATGGACCTCTGGAAGACATCTTACCATCACCTGTGTCTGAATCCAGCCCTCGTGCTCCCCTGTGCTCCAGCGCTCCCTGTCTGCTCTATCAGGGGTTCTGGAACCAGGGCCTTAAGAGAGGTTGTTCCCCGCACAAACCAGACTCCACCGCCTGGATTGTGACAGCTGAGCTCCTCCATGCCTCTTATTAGTTTAATTGCCCTTCTCTCCACTTTCTCCAGTTGTCCGATATCCTTTTTGAGAACTGGTGCCAAAAACTGAACTGCATATTCCAGATGAGGTCTTACTAATGATTTGTACAGGGGCAAAATGATGTATCTATCTCTGGAGTCCATACCTCTCTTAATACAAGAAAGGATTTTGCTTGCTTTGGAAACCGCAGCTTGGCATTGCATGCCATTATTAAGCTTATGATCTACCAAAACCCCCAGATCCTTCTCCACTATGGATTCTCCCAGTTGTACTCCCCCTAGTATGTATGATGAATGCATATTCTTAGCCCTCAAATGCATAACTTTACATTTATCAACATTAAACCTCATTTGCCCCATAGTTGCCCAATTAGACAGTGCATTGAGGTCCGCTTGTAAGTTGTAGACATCCTGTAAGGACGTTATTCCACTGCATAGCTTGGTGTCATCTGCAAACATTAAAACTTTTAATCCCAGACCTTTTGTCCCCAGTCACGCACTCTAGATTATTTTGTAGCAGGCCTACATGCTCAGACCTGACCTTTTTTACTATTCATATATTTGAAGATTTTTTGGGAGGATTTGTCCTACTATCTTTTGCAATCTGTCATTCGTTTTGAATTTTTGCGTCCTTGATTTCTTATTTACATATTCTGTTAAATTCTTTGTAACATTTAAAAGATGATACTATTCCTTCATTTTTATATTTTTAATATTCTTTTATATTTTTTTCAGATCCTCAGAGAGTTGTTTGCTATGGGGTGCCATGTTGAACTTGAAGTGACCAGTATGAGAGAGTGAGAGCAATAATACCAAATTTAACACACCTGCTCCCCATTCACAGCTGAAACCTTGTAATACTAATGAGTCATATGACACTGGGGAGGGAAAATGACTAATTGGGCCCAATTTGGACATTTTCACTTAGGGGCGTACTCACTTTTGTTGCCAGCGGTTTGGACATTAATGGCTGTGTGTTGAGTTATTTTTTAGGGGACAGAAAATTTACACTGTTATACAAGCTGTACACTCACTACTTTACACTGTAGCAAAGTGTCATTTCTTCAGTGTTATCACATGAAAAGATATAACAAATACACTATATTAAGAAATGTATTGGGATGCCTGCTTTTACGTGCACATGAACTTTAATGGCATCCCAGTCTTAGTCTGTAGAGTTCAATATTGAGTTGGCCCACACTTTGCAGCTATAACCGCTTCAACTCTTCTGGGAAGGCTGTCCACAAAGTTCAGGAATGTGTCTATAGGAATGTTTGACCATTCTTCCAGAAGCGCATTTGTGAGGTTAGGCACTGATGTGGACGAAATGCCTGGTCTCTGCTCTAATTCATCCCAAAGGTGTTCTATTGAGTTGGGGTCAGCCCAGTCAAGTACCTCCACCCCAAACTCACTCATCCATGTTTTTATGCACCTTGCTTTGTGCACTGGTGCAAATCATTTGGTTGGGGGGGGGGGTAATTATGGTGTGGGGTTGTTTTTCAGGGGTTGGGCTTGGCCCCTTATTTCCAGTGAAGGGAACTCTTAAGGCATCAGCATACCAAGACATTTTGGACAATTTAATTCTCCCAACTTTGTGGGAACATTTAGGGGATGGCTCCTTCCTGTTCTAACATGACATTGATGAGAGAGGTTGGGGTGGAGGAACTTGACTGACCTGTACAGAGTCCTGACCTCAACCTGATAGAATACCTTTGGGATGAATTAGAACAGAGATTGTGAGCCAGGCCTGACCTCACAAATGTGCTTCTGGAAGAATGGTCAAACAGTCCCATAGACACACTCCTAAAACTTGTGGACGGCCTTCTCTGAACAGTTAATATAGTGTGTGTAATACATACACACAAAGTGTCTCACAAAAGTGAGTACACCCCTCACAGTTTTGTAAATATTTTATTATATCTTTTCATGTAACAACACTGAAGAAATTACACTTTGATACAATGTAAGGTAGTGAGCTTGTGTACAGCTTGTGTAACAGTGTAAATTTGCTAAGTATAAATTATATGTGTTCCGCGCAAACGGATAAAAATAAAATTATTACTCTGAGAGCTGCTGCCTCCACCTCAAACTTCACGCAGTATAGTTTGGTTAATATGGTGTAATTATGGTGGAAGTGGTGCTGCTCTTACTAAAGCATATAAAAATCTTATAAAAATCTAGTTATTTTCTTGAAAACCAAAAATTCATAAATATGTAACTATTTTCCAGAATGCTGGTGGAAAATGTATAAATATAAAAACTATAAGAATATTGACAATTTATTCATTTTCCGTATGTAAGTGAATAAATGGATAATCTCAATTTGTTATATGACATTATATCACAGAATATTACTGAATGAGAATTGTCCATTTATAGTTCATTACAATTTATACATTGTTGAATATTATTCGTAATATTTTGCAAGATTAGTAATTTATATGAATAAGGATGCTAAAAGTATAGGGGTACGCTAGGAAGTTATTCACAATACCCACTAATTACACCATTTCCACATTAACATCAGCACTGATTGAACCTCCAAACACCTTTTTAGGAATATAACTACTTTAGGGATCTCCTCCGGTCCAATAAACTCTTTTGTCAGTAATAAATATTTCATATCCCCACCAACAAAAGCATTCTCTAAACATATGTACAACTGTCATATAACAAATTGAGATTATCCATTTATTCACTTACATACGGAAAATTAATAAATTGTCAATATTCTTATAGTTTTATATTTATACATTTTTCACCAGTATTCTGGAAAATAGTTACATATTTATGAATTTTTGGTTTTCAAGAAAAAAAATAGATTTTTATAAGATTTTTATATGCTTTAGTAAGAGCAGCGCCACTTCCACCATAATTACACCAGTGTAAATTTGCTGTCCCCTCAAAATAACTCAACACACAGCCATTAATGTCTAAACCGTTGGCAATGAGTACACCCCTAAGTGAAAATGTTCAAATTGGGCCTAATTAGCCATTTTCCCTCCCCGGTGTCATGTGACCCCGTTAGTGTTACAAGGTCTCAGTTGTGAATAGGTAGCAGGTGTGTTAAATTTGGTGATCGCTCTCACTCTCTCATACTGGTCACTGGAAGTTCAACATGGCACCTCATAGCAAAGAACTCTCTGAGGACCTAAAAAAAAAGAATTGTTGCTCTACATAAAGATGGCCTAGGCTGAGGAACGGTGAGAGTGATACTCAGTCTGATGACCTATTGTTAAAATGCTTTTAAAGAGTTTAAAGATTTTATACTTTGTAAGTGCAATACTTTTGGGGGTGATGTTTTGTTTGAATAAACTTACCAAACAGAATCAGTATATGAGACCGTTTTCCTTATATGTATATTACTTCCAATGAGGAGAACACCCCTATTGTGAGTGTTTACTGAGAAGAAGGAACTCAACTTAAGATGTAGTCTGGCTGTGGATCTGTCAATGGGAGGAGGCTCCTATTGTTCTATTTTGTTGGGATATTGAAGGCTCAGTTTTATCTGAGATCTGGTTAGTTGAATATCCACGGGGTGTGGAGCCCAATGAGGTGTGGTGATGGGATTTATTTAACAGACCCAGATTACTAATATAATTATCAGTGGCGGCTGGTGAAGTTTTAGGATGGGGGGGCCAGTCCCCGCCCTTCCTTTTTTACCCCTCCTACTTCTCATAAGCCCCACCCCTGATCGAATCCACCCACTCCGTCCCTTCTATTCCACATATTGTGTCAGGAGTACACAGCTCAGCATCACAGGACACAGTATACAGCTCAGCATCACAGGACACAGTATACAGCTCAGCATCACAGGACACAGTATGCAGCTCAGCATCACAGGACACAGTATACAGCTCAGCATCACAGGACACAATATACAGCTCAGCATCACAGGATGCAGTATACAGCTCAGCATCACATGACACAGTATACAGCTCAGCATTACAGGACACCGTATGCAGCTTAGCATCACAGGTGGGGTATATAGCAGCCAGTATCACAGGGCACAGTATAGAGCTCCAGCATCACAGCTGGGGTTTATAGCAGCCAGTATCACAGGTGGGGTACTTTGCAGCCAGTATCACAGGTGGGGTACTTTGCAGCCAGTATCACAGGTGGGGTAAATTGCAACCAATATCACAGGTGGGGGTACTTTGCAGCCAGTATCACAGGTGGGGTACTTTGCAGCCAGTATCACAGGTGGGGTAAATTGCAGCCAATATCACAGGAGGGGGTACTTTGCAGCCAATATTACAGATGGGGTACATTGCAGCCAGTATCACAGGTGGGGTACTTTGCAGCCAGTAACACAGGTGGGGTACATTGCAGAGCACCCCCCCCCCCCGAAGTCGGGACAAGTCCCACACTTACCCCATCTAATAGGCAGGCAGGACAGCGGGCTGTCAGCGTGCAGAGATTGGCTTGAGGAGAGCGGGCTGGAGCCTGTCCCCATCAGTTCGTCGCTCATCACATGGTCAGGGTCTACGTGGGAGCGGGAGTCACATCCACTGCCACAGTGACCCGCCCCCGCCCGCCGCATCCATGCCATCCAATTACACTGAGCCACAGGCTCAGGGCAGCCAATCAGACTATGAATGTGTGCTTGTTCAGCGCACATCCATAGTCTTTAATGGCTGACCAATAGGCTCACTACTTGACTGTCAGATGACGGCCAAGGAGCCGAAAAAAAAAAAGAAAGTCAATGTACCAGCGCCACCTTTAAGGGGCCAGGCTGGCTTTTTTTTTTCTTAGCCAGCAGGGAGGCGGCACCCAAGCGCTCCTTATTGGCCAGCCGCCCAAGCATGGTGGTGTGAGTGTCATGGTCTGGGGTTGCATGAGTGCTGCCAGCACTGGGGAGCCACAGTTCATTGAGGGAACCATGAATGCCAACATGTACTGTGACATACTGAAGCAGAGCATGATCGGAGCCTTCGGAGGCTAGGCCGCAGGGCAGTATTCCAATATAACGACCCCAAACACACCTCCAAGATGACCACTGTCTTGCTAAGGAAGCTGAGGGTAAAGGTGATGGACTGGTCAAGCATGACTCCATACCTAAACCCTATTGAGCATCTCTGTGGGGCATCCTCAAACGGAAGGTGGCGGAGCGCAAGGTCTCTAACATCCACCAGCTCTGTGATGTCGTCATGGAGGAGTGGAAGAGGACTCCAGTGGCAACCTGTGAAGTTCTGGTGAACTCCATGCCCAAGAGGGTTAAGGCAGTGCTGGAAAATAATGGTGGCCACACAAAATAGTGGCACTTTGGCCCCAATTTGGATATTTTCACTTAGGGGTGTACTCACTTTTGTTGCCAGCGGTTTAGACATTAATGACTGTGTGTTGAGTTTTTTGAGGGGACAGCAAATTTACACTGTTATACAAGCTGTACATGCACTACTTTAAATTGTAGCAAAGTGTCATCTCTTCAGTGTTGTCACATGAAAAGATATAATAAAATATTTACAAAAATGTTAAGGGTGTACTCACTTTTGTGAGATACTGTATGTATGTATGTATGCATGCATGTATTAAATGCATTAAAAATGTGTCTACTAACCAAAATAGACATATACATCAATAAATGTGTTGGCAGTGAAGAACAATAATGACTTCATAAGTGTTATTAAAAGTCTATTTAAAGCATACCAAAATGATTGTATTGTAAAAATAGTGATAGTGAGAAACAAAGTGTTGAGTCTTGAGTCTTATGGAGGCTTGTTGGAAGTCCTAAGGAGTTATGCTCCGCAGAGAGTGCAAAACAATGACAAATCGTCCAATCTATGTGCATATGTGGCAATACAGTCCAAAAAAACGAGAGAAAAAAAATCCAAATATGGAAATTATAAGTTGTTAAGGTGCTTGAAATGTGATGGTGATTATCGACATGGTGAACCGTGGTAAATAATATGCAAATACCCGGTCAATCCAAAAACAGAAGAAATCAAGGCTTACCAGATGGTGGATATATTCACGCCTGAATATATATAAAAAGGTTGGGAGGGTTGTCCTACTCCAGACTGGGCCCGTCACACAATCCTGGGGAGGTCAGCAGATCTTCACGGGGTGGAGGTACGTCACACAGTCCAATGCGGTATGTCCAGCCGGCTATGTGCTCATCCTGACACACCTGCTTCAAGGAATGTGGCTCCAAATTTCCATATAAACAAAGGAGGGGACTCTCCGTAGTGTGAATACCCTCTATCACAGGGTGTATCTTTATTGGTAATCGCAAATATGAAAGTCCACAGGAGAATGTATAAAATCCACAAGCTTATGGTAAAGGATTATTAAAAACAACGCAGCAATTTGGGGTCAGCAATTCCGATGCGTTTCATCTTATTAGACGTCGGCCAGGGTCACAATGCTCTGCGTCCAGGACCCACCCTATTTTGAAGCCTATTAGAGCCTCCGGCTCTAATCAGTGCTTCAAAAAACACTCCCTTACAATAAGAATTCATGCGCCCGGCATTCTGCAAGGGGCCAGACGCATGGATGGGGGGGTGGAGTCCATACATGCTCAATGGAGGGGCCACCCCTGCTGATCTGTATATGAAACTGATGTCCCAATGCCCACCACTGCCTGATGCCTGCCAATGCCTGATGCCCGCCGATGCCTGCTGCTGCCTGATGGCCGCCACCTAGATGGGGTAAGTGCAGGAGGACCGACCAGCAGACAGCGAGCTGGGGGGTTTGAGGTGCCGTTGGGGGTGTGGTTGTTTGACACCCCCCCTCAAAAAAAAAACACCAGCCGCCATTGCAGTTGAGTTTACATTTTTAAACCAACATAGTGTGTTCCAAAATGGGACCTGACCATAGGTGATGTTGAACTGTATTTCAGGATGAGCTTCAATACGCGCATAAAAAAAGCTAGAGCTGACCTGTGTTGGCCTGTCACAACACGAATATATCATCATTGTATCACCAGCAGGCCAAATACTGGTAAATGCATCAGTGACAACAGACAATTGTTCCAATCTGTCTACAAATGCGCCCATATACATTATAAGGACAGAGCTACATGCGATCCTGAGCGCTGTTCCACATTAGTGGACATAAAAGACACCCTTAAACAAAAAAAAAATCCCCAAAACAAATCTCAATAATTGTTCAAAAACTTGTAATTTGAGAACAGTTTATTTGTCATTTCCCCTTTATCCTTCCCACTGCTTTCCAGAAGGGAAATATACGTTTGAATACTATCTTTATGCGTAATTTAGGTATAAGAACTATGCACAAGAATAGCAACCTCCTAGCTAACAAGAACTCTCAATTTAGCTAGTATGTTGCTGTATAAGTATCAGTATTCAAGAATATAAACATCCATATTAATAGAGGTACATAAGTATTCTAGTCATGGCATATTGTTTATCAATCCCGAGTTGCAGTATATCAAATTTAAAAATTATAGCACCTTAATCACATTGCATAAATTATCCCTGAGGTATTTTATCTGTAATAATGATTTTCAGTGCAGACAGACCAATTGTTAGGGCCTTGTAATGGTATTACCAAAGAAGGACTCAAATAACATATGAACAGGCTTATCCCCTTTAATCAGAGCAGGGGGTCAAGAAAAAAAAAAATGATGAAAAAGAAAGGGTCACTCCTCCCAGGCCTCACGACTCTTGTGAGGAATATTTGATCGAAATCTATAATACCTTTAACATATTCCTTAGTACCCTGCAAAAAGGTGCTTGAATCTTATCCATAGTGGCTACTGGAAAAAAGAATATATCCCATCCCCACCACAATGAGGTGTCCGAGCAGGCTTGTGGAATGCTTGTGTACCTTAAGTAAGGTGTAAAGATTTGGGAATACTGGGTGTTGCGCCCATAAGAATAACTCTATATTCATTATACTTCCTTATTCATTTTCATTTCACAGCAATAACAAAAAAATATGTCATCAGTTATTTCTTCCCAATCTAAAACTTGATCTACAGTGAGTTTCTTATAGACTGCAAATTCAAACACCTGTTGCATTATCTTTTTCTCATTTGAAAGGATTTTATTGGGTTTTCATACATACAGTATCACCAGAGACAAAAATAACACGGTGAGTAAGGGTAGGATATCCATGGGGATATAAACAGTTGCCAGGTACCAGAGCATTCACAATACAATTCATCAAGGAAACAGAAATGTGGGAATCTCGGGTCGAGCCCCTCCCCACCCCCAGACACCCCATCCGGGATCAAGCTGCGTCCAGAGGGGGGGATACGCGCCCACAGGGCCGACATCCGTCGTCCCAACAGTAAAATATAAGGACATATAACTTTCTTTTTTTTTTTCCAAAGGACATATAACTTTCTAAGGGCCGAATGGCCCGTAATATTACAACCGTGTTGGACACTGAAGAAGAAAAAACAACAAGACGTTTACCTTAATCAAAAAAGGAAAGCAGTGAAAGGAAAGCTAGGGAAGAGAAGAAGAAGAGGAAAGAAAAGAAAAAGAAAAGCGCCAGGAACACTAAATCCCCTGGGAGGCAAACATAGGTCAGGGAGGAAGATTGAGATATCTCTGCCATGGCTCCCACACCGCATCGAATTTATCGGAGGAGTCCAGAAGAATATTGGCAAATTTTTCTTGGGTCATTATCCAAGTGATTTTTTTTTTCGCTGCATTGAAGGAGACAGATGGCCTCTTCGAAGCCCTTGCCAACGTGATCTTGGCGCCTAATAAAATATATTGAGTTTGTTTGTACAAGGGCCTGGAGAGGCCATCCAGCTTAAAATGAAGCAATTTGATTTCTGGATTTTGGGGAATCGCTTGATTCGTGATCCTCCTCAGTAAAGAGAAAATTCTGTTCCAGAACCCCCTGATCCTCTGACACTCCCACCATGTAGGAGCCCAAAAGGTCACACCCTCTAAAGCATAAAGGGGACGAGTTTGGAAACATAAGAGAAAGGCGGGTGGGGACCAGGTACCAACGGAAGATCACCTTTGCATTGGCCTCCATCAAAGAAGTATTGACCAAACCCTTGGAGGATTTCAAAACAATGGAGAACCATTTGTTCGCATCCCAGGAGAGGTCAAGATCCCTCTCCCAGTTAGCATATGAAGGTTTCAGAGGAGAGTCCATCAATGATGCATATATAATAGAAATGCCCCCCCTCTGGGAGGAAATATCGGAGCACCAGTTCTCGTAGGGAGTGATAGCTTCTCGAACAGTGTTTTCCCTCCATAATGAGGCAATATAATGATGAATTTGATGAAAGCGAAATCTTTCTAACTGGGGCATTTCCAGATTGCTGACGCAATGTTCTAAGGAGAGGGGGCCCGACGAGGTGAGAAAGTGGCCTATTCTATAGAGCCCTTTGTTGGTCCACCACTCAAATGCGTGAATGTCCTGGCCTGGAGAGAAGCAGGGGTTATTGAATACATGTTTCAGAGGGTGGATGTCAGACACCAAACCAGTGGCCCTAAATAGCGAGTCACAGAGGGCGATCAAGTGGGATAACGTAGGTGACAGGATTGCGGGTCTTGATTTTGGATGAGCCCAGACCAAATAGTCTATTGTGTTGAGAGGGCCCGCCTGTCTCTCTAACCCAATCTGGTCTATTGGAGGGGGCGTAAATGATAGAAAATTGAGCCAATTGAGCTGCCTGGTAGTACTTCCACAGGTTTGGGAGCCCTAAACCCCCTTGGTTACGATGTCTCATAAGGACTTCAGCTGGACACCTGAAGCCCTTATCGCCCCATATGAACTTTTTAATTTGGGCTTAGAATTTACGCAAATGAGACTTAACGATACGGATGGGGAGGGACCTGAATAGGTAGAGGATCCTCGGCAAGAGGGTCATTTTGACCAAATTAACCCTCCCTAACCAGGAGATACCCATTCTCCCCCATGAGGCGAGATCCTCCAAGAGTTGTTTAAGTAAAGGGGGATAATTAATCTTATACAATAGATCGATACTTGGCGCCAGTTTGATAACCAAGTATGGAATTTGGACTGGGCTCCAAGGGAAGTGATAGAGATCCTTAATTTGCTGTACAATCCTCTTGGTGACATTCACATTGAGGGCTGCAGATTTAGACATATTAACTCTCAGACCCAAGGCCTTGCCGAACTCCTCAAGGAGCTGAACAATGTTTGGGACTGAATCAAGGGGAGATGTGACGAATAGGAGTAGGAGCAGCAAAGAGGGCACACTTATGCATATGTGGACCACAACTCACCCCCTGGATACCAAGATGATTCCTGATTGCAATTTCCAAGGGTTCCATAGCGATGGCAAAGATCAGCGGGGATAGCGGGCACCCCTGTCTGGTGCCCCTGTGAATAGAGAGTGGATCAGAGAAGTATTTTGCAGTTTCACTCGTGCACTGGGGTTAGAATATAACGCTTTGAGAGTCTGCAAAAAATGCTGACCAACGCCCAAGCGTCCCAAGACCTCAAACAAATAGGGCCATTCAACTGTGTCAAAAGCTTTTTGTAGATCAATGCCGATCTGAGGAGCGAGATGAGGTCCACTGCCCTACGGATCTGATCAGGACCCTGCCTTCCAGGAACAAATCCCACTTGGTCCCCGTGGATATATTTCCCTATTAAAGAGGGCAATCTGTTCGCCAGGATTTTAGTTAGAATCTTAAGGTCATTGTTGATTATGGATATGGGCCTATAGTAAATAACTTCAGAGGGGTCCTTACCAGGTTTTGGAATGACTGAAATATTGGCCGTGTTAAGGTCCCCAGAAACAATCTTACCCCTCTGCAGGGAGTTGAAAAGTTCACTAGGTGGGGGGCCAGAATAGGCCCGAACTGTTTGTAGTATCCTGTAGAGAGCCCCTTTTGAGGTGTTTGATAACGTCCAATATTTCAGCTTCCGTAATCGGTTCTTCCAACGCTAGACTATATGCTTCCTTTCTAATACAGGAAGTGAAGTATTGTCTAGAAAGTGGTGATGGGAGATGGGGGGGACTGGGGTCTCCGATTTATAAAGATTAGAGTAAAATTTGTGAAACGAGTCCATGATTCTGTGTGGGTTTTGCGTGAGGTGCCCAGAGGTGTCCCTCACCTTTGGGAAGGTGAAAGATCGGAACCTCGGGGAGAGTCTTGATGCTAATTTAGGGCCTATCCGGTCTTTCTGAAGATAGAAATGGGCATTAGCCCACTGGATCTTTCTCTCTGCTTGAGTAGTCAGGGCCAGGTTAAGAGCCACTCTACTTGCTTCCAGATTGGCTCGGGACTGAGGGGATGGATTTTTCTTGTGCACCCTAGCTAATTTGTGGAAGTCCTGTTCACGCTTTACTAGATCGCTCTGTCTTTCTTTCTTGAGTTTGGTCGATAACTGAATAATTTTAACCCGGATTACTGCTTTGTGGGCCGCCCACAATGTCATGTGGGAGACTTCTTCTCCCGCATTTAATCTAAAATATTCCTTGAGGTCCTCCCCCAGAAAGGTACAGTGAACCATGTTATTCAAAATTGATTCCTTAAGATGCCATTGAGGTCGCATTCAAACAGCCGACTGGGTCTTAGCGTGTATGACCACCATTGAGTGATCTGACAGGGGAGATTCCCTTATGAAAGATTTGGAGACCAAGGGGATCGAAGGTGCCCCCATAAAAATGTGGTCAATTCTGGCCAGGGTCCCATGGGGGGCAGAGAAATGGGTGAAATCTTTTGTTTTTGGGTTAAACTCCCTCCACATATCTACCAAACCCAGTGAGAAGAGGAGCCCGGTAATCTTCAAGCTCCTTCTCGGGGGTTGAAGCAGGCGTGTTCGTGTAGACCCCGATTTGTCTAACATATGATCCAGGGCTGTGTTAGAATCCCCTCACAAAATTACTGTGCCCTCAAACTAGGAGGAGAGGGACTCCAACATGGACCGAAAAAACTGCACCTGACTCTGGTTCGGAGCGTAATATGAAATAAAGGTGAATGTATGGTCTCTAAGCTCTCCTGTCAAGAGAATAAATCTACCCTCTGGGTCCCTAATTTCTCATCTAGGCCTGAAACCTACTCCCTTAGCAAAGAAGATACCCAACCCTCTAGTCTTGTCCGGTGCGTTCGCTAAGAAAAATTGAGGGAATTTCTCATGCACAAATTTAGGCTTGAATTGGGCAGGGAAGTGAGTTTCTTTTAGGAGGAGAACCTCCAGGTGCTGAGAGTGAGCTAAGTGGAAGTACTTCCTGCGCTTCAAGGGGGAGTTTAATCCCTGTACATTGTGGGATGCTAATTTCAGAGTAGTGAGGTGTTTAGGTGTAGAGGGCATTGTGGAATGGGAGAAGAATATGCATCATTGTGGGACCACTCACGCAAATCTTGTAGAGAGATGAAATTGGGGAAGCCTCCTCAAAAGGTGGGGAACTACCACTACTTGCATCCTTCAAGAGGAAGCCTTTCTGGCGCCTGGAGAGAAGAGAAGAGAAAAGAGAGAAATAAGAAAAAGAAATGAAACTAAGAACATGCAAAAAAAAGAGAGGAAGGGGGAGAAGTCGGCCCTTGGCCAACAGGCCCCTCCACGTCCGGGGGATGGGAGCCAAAAAAACGGTGACCGCTCCCCCAAGGAGAACAAAAACCTCCGCTTCACAAGCAGAGTGACTACTGCTCTGGGATGAGCCATTAAGTGGTGCCCAGGAGCAGAGGGAGGCACATGTCTACCGCCCCGTCCCTATTACAGCCCAATACGTAACACACGTGGGGAAACATCCCCCCACTGAACAGAACTATAAAACTAAAAAATTAGATCACCTGAAACCCCCCTCCTGGGAGGAGATACTGGGGGCGAGGGTGCGGGTAGGAAAGGAAACCCCAAAGTGGGTATCCCCCGCCGCCCCGAACCCCCCATTTGACAGTATCACATAAATATCAAAATAATATATAAATAAAACATTCCTTATATAAGGATTGCCAGGCTATGCCTGCATATTTGAAGAGTCAGGAAGGAACCACCCAAAAAAGAGGCTAGGATGCCCAGGGCCCAGCACCACCCACCCGTGGTAACCCGCTTCAAGGACTGGACCCGGATGAAAGGCCAGCGGGTCCCACCTTGGGGAGAACCTTCCTGAGGCCCAGATATAACCTCGTAAAAGTAAAACATGAAACCATATATAACCAGTAGGACACATGGGTCCTCTGAGTCCAACCTGTGAAAAACAAATATTCAAGTTAGAGAGCAAGGGCTCAACAAGAATGGTGGAAACAATCGATATGGGACGAAAAAGTCAATCAAAGGGCAATGGCCCAAGAGCGATGTCACCCGATCATGGGGTGTGAGAGTCCTTAGACCTGTGTTGGTTTCGCCAAACCGGGGGAATTGGGCTCCAAGGCGGGGGGCGCTTGGAGGAGCCTGTGGCCTTCGTTTGAAGGGTAGAGGCCGGATCCAGCGAGATCAGTCCCAGTTTAACCAGTAGATGCTCACCCTCCTGGAAAGAACTGAAGCCATAAAACTTGCCTTTAAGAGAAAAAGATAGACGAAATGGGAAAGACCACCAGTATTTGACGGATTTTAGTGTTAGGACCTCAAGCAGAAGCTTTAGGGCCCTCCTCTTTTGAATGGTGGCCGGAGAAATGTCTGTGAACACCTGAATCTAGTGGCTCAGAAATGACAGCTGGGGAAAGTTCCTGTTTTTTTCATGATTTCCTCCTTAACTGCATAAAAATGTCTCTAGGCAGACCATCTGAACGGGGGGCCTGGAAGGCTCTATGAGCCCTGTCTAATTCCAGCCGGTGGTCCGGTATACCGGGAATTATTTCTTTGATGAAGGAGAGGACTATGCTTTGCACCTCAGTGATGGATTCTGGGAGCCCCCAGATCCTAAAATTATACCTGCGAGAACGGTTTTCTGGGTCCTCAGTTTTGGAAAGGGCTGTGTCCAGCTGATCTTGTAGGTCTTGAATGCGAGCTGTATTTTGGTTCGCTCTGGCTATTGTTTGGTCTGTCCTTTGTTTGATGATATTAATTCTGGAGCCAAAAATCTGAAGGTCCGTTTGGATAGTGGAAGTTATTTGGGAAGCCGTCTGGGCAAGGCCTTTGGAGAGCATTTTGGAGAATGTTTCCATCATAAACCTTAAGTTGGAATGCAAAGTCGGAGAAGGGGATCCCAATACTCCCGGAGTGTCCAGAGCAGGAGCCCGGTCCCCGATTGGGGAGGCAAGTATCTCGTCCAGAGTCCTCTCCAGCAGGTAGACCGTAGAGGCCGGAGAAGGAGCCTGTGGGCTAATGACTTCGGGGACAGGAGGTCCCGGACTGGGGTAAACCTGCGATCCCCGACTGCTGGAGATGCGGGCGGTCACTCGCGGACTTTTCGCATATCTTCTGGACGTGCCCACATGTGGTGGGATTCTGGGAGGAGGTGATAGCTACCATTCAACAACTTGCCTCCATTCAGGTTCCAATGTCCATGTCCGTATGTGTTTTAGGCCTAGTGGAGAGCTTCATGCCGACAGTGGCGGGCCGTACACTGGTCGGTTTGCTGCTCTTCTACGCCCGCAAAGCCATTGCAATGCATTGGCGCAAGTCTAATCCTCCATCACTCGCCTTTTGGAAAAAGATGGTTAATGATAGCCTACCTCTATATAGAGATACATATGCTAGCCGGGGCTGTCCTCTCAAGTATACCAAGGTCTGGACAAAGTGGCTGGAGAGCTCCTTTACTGCATCGGATTCATAGGGGAGGTGGGTGATGTTAATGAGGCCTCGCCAAGGATTCTGGGGAGTGACCACAGATTGTCTTGATTACATGTGATGTAGGGGGGGGGCCCACGAGGCCCAAAAGGACTAATAATGGTTCTGAATATTAGAGCTTGAACAGCATTCCCTACTGAAATGATTGTATTACGTTACTTTATATCTTAACAGTCAAGAGAAGGTATATATAATGTCTTTGGTTACATGACTTTACACGGCTTGCATGCCTGTGGTTGATGTTGTATGTCTTGTTCTGTCATGCAAAACAATAAACAGAGTTTTAAAAAAAAAAAAAAAACCTGCGATCCCCCCTCCGCCCCAGCCTCCATGTCCTCTGTGGTGTCCCCTTGGGCAGATTGAGCACCGGGGGGTCCCAGAGAGTTTTTGGGGGGGCTGATCGGTGAAGCCCGGATGTTTGATAAGTCCTTTCTGACGGCTGCTGCATACATGATATGGTATTGTGGACTGTAATCCCTTCAGTGTGGGATGAGATGGGGAGAGGCTGCTAAGAACAGACAGACGAGGCCCAGGGGGAGCAAGCAGGAGACCAGGGAAAGAGCCAACTATATCAGGGCTCAAAAAGATTCCTCACCCCCTTCAGGAGGGAGCCCACCAGGGACCAACCTGGCTGGTAGTAAGAGTCAAGATTAAGTTGGGGAGTCCAGGTACTGACCACCCCTGCTTCCAGAAAGTTAAATCTGATCCCCTTCTAAGACCAAGAGTTCAAGGAGGAGGGGCTCCCCTGCGATCAAGGCTGCTGTTGAAAACCGAAAAGGCCCCAGGAACTGTATAGGCCACAGCTGCTAACTCCCCCCACACCTCAAATCCCTCTTACCAGCAATGGCTGGGGTGGTCACTGAAGGTGGCTGGTGTCACTGGGGGGTGGCTCCGGAGGTGTCCGTGAGGTAGAAGCAGGGGAGATCACAGACCCCTGAGCTGTCCCTGCAGAGTGGCGGTGCCTCTGCGCATCTACAGGCCACAGCCACGGCCTCGATTTCCGGTTGTATCCGGCCTCCTGCACTGTTTGGGCGGACCCGTGGGTCCTTGGGGGGTCTGGCCGGGGTCCTCCGCTATCTGGGGCTCTCAAACGGGGGGGCATTGGTCCCATTTGAAGCTGCTAGTAGGCTGGAAGGACAGAGCGGGACGGAGCTCTGAACTTAAGCGTCCATCACATCCTGCCGGCGCATGCGCACCCCCGCATTATCTTTTTCTCATAATAGGTAGTAACCAACACCACAAGGAAACCTACTTTGGGTGCGTGCTTGATAGTAAAATCTGTTGTTTTTCATAAAAACTTCAAGACAACCTGTTTGTCCACAAACAAGTTATTAGGGCTATGATCTATGATACAGGTCAGTAACTAATTTCTCCATATCTTGAGTCATCAGTCTAACGAACATATCAGCTGCTGTCTATGTAGTAGGAGAAACAAATTTACTCTTAATCTGTAATCCTAATGGCTGACTGCTTAATGGTCTCATTTATAGTATGAGGTACATATAGTATTAAAACATAATATATTTTAGATTCATATTTCTGTAAAGTCTATACAGTACCTGAGTCATGATAACTTTAGAAGTAAATCCAAACTCTTAACCTAGCATAGATACCTCATTAGTAGGCATTGTGCTCAAAGAAAGAATTACTACTACATTGATATTTGTTGGTGTTGACCAATGGGTCCCACTGCTGTCTCAGCCAATTGGAGGGAGAGTCCCCAGAGAGCTGGGGCTCTTGTGCACTTCGCTAGCTCGGGTTATTAGGGGGGCTGGAGGGGCTGCTGCAGAGAGGAGGTTTTTTTACCTTCATGCATCTCCCGTGGTCATGTATTATTTTATTTTTTTTTTTTATTTTTTTTTTTATACCACTTCAGTTGACCACCAGTCAGCTTTGTGTCAGTTTTACTGTCCGCTTTAAATCCTGGCTTGCTCACATCATTGTGGTTTCTTTTTCCCTTATAGAAACTTTTTTTTTTTTTTTTTTTTTTTTTA
>BLSH010027590.1:189214-202258 GCA_018402905.1 Glandirana rugosa | reverse complement strand
CTCCATGCCCAAAATAGTTAAGGCAGTGCTGGTAAATAATGGTGGCCACACAAAATTTTGACACTTTGGGCCCAATTTGGACATTTTCACTTAAGGGTGTACTCACTTTTGTTGCCAGCAGTTTAGACATTAATGGCTGTGTTTTGAGTTATTTTGAGGGGACAGCAAATGTACACTGTTATACAAGCTGTACACTCACTACTTTACACTGTAGATAATTTCTTAAGTGTTGTCACATGAAAAGATCTATGCATTAATGTGAAAAACCTTTTCTGTTGCAGCTGCCCCCAGAGTCCCCCGTATACTTACCTTAGCCCCACTGGGGATGAGCACACCCGCTCCAGCCGGTGTCTCGGGTTCTCATTGGATAGATTGATAGCAGCACAGCCATTGGCTCCCGCTACTGTCAATCAAATCTCATGACGTGGGAGCGGGGGGGGGGGGCTAAGTTCTGCTGTCTGTGTCAATGGACGCAACTGCAGGACACGTGGGCGCGCCTGCATGGGTGACCCCAGGGAAAGAGCTTCTTTGACGGGTTACTCGATGCAGGGAGGGGCCAGGAGTGCTGCTGGGGGACCACAGAAGAGGAGGATCAGAGAGGAGATAAGTATAACATGTTTGTTATTTTTTTTAAAAAGCTGAACCTTTACAATCACTTTAATGTTTGTCACAGTTCCGAAGGGTATAATTGGGAATAAAAACAGTTATTTATGGTATAAGGGGGCAGGCTGAACTAATATTGGCAGTGGTAAACCATGCATGATACAGGGACACCCAGGCACAGTCCAAGCAAGTTTGTCCTGCACTTTTATTCAGCAAGCCAGCAAACACACAGTTTCAAAGCAGGCACAGCAGGAACTGTGCTGTGCACAGCAAATCTATAAAGCAAAACACCTGCTTATCCCAGCTACTAACTAAACCCAGGTCAGTTCCTGACTAACAGGGTGCTCCTTAAGGGATTCCCCAAAACAGTCATCAGTTGTAAAGTTTTAGTGTTCTGTCTGCAGTCAGCCTTTTCACCCAGCAGAAGGCTAACACAGTAGAGAGAGAGCCCTGAACATCAATCAGCTTTCACATATAAAGGCGTGTGGACAGCTGAGACTAATAATGAGGTCTGGCTACCAGGAAAGGTGTGGCCTTAGGAATGGAGGCAACCAAAGCTCTACAAATAATCCAGGACCCAGGGCCTGGGACGGGATTTAAGATTTCAAGAAAGCAAATAGTTTGCTTTCCCTATATCAGTGATAAAACCTGGAGCCCCTTACCTGTGTGTATGAAAAGCCTTGGTAACACATATTCACTGTCCACGATCCTGATAGCCACTGCCTCACAACGCTTAAACCAAAGCATTGATAAAAAGCAAAAAATGTTCTTATGGAGTTACTCTGTAACTTATGCATGGACAGATCTGTTCATAAAATATGCATTAATACATTAGAACAACATTTTATACAATGTACAACACATGGGTGTAAATCCAGAAGCTGAAAATATTACAGTAGCATTTCAATTTCTGTAACAAAAGAAGAAATAATAGTATAATTCTATGAAATGTTATTTTAGTTAATCTACAGGTTATCAGAAATGCAAACAGAATGTCAAAATGTATTCTATTGACACAGGTCAAATATTAAACATATGAAGTAAGGATAAAGTCGAGTGTACTTCCTCTGAATTAAGAAGCAGGATTAGGCAGGGTATATTTACACTGCCTCAGGCTAAACAGGCAAGAGCGATTGCTTTGGATTTAATTTCTGAAAGGGCAGCTGCCTTGTGCCTTCTCCTTCCAGCTATTATAGGGCACTGGAGAAAGAGTTGGTCTTTGTGTATAGACTCTGATAAGAGATGAAAAATGACAACTAACACTGACAGTAGAAGGTCAGGGGGATTTGTACCTTGTATTCTGGCTCCCATTAACATTCTGTTAACATTTAGGGGTCAAACGCAAACACCATACAAGCCACTAAGAAACACTGATCTATAATGGTCTTTTTAGTTTAATAATTTGACTATTATTAAAAAAAAAAAAAAAAAAAAAAAAACACTTGGAAGAGTTGCATTAGCATACTAGTTTTCCAGGAATAAAGTGCATACCATTGTAAAAAAACTGCAGCTTCTTGATATCTATCTGTATGTTTGTTTAGCTGACAATCTGTGACAGCTGGAAGAAGTACAGGTGCAATAAGTGTAATGAGTCATATGAGCTGTCCATAATAGCCACTTTGGGTTATAAGGGCTTCTATAGCTATAAACAGACTTTAATAATTCCTGTGAGCTTTAGGAGAAAGGAAGTTAAGCTGGCAATAGATGGTGCAGTTTTGTTTCCTGCAACCATGGTTTGCAGGAAAGAAAGTCACTAGATTCCCCCCATCAACACAGTCTGTGTTGATGGGGAAATCCCTCCTGAATAGCTATTGTGTCCTCCTAATGGGGGGAGCTACCCCTGCCAGGAGAACACACAATGATTATTGCTAGAGACTTTAGCCGCTGGCAATAATCACATGAAAAATCTGACAGACTGATTACACCCAAGTTGATTGATCTTGGGTACAATTAGCTTGCTCATACATAGTTTAAATCTCAGCCAGTCCCTGCAGAATCAACCAAGATTCGAACCGTCTATGGCCAGCTTTGCATACCAAAAAGCTGAGATATAAATTGCACAATATACAAATTATTTTCCATTAAAGTGGTTCCAAAGCATTATCAAGCCACCCAGGCATTGCTAAAGTACACTAGTCCAATTTACTGTATCCAATACTTATGAACATCAGTAGCATGAGTCATTTTGGCCTTTGCTTCTGCAATCCTGAGATTCCCAAGTCTATCCATTTGAATTCTCTGCAGAGGTTTTACAATCTGGACCATTTACAGAGAAATAATTAATGCCATGCTCAACAGAAACAGAAGAGTGATGGCATAAAAAAGAACAAGTAGTACATCAAGTCTGCCCCATTTTTATTTATTTAAGGTTTTCTATTATAAAATGTAAAAGTAAATGTGTACAGGTGCTTAAAAAAATAAAGCAGCTTTTGCTGCAATACTCACTTTCTCTATGGCACTGTCCTCTGCAGGCACTCTCCTCAGTTGTCAAGAGTAAGTTCCTGTAGTTTCAATCCAAAAGAAAAAACTACAGAAACTCCTCTGTAGTTTAACTAGGATAAATGTAAATAACCAATTATTTTATTCTCTCTCTTTGTAAACTTGGTACAAAATTCTGGAATACAACCTTATGGCAGTCAATTCCAGAGAAATTTAGCAATGGACCTCCAGATGCTCTTTTCACTTAACGTGCGTAGTTACTATTGCATGCATTATGAGTTTACTCATCTCTCATAATGGACATACAAGTACAATTGTTAGTGATGCCAGCTCCGTGCTTATTTTGTAATAATCTCTATTTGTTAAAGCTGGCTAGTTTTACATAGAGACCAATTAATATTATTAATGCACTAGACACACTAGTTAATGATAGTTCTTTATGATTTAATTTGTTTATAAAACCTTATCTTTCTTACTATGTAACCTATATTGATCAAAACTTTTATCCCTATGAAACTTCAGGCTCACTCGTCGGTGGAAAGGGCTGGACTAATCAGTGGGGTAAGAATGAAGAAAATCCCGTCAGATGAAAACTTTGCTATGCGTGGAAAGAATCTTAAAGAGGCTTTAGCAAAAGACAAGGCAGAAGGACTTATCCCAGTGTTTGTAAGTTTTCATAAGGTTCATAAATGTATAATTTAGAGGAAATTTTTATATTCTTCTCAGCACAAAATGAATTAGCCTGTCTGATGTACATCATCATACATCATACATTCATCAAATTTAAATGTGCCAGTTGACTGTTTAATAAATATATATATTTAAATTATTTGCTGTAAACATGTTATGCAGGGTTCATCCACAATAACAAGTTCACAGTCATTGTGGGCTCTCAAAATCAGCACAAAGGAAGGTACTTCCATTTAATCTGAAGCGTCCTTTGTGCTGATGCCAGCTGCCATAGTTGAAATCCTTTGCACCCCTCCCATACCCATTAGCTGTAATCTTTCTGTGCTGCAGGGCTTAACAGAGTCAAAGACCTATTACAGGCACTAATCAAGGCTGCCGACTATGCTTGCCCTTCCGGGCCCCTCCTTGATTCATAGCAGCTGTACTATAGCTTCCATGAATGAAGTGCTGGGGCAGACTTTTAATTCATCTGCCCATTCTCCATCCATAGACATCTTTTCATTCATGGAAGTTATAGTACAGTTTCTACGAATGGAGGAGGGGAAAAAGGGCAAGCATAGTTGGCACTCTTAATTAGTACCTGTGACAGGTCCCTTGGCTTTATCAACACCAACAGCACTAAAATATTACAGCTGAGGGATATGGTGGGGAAAAGTTTAGGTCTGAGCAAGTAGGCCCTTTATTAAATAATTTTGAGTTTGTACTGGGGACATACAGAACGCAAATTTATTAAATATCTTCTGCAGCTCTGTGTATACAAAGGAAAATGGGGAAGCTCAAGTCTTTAATGGGGATGGTAATGAAATAGACCCAAATGATCCACAATTACTCAAAACTGACATTATCCAGAAACATTTAGACAAAATAAAGGTGAATAAAGCACATGGACCCAAGGGTCCTCATAGAGCTGAGCTCTGGTATATCTAAGCAATTGTTTCTAATTTTTAGAGATATTTAATGACTGGCATGGTACCACTGGATGGGCATAAGGCCAATGTGGTGGCTATATTTAAAAGGAGATCAAAGTCTTTACCAAGTAACTGCAGACCTGTTAATTTAACTTCTATAATTGGCAAGATACTTGAGAGTTTAAAAAACAATCATTTAGAAGAGTCTTTGCTAGAAAATAATATTTTAAGCAATAGCATGGAATCATGAAAGACCGAAGTTGTCAAACAAATCTGATTTGAGGAGGTAAACAAAAACTTAGCGGCTGTGGACATAGTATACTTGAATTTTGCCAAAGTGTTTGACACAGTTCCCAACAAAAGGCTAATGTGTAAATTAAAGTCTACAAGTCTACAGGTTTAGAAAATTGAGTTTGTAAATAGATAGAAAATTGGCTAAAAGACTGTATTCCAAAAATAGTGATTAATGATTCGTTCTCTGAATGGTCTATGGTTATTAGTAACCCCAAGGTTCTGTCTTGGGACCTTTACTTTTAATATATTTATAAATGATATAGGCTCTAAGATTAAAAGTACAATTTCAGTGTTTGCAGATGACCTCAAAGAACTATTTAATTGAGCAAATATTCGGGAAATGAGGTTTCATGTTGATAAATGTAAAGTGGTGCACTTGGGGGCTACATGCATGCAACACTCTAAGAGGAGAACAGCTGGTAGAGACGTTGGTGGAGAATGATTTGGGTGTGCAATGCCAAGCTGCAGTTTCCAATGCAACAAATTACTTTCTTGTATTAAAATAGGTATAGACTCCAGAAAGAAAGATGTAATGTTGCCCCTGTACAAATCATTAGTAACACCTCATGTAGAATATACAGTTCAATTTTGGGCACCAGTTAACAAAAAGGATATTGGCAAACTGGAGAAAGTGCAGAGAAGGTTAACCAAACTGATAAAAAGGTATGGAGAAGTTCAGCTATAAGGAAAGATTAGCTGAATTTATTCTGTCTTGAGAAGAGGAGATTAAGCAGGGATATTGAGAAGAGGAGATTAAGCAGGGATATGATCAACATGTGTAAATACATAGGTGGTCCATATAGTGAACTTGGTGTAGAGTTATTCACTTTCAGGTCATTACAGAGGACAAGGGGCACTCTTTACTACTGGAGGAATAGAAACTTAGCCTTCACATAAAGAAAGGCTTCTCCACAGTAAAAACTGTGAAAATGTGGAATAGACTCGCTCAAGAATTGGTTCTGGCCAGCTCAGCAGAGTGTTTTAAAAAAGAGATGGATACATTCCTAAATTCACAAAATATAACTGGTTATTAAAATGGTTGTCAAGTTAAGACAACCACTTTAAACTACAGGTAAACCTATATTCAGGCTTACCTGTAGGTCCCGGAAATATCTCCTAAACTTGCACCGTTTAGGAGATATCCCTGTATTTGCATGTGCCGACGTCATGGGCACATGCACAGTGAAGAAACGGCCCGACCGGGCCGTTTCTTCACTAAGTGTGCCGTAAATGACGGCTCCTGTGTGAATGCGTGGGAGTGACCTCAGTGTGTCTTCTGCCAATCACAGAGCTGGAGTCCGTGCTGTGATTGGTCGGCGCCCGGGATCCCGGAAGACAACGGACGCAGCATGTCGCTGGTCACAGCGGTGCTCGGGGAATGCTGCTACAGTGTCAATCTAAGGTAAGCATTTCATAATGAGCTAGTATGTGATGCATACTAGCTCATTATGCTTTTCTCTTTCAGGTGTTTTTTTTTTTAACTTGACAACCACTTTAATATTTGCAGGTAATAATACCAGGGCAGTTGATCCAGGGAATATCCGATTGCCTCCCGGGGGTTCAGGAAGGAATCCCCCCAGACCAAATTGGATTGGGCTTTATTGTGGTTTTTTTTGCCTTCCCCTGGATCAACTGTGGGTATAGGATAGGATATATGGAGGGTTTCAATATGGGTATTTTTTTTATTTGTTAAACTAGATGAATTAGTGTCTTTTTTCAACCTGATTAACTATGTAATTATGGAAAAGAGGACAGGGGATTTCAACTATGACAGCTGATGCCAGTACAAGGGATATTTTGGATTAAATGTAAGTACTGCCCCTTATGCTGATTTTTTTTTTTTTTTAAGTTTTACCTAAACTTAGGCTTTAGTTGTATATGCAGTGATTTTTATAGGTTACGATTTTTATCACAACAGGATTATATTTATTGGACAAATGTTGAGCCACCCTACAACCCTGAGGGGTACTGGTAGAACAATGCGATAATTCTGTTGGGTTTGGTGGCTCTTTTGGAGAATTTTTAGGTTTGAGAGACATATCTTCTGTAATCTTTCCCTATACTGCCAATACCCTTTTTTCTTTTTGAATCTGAGCTGAATGACAATAGAGAAATGGAACAGGAAAAATTAGGATGAGACAAATATATCACTGAAAAAGAGAGAGAGTGGGCCATTCATTTTAAAAGACTACAGAACATATTCCTAACATGTCACAATATACAGCAACAGTATCGTTTTTCAGAAAAGTACCCCCTTTTATCATTCAAAAGCAATCCTTAACCCCAATCAGTGACTTTGCTTGGGCTGAGATGATGCCATCAGTCTGCAGCAGGCACGAGGAAGCATTTCCTTAGGCCCCTTCCACATTTGTGTAACCTGAAAGTCACGCTTTTTTGCAGCGATTGTACCCCTTTTTTTTGCTGTAATTTTGCCGCGATTTTGATGCGACTTTAAGCAATGCCTGTGTAATATTAAAGTCTATGGTCCTTAAATCGCATCAAAATCGGACCAAATTAGTGCAGAAACTACTTTGAAGTCACTGCCACTTGCAGTCACACAGATATGAATGGTACTCATTGGAAATCATGGGGTATGACTTGTCATGCGACTTTGCAGTCCCAAGTAGCAGGGCAAGTCACACAAGTGTGAAAGGGGCCTTGGTCTCCTCTCCTCAAAGATCAGACTGTAACATTTAAACTTTGTAGCAAGTCACAAGTCTGCAGCAGAGGAGTTGATTGATGTTAATTGTTTGTGAACACAGCCAGAAATTGAACAGACAACAGGATTTACACAATTGTGTCATCTCTGAGCCAGCATGCCTGTCCAGATGCTTAAACAAAGATAGCTATGCCCTTCTGAAGATCAAATCAAATGAAGGAGTTTTCACGGGCAGTTCTGTGATCTCTGTGAGAGGTAATGGGTACATGCAACTGTTGTACATTAGTTAGCAATCTGCACTAAGCATGAAAAAATGCATCTAAAGCTTGGTCTTTAATGAAGACAAAATACTAGGAAAATTCAGAATTTTCAAACTCTATGTAAATAAAGTTGCAAAATTAGGATTTGGTTGTGATTTCATTGTAAAGCACATAACTGGGTTCAGCGCACATGTGGTGTGGTATTCAGTATATTGAAGATCTATATTCCACACATGCACCGACTATATTTTCCTGTTCTTCCCTTCTTTTGAACTCTAGCATAACTATTTTGCTGCATCATGTTAAACAGTTGAAACTGCAATCTATTCCTGTTTGCAGAGGCGGCTCTCTAATTAGGCAAATTAGGCGGTCGCCTAAGGCCTCACACTCACAGAGGCCTCGCAACCGCCTAATTTGACACTGACACCAGCAGCACCGAGATAGAGAGTACTGACACCAGTACTTTGAAGCTTTTAATATATGCAATTTATAAAGTTAATTTTTTTATCGCTTGAATTATTTTTCCCATTATGGGCGTGAGTGGGGCCTCATGTCTAGGTTTTGCCTAAGGCCTCACAAAGCCTAGAGCCACCTCTGCCTGTTTGTACATTCTGGTTACTTTATTTCCTCAATCAATCATTTTCTTATAGGTCTGTGCCACATTAGGAACAACATCATCCTGTTCATTTGACAATTTGATGGAAATTGGGCCTATTTGTAAGTAATAAAATTGGCTGTTTTGTGGCATTGTCTGTTCCCATTGTTGTTTTAATGCTTATGCCTGTTTGATTCATTCCTAGATTTGAAAAAATGTTTAACCACAGAAAGTTTGTTCTCAAAATTCTAGTTGCTGGCAGATCACCCACGTGGCAGATGCTTAGGGCTCAGTGTGTATCTGAGGAGCACACAAACATAGGAAAGATGTGTAATATTATCACTTCTGCCTGCCAGGGGCCCAGTACTCACCCAGCTCCTCTGTGAATGCAGCAGTTATTTCAGCATTTCATTTAGTAGGGGATTGGGAAATTACAGTTTCACAATCTCCTCTCTTTAGGCTAAACCCAGGTGCCATCTCTTTTCCTTATATAATAATATTGACATCCCAGAGCATTGGCCAGTTAAGCAGCACATCAGGGACTCTGTGGGGTTGATTTACTAAAGGCTAACAAGCTGTTGCACTTTGTAAGAACATTTTCCCCAGAGAGAATCGAATGCAATTTCAGTTTGCAAAAATGCCCAATCACGTGCAAGTAAAATAAAAAAAACACAATTTTTGCATACACGTAAATGGATGATGGTAGTCAGCACTCAGCAGAGCTTCCCTTCATTCATTCTTGTAAAGTGCAACTTTTCCTTTAGTAAATTAACCCAGTGGCTCTGCTTACTCTGCAGGAGCATCAGGAGTCTATGAGGATACTATTAGATCCTGATGTCTCCATAAACTGTGACCTCTAAAGACATCCTCTTGTGACTAAACATGTTGGGGTGGAGCTCGAGTGGTTGACATCACTGCGCATGCTGGCCGATGGTGTTTGGCTGATACATGCTGTATTTTGTCTTCACCATGTGAGTGCCCATTGGAGTTTCCTAAAATAAAACATGTATAACAGTATTGCGCTATGAGTTTATTCTCTTCATCTTCCTATGGCTCATACATGATGCTTTGAGGAGATGTGATGCCTGTTTGTCCGGGTTCATCTGACATTTGCCTTGGACTTCATGCATTTTAGCCATGTGTGCTGCCAAAAAATTGGTTTGTTTTGCTTTCATTCATTTTTTTTTTCATTTTTTTGGGTCATTCGTTATGATCGAAATTCGTTATTTTTTAAATACATCTATAATTTCGGAAAAGTTAGAAAACTCTGAAATTCGGAAATTCGGAAATTCAAACATCCGAAAATTCAGAAATCCGAAAATTCAGAAATGCGTAAAAATCAGTAAATTCTAAAATCTGTAAATAAGAACAAAAATCCGAAATTCTAACATTCGAAATGATAACTAACTAATAATGGCTAACTACAGTATTAAATGATAGGTATTGGAATTTCCTTTCAAATTTGGCTGTTGGTGAAAATAACGAATATGAATTTATCCGCAGTTATGAATTATCTGAAATAACGAATGCCGCATCTAAACAAATGGAACGCAACAAATTAATAACAAATAATAATAATAACACATTTTTATTATTATTTATTATTATTAATTTGTTCCATTTGTTTAGATGCAGCACTCGTTATTTCGAATAATTTGTAACTTTGGATAAATTCGTATCCATTACGTTCACTAACAGCCAAATTTGAAAGTAAATTCCAATACCTATAATTTCATAGTTAGTAATAGTTGTTATAACTTAGTTATCATTTCGGATTTTCAGATTTTCATTTTTATTTTCGGATTTTCTCATTTCCAAATTTCCGAATTTTTGAATTTCGGAGTTTCAAATTATTAAATTCCTGAATTGTCTAATTTCCGATTTCAGATTTTCGGATTTTCAAATTTCCGGATTTCGGAAAGATTCGTTAAACGGGTTTTTGTTAATTCTAAATATTTCCGAATTAACTCATTTTTACAATTTCGTTGAAAAATAGGAAAAATTGAGAAAAAATAGTTTTCTATACCTAGTTTTTTCAAAGCTGTTTTTTTTTTTTTTCTGGAGAAATTGAAAAAAAAAATGTTGAATATGTTCTTTTACAATGATAAATACTTTATCTATGACATGGTATTCAAAACATATAACATGAAGACCTTCATGAAAGTTTTCCGAAACTTCCGAAGTCTTAAATTATTGCAAAGTCTCTCAGCTGAAGACAAGCAAATTCTGAACACAATTAACAGTTCTCAAACAAGAGGAATATGCATTTCTGCCATTAGGAGGAACTGCAGGAGAAAGGCTCACGTTTAGTTTGCTTGTGGGCTCTATCTTGTACCTCCTACAGTTGGGAAATTGCTGGGATGCAGTAGATGATAGCATGGGCGTCCGCAGAACTTTTTCCAGGGGCATAATTTCAAGGTCATCCATGCTCTGCCCCTTTTTGACAATGTCATAACTACATTATCACGGTCAGAGACTGCAGACGTAGTACAGGAGATGGTCAGAGACTGCAGACATGATCCTGGAGATGGTCATAGACTGCAGACGTGATACAGGAGATGGTCAGGGACTGCAGACGTGATCCAGGAGATGGTCAGAGACTGCAGACATGATCCAGGAGATGGTCAGAGACTGCAGACGTGATACAGGAGACAGTCAGAGACTGTGGACATGATACAGGAGACGGTCAGAGACTGCAGACATGGTACAGGGGACAGTCAGAGACTGCGGACATAGTAGAGGATACGGTCAGAGAATACGGACATGGTACAGGAGATGGTCAGAGACTGCAGACATAGTACAGGATACGGTCAGAGACTGCAGACATGGAACAGGAGACAGTCAGAGACTGCAGACATAGTACAGGATACGGTCAGAGACTGCGGACATGGAACAGGAGACATCAAGAGACTGCATACATAGCACAGGAGACAGTCAGAGACTGCAGACATAGCACAGGAGACAGTCAGAGACTGCGGACATGGTACAGGAAACGGTCAGAGACTGCATACATGGCCCAAGAGACTGTCAGAAACTACATACATGGCTCAAGAGGATAAGGACCTAGTGGGGAACCCATGATCTGATGCCTGATTGCAGGGGGGGCAATTGTCCCCCTTGCCCCTACCTGCGGACGCCCATGGATGATAGTTAATATCCTCTCTGGCCTTAATTGACAGTTATAAGGGCAAATTTGTCTGAGAAAGTAGTCTATTTTTTAGCCTTTAAATTATTCCTATTAATGTTCTCCACCATTGCAGAATAATGTTTACCTATAATCTGGTCAGTAAATAGTTTTTCTTTCCCTCCTCTCAGTAAAAGGTGTGAACAACATCTACAGTTTGGAAACATTTACACAGTGCAATTTCTGCTGAGAGCAGAGAGCATTTTCCAAATTCTTCAAGGATGACAAAATACACCCTTGCATGTCGGAGGTGCCCTAAAGACATTAAAAATACTTTATGGAATTAAATTATGAGAACCATAATGAAAGTGCAAATTGCTTTTCCCTCCAAAGTTCTCAATCTAGAAACACTCTTTTTCTGCTGCATCTGGATCATCACAAAGTGTTTCTTCGCCAACGGCATCTTCAAGTAAGGAAGTGTTGCAAACCACTGCCTCCCCAAAATACACAATATCTTCATTTATAGATAAAATGACACCTGAAATTCAGGAGAAAACTGATCAATCTCTTGCAGGAGCAATATATGCTTCTGGATCAGCATTGTCAATAACTAAAAATGTATATTGGCAGCAAGCTGTTGAATTATTATGGGGGAAAGGGGGTGGTTACCTGTTTTTTTCTCACAGTTGAAATCTTCTTAACATACACAGTCCTTGTTATTTCATTTGTAATAAAAAATACATTTTTAAAAAGCAAGTGCGCAGGCAGGTAGAGGTTAATGTTGCCCCAGTTGGGAATTGGGTGCCCACGTGTCTCGGATTGCCCAGGACTGACTGGTAATTGACATCTTTGTTCCCGGTCCTGGGCACCTTCATTTCAGGACAATACAGTGTCCTGGAATGAAATTGAGACTGGGAACTGTTAGGAATGCAGGGGACAGGTGGGACTGAGCCATGGTAGCTCTAGCTCCGGCTCTGTCTCCACCTGGCGTCTAGCAACCAGTGATGTCACGGCCGCGGCTCCCTACCTGCCGAGCATTCAAAGCGGAGGAGGATTTCACTTCCTCCTCCTCCTCCGCAATAGTGCTCTTGGGGCCCAAAGCAGCTGCCCTTTGAGCTGAGCTCCACCGCCGCCCCCTTGTCATGCCATGAGTCTGAAAAAGAGTGAGAGTCCCGCTGCTCTAGTGGCGGTGGGGTGCGGGGCAGCGGAGGGAAAGCCGGCGCCGACAGCATTGGCATCTTCAAACCGCGAGTGGAGGCCCCGGTGAGCAGCACGAGGCTTGCTAGAACCAACAGCCCAGGAGGGAGAAGACCTCACTGTCACCGCCACCCTGAACTGAGCAGCAGTGAGCGCAGCATCCTCGGCACCTCCCAGAGCCAGCACTCCTTCTCCAACGTCCTCTCCCAGCTGGCAGTGCATGGTCAGAGTTAAAGTAAGGTCCTGTGACATAACAGGACTTTACTTCCACGGGT
>BLSH010027590.1:162269-173485 GCA_018402905.1 Glandirana rugosa | reverse complement strand
CCAAAGCAAGCAAAATCCTTTCTTGTATTAAGAGAGGTATGGAGTCCAGAGATAGAGACATCATTTTGCCCCTGTACAAATCATTAGTAAGACCTCATCTGGAATATGCAGATCAGTTTTGGGCACCAATTCTCAAAAAGAATATCGGGGAACTGGAGAAAGCGCAGTGAAGGGCAACCAAACTGATAAGAGGCATGGAGAAGCTCAGCTATAAGGAAAGAGGAACTGCATTTATTCTCTCTCGAGAAGAGGAGATTAAGGGGGGGGGGGGGTATGATCAACATGTACAAACACATAAGCGGTCCATATAGTGAACTTGGTGTTGCGTTATTCACTTTAATGTCATCACAGAGGGCAAGGGGGCACTCTTTACGTCTAGAGGAAAAAAGATTTAATCTCCAAATACGGAAAGGTTTCTTCACAGTTAGAGCTGGGAAAATGTGGAATAAACTCCATCCAGAGGTGGTTCTGGCCAGCTCAGCAGATTGCTTTAAAAAAGGCCTGAATTCTTTCCTTAATTTACATAATATAACTGGGTACTAACATTTTTAGGTAAAGTTGATTCAGGGAAAATCCGATTGCCTCTTGGGGGATCAGGAAGGACTTTTTTCTCCCACTATAGTAAATTGGATCATGCTTTGCTAGTGTTTTTTTGCCTTCCTCTGGATCAACTGTGAGTTAAGGATTGTTGTATATGGGATTGTATGGATATATATATATATTTTTCTTTTTTTTTTATTGGTTGAACTAGATGGACTGTTTTCAACCTGACTAACTATGTAGCATTGAATTTTTTTCTTCCTGAAAATTTCCATTTTCTGCAGAAAAAAACAGGGGGAAGGGGTATTTTTCTTATGGCTTTAAAATTTCTGGAATTTTTACATCGTTAGTCTTTTATTCAAACAATCACTTAGCCTAGGTCCACATCTATACGCTTGTTGCGTTTTTCAGGCATGTTTTGCAGTGCATTTTGCGTTTTTAAACCCTTGTTTTTTTATGTGTTTTTGCATGTAGTTTTCATGCATTTCGAGTTTTTCTTTTTTTAATTTCCCCTCTTTAAACACACTGTATATAGCCAGCTGCCGCATCCTTAACAACCGATGAGTCATAAGCTGTCAGCGGTCATCACCCTGCTGACAGCTGAATGTTAAAAAAAAAAACACAAAAAAATTGACTTGGGGTCCCCCTCTCCAGGTCCATACCAGGCCCTTTGGGTCTAGTATGGATTCGGAGGGGAGGCCCACGCCAAAATATTTTTAAAATATGGCATGGGGTCCCCCCCAAATCCATACGAAACCCTTATCCGAGCATGCAGCCCGGCAGGTCACGAAAGGGAGGGGATGAGCCATACCAGGCCGCATGCCCTCAACATGGGGGGGGATGGGTGCTTTGGAGGGGCTCTGCCACACAAAAAAGCAGTGAAATGCAAAAAAGACAACAGCCGGTTTTTGACAATTTCTTTATTAAATAGCCCTGTCTTCTCCCGGTGCTGTCCTCTCCGCCACCTTCTCTTCCCGCTGCTGTCTCTCCCAGTACAGTCTCTTCCTGCGCCGTCTCTCCCGATGCCTTCTCTTCCTGCAGCCGTCTTCTCTTCCCGCCGCCATCTTCTCTCCCGGTGCCTTCTCTTAGCACTGCTGTCTTCTTGTGCTATCTTCTCTCTTCTTATTCCTTGCCTGTTACCCGCTAAAATAAAAACCAAATGCTCTTGTTCTGTAGCTGTCTTCCTGTGTTGTGTTGTCGGCCGCGCTCTGGCTACTCTTATATATCCATAAGGCGTGGCCATCCGATGACATCAACCTGAGAGCCCGCCCCTTGTAAAATTGCAATTACAGCTGCAAGTGTTCTTGGGTATGTCTCTACCAGCTTTGCACATTTAGAGAGTGAAATTTTTGCCATTCTTCTTTGCAAAATAGCTCAAGCTCTGTCAGATTGGATGGAGACCAACTGCAAACAGCAATTTTCAAGTCTTGCCACAGATTCTCAATTGGATTTAGGTCTGGACTTTGACTGAGCCATTCTAACACATGGCTATGCTTTGATCGAAACCATTCCATTGTAGCTCTGGCTGTATGTTTAGGGTCGTTTTCCTGCTGAAAGGTGAACCTCCGCCTCAGTCTCAAGTCTTTTGCAGACTCTAACAGGTTTTCTTCTAAGATGGTCTTGTATTTTGCTCCATCCATCTTCCCATCAACTCTGACCAGCTTCTCTGTCCCTGCTGAAGAAAACCATCCCCACCACATGATACTGTCACCACCACAGTGGGGATGGTATGTTCAGGGTGATGTGCAGTGTTAGTTTTCCGCCACACATAGCATTTTGCTTTTAGGCCATAAAGTAAAATTGTGGTCTCATCCGATCAGAGCATCTTCTTCCACATGTTTGCTGTTTCCCCCACATGGCTTCTCGCAAACTACAAACGGGGACTTTTTATGGCTTTCTTCCAAAAATGGCTTTTTTCTTGCCACTCTTTCATAAAGGCCAGATTTGTGCACAACTAATAGTCGTCCTGTGGACAGATTCTCTTGCCTGAGCTGTGGATCTCTGTAGCTCCTCCAGAGTTACCATGGGCCCCTTGGCTGCTTCTCTGATTATTGCTCTCCTTGCTAGGCCTGTCAGTTTAGGTGGATAGCCATGTCTTGGTAGGTTTGCAGTTGTGCCATACTCTTTCCCATTTCGGATGATGGATTTAACAATGATCCGTGAGATGTTCAAAGCTTGGGATATTATTTTTTATAACCTAACCCAGCTTTAAACTTCTCCACAACTTTATCCCTGACCTGTCTGGTGTGTTCCTTGTCCTTCATTATGCTGTTTGTTCACTAAGGTTCTCTAACAAACCTCTGAGGGCTTCACAGAACAGTTGCATTTAAACTGAGATTTAAATATACACAGGTGGACTCTATTTACTAATTAGGTGACTTCTGAAGGCAATTGGTTACACTAGATTTCAGTTAGGGGTATCAGAGTAAAAGGGACTGAATACAAATACACGCAACACTTTTCAGATATTTATTTGTGAAAAAAGTTTGGTAAAACCATTTATCATTTCCCTTCCACGTCACAATTATGTGCCACTTTTTGTTGGTCTATCACTTAAAATCCCAGTAAAATACATTTACGTTTTTGGTTGTAACATGGCAAAACATGGAAAATTTTTGTCATGTTAAGGGGGTATGAATACTTTTTTCAAGGCACTGTACATGCACACAGGACACACTTTACATGATGCAATAAGTATCCCTACCCATGCCAGTCAGGATTTTTAGTGAGAGTGAGTCAGTTATTTACAATGGGGGAACTAGAATTTTATGTTTTACAAGCTCATTCAATTCTGAGGCTGGATATGTTTGGTATGATCTCAGACCCAGTGATTAGTAGTACAGCTGGACCATGCTCCTTTTCTCTACTGTCACTGCTTCCTATCACTACCTCGCTCCAAGAGCCCCAAGCAGTGCAAGTAGAGAAGAGCAGTGTAATGACATGGTGATCAGATGTTTACAGTATATTAGTGTAGAAGGAAGGATACAGAAGATAGAAGAGCTCACAATCAATTAAGGTATATAGGAAGATACAGAAGTTGGAAGAGCTTACGATCTATTAGGTGAAAAGGATGGCAGAGAAGGTGAAATAGGCAATAGTCCATCAAAAAAGAAGTAGTAAAATATAAAAAATGTACAAGCGGTCCCTGGGTTACAAATAAGATAGGGACTGTGGGTTTGTTCTTAAGTTGAATTTGTTTGTAAGTCGGAACAGGTACATTTTTTAAGTGTATCTTCAGCCAAAAAAAATATTTATAAGCTTTTTGGATAGCATAGGGAAGGGGTAACACCCCTGTAATGTTTGTTTTGCTGTCTATGTTTCTGTTCAGAAAATTTCACCTCACTTCCTGTCCCAATGATAATTGGATTTTGAAAATTTTGGGTTGTTGTGGAAACAAACCTTGGTGATACAGCATCAGTGGAGACCCCTTTTTCCCATAACTCTTTCAGAAGTGAATTTCCCTTCCTAGGGGGAGATTTCCTCTCACTTCCTGTTATCTCCCTCCGTTTGTAAGTAGGAGTCGTTCGTAAATTGGATGTTTGTAACTAGGGACCGCCTGTATTTGAAATGAAAAATTTGTGTTAGTCAGCAGCCTAGGGTTACAGACGGGCCACTGATGAAGTTAATTGAGAGTCTATAGAGAGAAAGTGTCCTCCACCTGAATGTGCTGTCTGAAAGAGCTGCATACATTACTGGACTTGGTGGGCAGAAATACAAATCCTTTGACAAGAGATACAGCACCCATATATGTATTTCATATGTGGATTTAGCTGTTTTCTGTGAGTTCAGCTTAATATTGATTATACTAAAGTGAATGTAAATCTCTGAAATGGAAAATGAACAAAGCCTATTCTTCTAAAGTGTGTATTTGCCAAGTCCAAAAGCACCAAGTGTAAATCTTGTCTTCTCTGTCCTGTTATCTGCATGAGGCACTTCTGACAGTTAATCCTGACACCAGGCAATCCCAGGAGATGGTCCCACTATCACACAGCAGTTGATTGACAGCCTCAGCTGTGCATGTTTACCTATGAGAATGTCCATTTCCCCCACTCAGGTCTCAGATTACCCTCAGCCCTCTGCTCTATGCTATGCAGTGTGTGACATCAGACTCCCACTCTCTGCCGCCTGCAAGCTGAGAAATAGCCTTTGAATGACTGTAGAGAAGATATGGCTTCAGATAAACAGGAACAGCTTATGTAGGAGGATTTTTTCACCACTGTGTTCATATACCCACTGAGGCTTATCACTTCAGTGGGTATATGTAGTAGTTTACAACCATTTTAAAGTGGAACGAAACCCACGAATTTACCTGTTTCCCAGAACAGTTGTATTCAAGGCATGTCAACGCCGCCCACCAGAGGTGATTACGGGGAACACCACACCACAGTGCAACCAACCCGCCCACCGTGGGAGAAGGACATCCTACTTACTAAACTCAACTAAGCCCTCAAATGACCGATGTCATAGCTGATCACATGTGCAGCACCATGGAAACAAAATACCCTGTGGCATAATGATTTCACAGCATGTGTGCAAGTCTTGGCCTTTTCCAGCTACATTGCCACTTCGAACTAACCATTGTTCTGTGCAGTCTTACTCAAATCTATAAGACTATGAGAGTATTGATAGTGGAACATACAATATTATGGGACGCTATATAAATGATGTTTTTCCTGTGTTGTTAAATAGATTTCAGGCATGTTGTTTTTTTTGCATCTGCTGTAAAACATAAGTGCTCAAACTTAGTGTACCATGTAAACGTAGAAATGGTTTATTATTTTGCAGGCAATGATGAAAATATATGGTTACACATTGATGCAGCATATGCAGGAAGTGCCTTTATTTGTCCTGAATTTAGATACCTTATGAAAGGTGTGGAGGTATGTACAGAATCAAACTAGTAATAACTATTATTTATTTTTGTAAAACACTTCTTTCTCTAGATAAAATACTATAGTCAATTGAGTGTTAAATTGCTTAATTCAGCTTATTCTGTCAGTATTTCATAGGTTCTTTCCTTACTTCTTTCTGATTCTATAATATTTCTAATTAGAGTTTTTCTCTTTCTTTTACTCATTTTATACCCTTTTTTTCAATAACTAGGGACATTTCTTGCTCTCTATCCTCTTTTTACTGCTTCTATAAACAAGTATAATACCCAGTGGCGGCTGGAGCTTCATTGGTCGCGGGGGGACACAGACCTGACCACCGACCCCTCCCGTCGCTCCAGCCCACCACCCCACACTAACCCATCCCCTGTTGTTAAGACCCGCTACCACACACCATTGACAACACTGCCCATCCCAGTCCCTGGCTCGCCCTCCCGCCTGCCATACTCCAGTCAGCCCCGCACAAACCCTGGCTGCGGCTACCCCCTTCCGTCTCCTCTGTGTCTCAGCCATCGCTTCTCCTCCTGGCCAATCGGGTCTTCGAACTCCCGACCAATGGGGTCTCATGACCCATTTCCTGATTGGCCAGGAGGAGAAACAGGAAGACATTAGCAAATATTAATTTGCTAATGTCACACAACTCAGAGTTAGCTCAACTCAGGGCCCACCCTTTTTTGAAGCCAATTAGAGCCTCAGGCTCTAATCATGTGCTTCTAAGAAAAAAGAAAATCCATAGAAATCCATGCGTCCGGCACCCTGCGTGTATATTAGGGGTCCAGGTGCATGGATTGAGGGAGGGCAGCGCCCGTGCACCCCTAATGGATGAGCCACCACTGATAATACCTTCCTGAAAAACAGACACATCTGGCTTTATCATATTATTCACATATTGCAGTTCCTCATTTGCCAAAAGATAAAGTATCCAAACCAAAAACAGTCCAATAGAGAAAAAATGAGCTGACACTGCTGGACATCGGTTCAATCTTCTTTTTATTCCATCACGATACAGTAAATAGCATAAAATGGCTTACATTTTTCGGCTTGGAAGCAGCCTTGTTCACAGCATATTTTCATTGTACAAAAAAGGACAAATATATATGCATACCAATTAGTTAATTGGGATTGATACCACTCAGGTGCATCTAATACAAAGGATCACTCCTAAAATGAATAGGTGGTAGTTTTGCTTCAAAAGCACTCTTTTTTCATCAAGGTATTAGCATATATGTGTTACAAATATTAAAAAAACATTAATATAAAGTGTAATCTATTTGGGATATTTCTGTAATATTTTTGCAATGTATTTTTAATGCTATTGTTGTTGAATGCATGGAGGGCGTTCAGGGCCAGAGCACCTGGAGGGAAGTGAGTGAATTGATTTGGTAAACCTGCCATACACAGCAGAGCAGTATACACCTGTGAGCCCTATCCAAACAAAAAAATTGCATACAAACACCCAACATGTTTTGCCAATAACATGGTTTGTCAGGGGAAATTTACAGGGTTCACAGTCGTGTGTTTGGTGCAACAAACAAATATGCAATGGCTTTCTCTTATGCCGGTTCTTTATAGATGCTGATCCGCCCACTCTATATACGCACATTACAGTTGTATGCAAAAGTTTAGGAACCCCTGACAATTTCCATGATTGTCATTTATAAATATTTTGAAGGACACAGTAATATTTCATTAGGGAAATGAGGTTTATTGGATTAACAGAAAATGCACAATATGCATCAAAACGAAATTAGACAGGTGCATAAATTTGGGCACCCCAACAGAAAAATCACATCAATATTTAGTAGAGCCTCCTTTAGCAGAAATAACAGCCTCTAAATGCTTCCTATAGCCTGTAATGAGTGCCTGGATTCTGGATGAATGTATTTTGGACCATTCCTCCTTACAAAACTTTTCCAGTTCAGTTAGGTTTGATGGTTGCCGAACATGGACAGCCCACGTCAAATCACCCTACAGATGTTCAATGATATTCAGGTCAGGGGACTGGGATGGCCATTCCAGAACATTGTACTTGATCCTCTGCATAAATGCCTGAGTAGATTTTGAGCAGTGTTTTGGATCGTTGTCTTGTTGAAATATCCAGCCCTGGCGTAACTTCAACCTTGTGACTGATTCCTCAACATTATTCTCAAGAATCTGGTGATATTGTGTGGAATCCGTGTGACCCTCAACTTTAACCAGATTCCCAGTACTGGCACTGGCCACACAGCCCCACAGCATGACGGAACCTCCACCAAATTTTACAAGTGTTTTTCTTGGAATGCTGTGTTCTTTTGCCACCATGCATAACACCCCTTGTCATGACCAAAATGAAGCTGGCTTGTCCAAATGTGCATTTGCATTCCTCAAGTGACTCCGTTTGTGGCGTGTGTGCAGAAAAGGCTTCTTTTGCCTTAACTCTCCCATCCAGCTTCTCCCTGTGCAAAGTGCGCTGAATTGTTGAACGATGCACAGTGACACCATCTGCAGCAAGTTGATGTTGTAGATCTTTTGAGGTGGTCTGTGGGCTGTTTTTGACCCTTCTCGCCATCCTTCGCCTTTGCCTCTCCAATATTTTATGGGGCCTGCCACTTCTGGCCTTAACAAGAACTGTGCCTGTGGTCTTCCATTTCCTCACTATGTTCCTCACAGTGGACATTGACAGCTTATATCTCTGCGATAACTTTTTGTAGCCTTCCCCTAAACCATAATGTAGAACAAACTTTGTTTTCAGGTCATTTGAGAGTTGTTTTGAGGCCCCGTGTTGCCACTCTCCAGAGGAGAGCCAAAGAGAACAACATCTTGCAATTGGCCACCCTAAATACCTTTTCTCGTGATTGGATGCACCCGTCTATGAAGTTCAAGGCTTAATGAGCTCACCAAACCAATTGCGTGTTCCAATTAATCAGTGCTAAGTAGTTACAGGTATTCAAATCAACAAAATGGCAAGGGTGCCCAAATGTATGCACCTGTCCAATTTCATTTTGATGCATATTGCACAGTTTCTGTTAATCCAATAAACCTCATTTCACTTCTGAAATATTACTGTGCCCTTCAGTTATTTGATAGATCAAAATGAAATTGCTGATCCGAACACCCAAATATTTATAAATGACAATCATGGAAGTTGTCAGGGGTTCCTAAACTTTTGCATACAACTGTAGCTCCTGGCATACAGTACATCAGCATTTGTATATAATAAAATTGCCTGTTAATTTGATTTCGGCAGAATGACATGCACAGAGCAATGTCATACAATACACAATTTGTATTTAATGCCATATTGTAGTTGTTGGAGTCTTTAATATATTTATTTTATGACACTTTTATAAAAATGTTCACCATATTTTAACCTGATTTTGGATATAATTGTGGATAAAAGGAAGTTAAGTAAACCTTTATTTAAACCATTTGGGGTTTCTAGAAATCAATTTTATTTAAGCCTTGACAATATGTATGTCTATGAAAAGAAGAGTCTCCAGACACCACCATCTCAAGGATAAAGTAGAATGTTGCCTGATATATCCAGCATTAAGCTGGCTATATATGCTGGTAGGTTTTTAAACAAACGATAGTATGAATATTTGTATGAAAATGTGTACAAAAATTCTCATTGTCTTCAATGACTTTACGACTGTTGTTCAAAAGAACTTCAGCAATTTGTTCGCTTTTAACATTCACTTATTTAATTAATTGACTTTGTCAAATGAAAACCACATACATGAAGTTGAAGTTGAAATTGACCCTACTTAAGATTATGAAATCCAACTAACATTCTTGAAACCGAAAACTTTGAGTGAAATTCTACTAGTACAGGGCCAGCTTAACGTTTATGGAACTCCAAAAATTTGAGAATCCTTTGGAATTCTTTTTCCAGGATCAGATGACAATCACGTATTATCTATTGGCAACTGTAGCCTTAATTTACTTATCCGCATAAGAAAAAGAGCAGCAGCAATTTGGTTGATTGTGAGCATGAGACATGTTTCTACCCTTAATTTTTTTTAGAAATTTGTTTCTATTTTGGTATGGTAGCTGTGATAATTGCAATGTATTGTTTGCTATCTTCCCTTTATTTCGTATATTTTATATCACTGGCCATCTTGGAAAGTATTAGAGATAGAAAATGTGTGTACTTTCATTTCCTAAGTCTCAATTGTTGTCAAGATAAGTACTTTCCTTATGACAATATAAATAAGTCTATGAATGAAGGGACCTTAAGCAGACAATAACAGATGACATGGCCACAGAAAATGTTTAAAACCAACAACATAACCTAATAAAAAGTGACCCCAAAGGCTTGAGCCAGTAACAATTTCCTGTTCATTCTTTCTCTTAATTATGTGTATTGGTTACTGAAGGAAATGAATGAGAGCTGATGCTGGAAATAGATCATCTGTCAGCATGGGAACAATTGAAAAGCTGTACAACCTTTTTATTACTTTCTGTTTGCTCTTGTCTACTGTTGTATCCAGCTAGATCTCATGAAAGAAAGAAAAAGGTAAACAGAGAAATAAAAAGAGTGACAAGAGAACTAATGTGTCTACTTTCATTCTAAAAGAAAACAAACTGTATAGAAACTACAGAATATTCCAGAAAAATCCAAAATAAAAATTGAACCATTGCTAAAGTTTGTTGCCTTTATTACAGTTTGCAGACTCGTTCAATTTCAACCCACATAAATGGCTGTTGGTGAACTTTGACTGCTCTGCATTTTGGTAAGTAAAACAAAAAAGGTTATACTTCTATCCTCTATATAAATTGTGTATAATAATATACTAATAATGCTGAAAACAGCACCCGTGTAATTGTAAGTTGTGGTGTTGTCGTGTCCCAACCTTTAAACAAAGTAATTTGATTTGTATTTTACTGTGTATAATGTTTTAAAATTGCAGTCCTCCATCTTGCCTAGTCCTTCTCAGCCCCTTTGCCTCCTGAATGTGAAGGAAAGTGACAGCGCTAAAAAGTAGCATGGTGGCACTTAGGGGAACCATATTAATCCATAGAACTGACCCTTTCTTAGAGAGTTGAGTGTATTTAAATGGTATTTCAAATTGAGAAAGCCCCACGATATGTGCATTATGTGTTCCCATTCAAACAACAGTGACAGAGAGATGAGCTCATCACTGTGCTACAGTTAAAAATGTTCTTGGGGGAGTCTCAGGGGGTAAAAAAGGAGAAAGTCCAGACCACAAAAGATACACAGTCCTATTGATTTCACTCATTTATTAGGAATAAATGTCCAGAAAGGAAAGTGAACATCCTTGTGATTGCAAAACTCTCCGTAGGGGAACAGTGACTCAAAAAAAGTAAAAAAGTCTTAACAGATCTGTGCCAGATCAAGCACCCCAATCAGGGGAGGGCTGGCAGCCTTAGGCCTGGGGGGGCAAGTCCAGTAAAGTGGCCCACTGAACTACCGAATCAGCTCACCATCCATGCCCACCTGGTTTTATAATAGATATTGATGTTATGAAGCAAGGAAAATATGATACAATGTTGTAACATAATTTAATGTTAATAGCAACAAAGGAGGTGCAGCCTCATCAGTGCCCGTCAATCCAGCCTGATCAGTGCCCATCAATGCAGCCTCATCAGTGCCCGGCAGCCCCATCAGTGCCCATCAATGCAGCCTCACCAGTGCCCATCCAATGCAGCCTGCAATGCAGAAAGCGCGGTCCATTCGTCCTCTAGGGGCGAGAAACATTAGGCCGCCGAGAGAGGAAAGACGTAACGTCCGACGTAACCTACCCGTGACCACTCCGACGTAACTACCCGTGACTACCCCGACGG
>BLSH010027590.1:127638-140468 GCA_018402905.1 Glandirana rugosa | reverse complement strand
CCAACGTTTTACTGTATTTTACTTTATTACACAGGGTAAAAAAAAGATCTGACTTAATTGGTGCCTTCAAACTTGACCCTGTCTACCTTCAACATGACCATCAAGAATCAGGTTAGTCTATTAATTTGTTGTAAATACTAGCAAAGATATTCTTACATTTTTTACCATAGGTGTAATTCTAATAATAATTACACCTTAAACTAAAATCCCAATCAATTCCATACACTTTCTATGCAAATGTAATGACAATTGAGTTTAATGTACATCTCTTTATGAATTAGATGGAGCTGATGATCATGGGAAATACGTATTTATTTCCCATAATCATCAAATTTATCTAGAGGACATCATGCAGTATTTTTCTTTATTCACCCTATCCATGTAAACAAAGGACATCTGACCTGAAGAGAAAAAAGCTTAGTAACATTCAAGTTTGACAGCATTCACACAAAAAAAATTGCATGTAATTTCACATGATAAATAGCTCTGAGAAATTTATATAGATACATCCTTATAAGTGTGTGTACTCGACATGCCAATTAGTATGTGTTGCATTTGGTACTCTGTGACTACATAAATTTCAGTTCTGAAGCATACAGTATCTAAGTAGCTTTAACCTATGGAGTCATTAATGTATGTAACCCCAAAAATTGGTCTGTACATGTGTACATTGCATGGCGCCCTCAATGAAAATTACATTTGTTTCAAGAATAGAAATAGCGACAATTGCAGTGTCTCCCCCAAGTGACAAAGTCATTATATGTACCCCAATAGGGTGTATGAATTTTTCAGGTAAGGGATGTCCTGCTAGCAGAATAATAATTGTAATAATTTCAGCACTATAATTTGTTGGAAAGGGAGGTATTCAGAGCGGAGCTAAAAATAAAAAAAAATAAAAAAACAGTGCCAGTCACTGCAAACTTAAAGAGGAACTGCAGTCTGCTCACATAATTTGTAATAAAACAGCTTTGCCATTGTGAAGCTTCCCCCCAAGCACTTTGCATATTATTTTATATATACTGTGGTTCTGTACTTGCCAAATATGTTGCAGAAATCTCCCTCTACTGAGTCTGGCTGCAATAATTGTAACTGTGGGCAACTGAAGCTGCTGCCTGTTCACTTCCTGGATTTACACAGACACACAGAGGCACACCTCCAGCTCTGCAGGTCTCATTGGCCCTCTTATGACTCGCCTCCTCCCTTCCTGGCAAACACTCACAAGAGAGAGAAAGAGAGCTGTACATGATGTCAAGAGCTGAGGCATTTTTCCAGCCAAGAAACAGGAAGAGGGCTGTATAAGGTATTTACTGGCAGGAAAAAAAACATTTACTATCCAAAGTTAAAACAACAAGGGTAGAGGATTTAATAGATGGAAAGATGGGAAAAAAATTACTGAAGTTCTGCTTTAACACAACTACCGCCCATAAGGAAGGTTATATGTGGATTTAATAATAGACAAATAATCTCACCACTGTACTGCAAAAGGGAACAGTTGATCAGCATATATTTTCTATTGATGAATACACATGTCAGTTCAGATTTTCAGAGACAGCATATACAGCCTCTGCACATCATCGTTACAGTTACAGTATGTACGCTCATTGTTTCTCCCTGCGGGACAGACAAACAAAGGGATGTGCAGTATAAAAAGAACAGCAGCATCTTGTGATACTTGTCTGTCAAATGTTCAAGAAAAACAAATACAAATATATTAGCATCATGAGTCATTGGATGGAAAGAAGCTTTAGGGCTTGTCCAGAAGTAGCCTTATTTTAATTTTCAGAACAATATTTACTTGTGTATATAAAAGATAAATACAAAATGTATACTTTTTTTACCTTTGTATACAGTAGCTAAATTATATAAATGTACCTTTTTTTTTTTTGTACAAAGCTGAAAGACCTATTTCATGACAAAGGTGTGACATGGTGCCTCATTTGATGTCCTATGGAAGAGCCAACAGTATAAAAAAAATAACAGTATCATGTCATACATATCTGTCAAATGTTCAAGAAAAAACAAATCTACATTTATTAGCATCATAAGAGGATGCAAAGAAGCTTTAAGGCTATATTCACACTAAAGCAGGTTTATTTTACCTTTCAGGAATATATTAACTATAATTTTAAAGACAGTAATAACATGTGTTAATATATCTAAATGTTACAGTTTACAATTACATCTACTGTATGTACAAAATATACCCATATTGTGGTCTAACATGGTACCTCATTTGATACTATTGTTAATAAAGTACAGTAAAAAGTAAAGAAATGTTGATGCTGCTGTAGCTTACTTGCTTCTAAAGTGCAACCTATGGGGTTGTCATCCAGATCCTGGATCCCGTGTTCAATAACTAGTGATTCACTGACCTGGAACAAGCAAGTAGTATAGGAATTTAGACCATACAGTTGTTGCTGGCTGCAGGCCTACTCCAGGTCAGTGACTCCCTAAGTAGTAAAGATGTGGTCAGGATGAGAGCCCTGGAGCTTACACCTTTAACCCTTTCAGTGACCAGGGGTCACTGATGCGTGGATGCACAGACCAATATTGAGCAGCCTGAATATGGATCGGTTAAATAACTCTATTTGCCTACCCAATTTTTTATGTTTTTTTTTTTTTTTTTTAAACATAGATTTGGGACAATGTTTTAATAAATACCCTGTTCAGATTTATTTTTGTAGGTTGATAAATTGATACAAATGAAACAAAATAATAAAAAAATAAATTATTCGTTTTCATGCAGAAAAACTCATGTATTTTGCTACATGAAAATGCATTTCAACTAGAGATCCCATTCTTTCCTATGTGGCAGAAAGCAAGAGGAAATTTTATGGGCCTATTTACACCTATGCCTGTGCATTACCACCCATGCTACATAGCACATAGAAATGTATAAATTCAGGCTTATTCAATATTTTTATTATTATTATTTTTATTATTATTTAATGGGATGGAGTATAGCACTTTGAGAAAGGCAATTTTCACTTATTTTAATGTATGTATTGGGTGCCAGAGCAGCCCTGATCCTCCTCTTCTCAGGTCCCCCCATCGGTGCTCCTGGCCCCTCCCTTTTGCCAAGTGCCCCCATAGCAAGCAGCTTGCTATGGGGGCATCCGAGCAGGCTCGCTTCCGAGCCACTGTTCTGTGTGTCCATTCACACACAAAGCTTGGCTCAGCCCCGCTCTCTCCTTATTGGCTGTGATTGACAGTAGCGGGAGCCAAGCTGCTGTGTCAGTCAATGAGGAAGAAGAAACCCAGGAGAGCTGCTGCTCTTGTGCACATCGCTGGATAGAGATGTGGCCCAGGTAAGTATTAGGGCAGGTTGGGGGAGGGGGGCAGGGGCTGCTGCTGCACACAGAAGGTTTTTTTTTTACCTGCATTCACAACCATTTTAATTGCTGACTTTAAGCCCAGGTTCACATGCGATGCGGGCACCAGCGTGATTCCAGCACCGGTTCCCGCACTGCCTCCTGTGAACCACTGCGGGTGTCAATACAATGTTAATGACACCCCCAGTTCAGTTCACAGATTGCAGTGCGAATTGTGGATTCGGACAGGAATCAGATCGCATTGGGTGAGAACACCCATGGGATCCGATTCCAGTGCGGGGAAAAAAAAGTCCCTGCACCTTTTTCTGTGCGAATCCAATGCAAGTTCAGCCATACCATTGTATGGCTAAACTCACATTGCACAGACATCGCACGTGATCGGCACCGCAGTGCCTGACATCGCACAAGTGTGAACCCGGGCTAAAGGAGAAATGTACTGAACTGCTTTATGAACACAGTTTGAAGATTAAGGTCTCTCAGCAAATTTCCTCATTCTGAGCGAATGTTACTCTACACTCCCCTTCATAGATATGAGTGTGCAGCTATTTGCGCTCCTAGATGTGAGACTTCGCTATTGCTTTTTCTACTGACAATCTGGAACCAAAGTGCAGTTTGTAAACAAACCTATGTTGCCCATACTGGCTGTTTTTTTTTTTTTTTTTGCTTTCTCTACACATTCACTGTGAAGACCGTGACCCTGATTTACAAAAGGAGTATAGAATATTCAGTTTTCAAAGGGAATTTTCACTTATATTAGCACAACTTCACCTCATTAACTGAACTAAGTAAAATATATTTTTACATTTAGTGACTGCTGATTTATCCAGTCATGTGTGAGCATAGTTCCTTTTGTTTTAATTTCCTTTGCATACGACTGGATATTCTTTCCAAAGACAATTTTCTTTTTTTTTTTCCCTATTTTCTAATATAAGTAAAAATTCACTTTCCAACAGTGGCGGCCTGTCCATAGAGGGCACGCGGGCGCGGCCCCCCTAACCATTCGTCCGACCCCCTGATCCACATATAAGGGCTCCGGACTATGGATTCCAATGGGGGAGAGTGTTTTTTGAAGCACGTGATTAGAGCCAGAAGCTCACTATTTTCACACTAAAATTCCTCCCCGCCAATCAGGAGGCAGGTCGTGAGACCTGTTTCCTGATTGGCCAAAGCATCAGGCGATCCTATTTTAATGCCTAGCATTTGGCGGAAGAGGAGACACACAACGGAGGAAGCCAAGAAGGAAGCTTGAGGAGCGGACACCAGAGCCGCCTCTGCCTGCACTCCTGGAGAGGAGAAGAGGACACCGCAGCCTGCCACACAAGTGCTGGGCCACGGGGTGGGGGGTGGTTTACTGTCAGTGCTGCATTGCCCCTGGTGGCAGAGTGCTGGGGGGTGCTGTCAGTGCCATGCCGCGCACACGCCGGGGGGGTGTTAGGCTTTTGTTTGTCCCCCCCCAAAAAAAAAACTGCTTTCCAAGGTGAACATTCTTTACTATTTTCCTTTAGTAAATCAGGGTCAGTGTCATTACTGAGAGGGCAAAGAGAAAAACAGGCAGCTTGAGTAATAGAGGTTTGTTTACAACCTAGTAACAAACCTCATGTGATCACAATGCCAGAGCTGACACTCTGGACCCAGATCATTAGGGAGTTGTCAGGGGTAGCGCAGTCTCATATCTAAAAGCACTGACAAAAAAAGAGCACATTAATTTCTGTAAACTGTATCTCAGAATGGAGAAATTCAATGAAAAACTTGAATCTATAAATTCTGGTCACAAACCAGTTAAACAAATTGCTTCTTTAAAGTCAGCAATGAAAGCTCCCATATTTTTATCTTTAGAAGTCTTCTTTATATGTGGATTTTATGGCACCCAAAACAGCTTCCTACAGCATTTGCTAGACAGGAAATCATGCCAATTTTCAATGGTAAAACACAGCTGTAGACACAAAGGTTATAATCACTGCTACATAAATACACACTATGTCAAGAGTATGCCTCACTGTCAGAAAAAGAGTGTAAGAACATAAGAGTCATTAGTGGCTACTGATTTACAGCACCATTTAATTAGAGCGCACCATAAGCCCCCAAACTATACTAATCTGAATTTAGAATATAATTGAGATGATTGCAGGCCAGTCATTGAAAATTAATGCACTTTAATTAGGAAGTATAAAGTATAAATGCACAAAGTAAATGTATATTCACCATTTTTGCTGTAAGTGTGGTCCATGTCTATAAATTTAGTTTATAGTATTTATCTAGCTAGAGGACAAGGGTCTATTCTTGCCTGTAATGACTTTTTCAATGCAGACTATTCCTGTTTCCAATAGTGAACCATTTCTAATCATTTATAGTGCTTTTCTTCATTTTGCTCCTTGAATTCAATAAAATAAAAGTTCACCCCATATGAGAGCTTACATCATTATGTAGTGATCAGGTACTGTCAATTTCCCGAGAAAGATTTCAAAGAAGAAAAACCAGCAAGTTCCAGAATGAAAACTTTGAACTGTGTATATGTAGCAAATAGAATGTACTTAGCACAGCAGAGATGATAGAATGGACAGCCAAGTCTACCAAGGTGATGAATTTTGCAATGCTTTTTTTTTTTTTTTTGTCAAACCTTAATTGAAAAAGCTGAAATTAGGAGCTCATAGATACCATGCACTGCTGCAGATTTTGCACTCTCCAGTTTTAGTAAATCAACACCAAAGTGTAGGGAGCAGCATGGAGGATTCAGGAGATAGTAGTGCACAGAGTGCAGTGGTCAGAAGTGTGTAAGGTACAGAGTGCAGGTGTCAGGAAACACACAGAGTTCAGAGGTCATGGTGTAGGTAACAAACAGGGTGCAAGGGTCAGGAGTAAGTAATGTACAGAGTTCAGGGGGCAGGACTACATAACGCACAGATTACAGAGGCCAAGAGTATGTAATGCACAGAATGGAGAGGTTAGAATTAAGTAGCACACGACACGCAGAGGTCAGGCATAAATAATGTTCAAAAAGCAGGGATCAGGAGTAAGTAACACATAGAATGCAGAGGTCAGGAGTGCATATTGCACAGAGTGCCAGAGCCAGTTGTAAGCATTGCACAGAGTACAGGGTACAGGAGTAAGTAACACACAGACTGCAGTGGTCAAGAGTAAAGCTGGCCATAAATAAGTCAGCTTTTTAGTTCAACCAGCGGGTTGAGCAAAATAAAAATAGTCTGATTACCCCCTCCACACATTGAAGGTGGATGGGTGAATCCTTCCCACTGTGTCTTTGTATTCTGACAGTGGGGAGACTTCCCCGCCATCAGAATACACTGATAGCCTGCAGTACCAATTGAGCAACAATTTGACAACAGGGCAGTTGTACAGTTCTTACCATACAGTATCGACTTCTGTTCAACCACAGTGCCCATACATGGTCTGACAGGTGGTGGATAGGGATGGGCTGGATGTTTAAGTTGAAGGTAAGTTCGACTCCAACATCAGCTATTCGTTTGTTTGTAGAACAAGCTAACATGTGGGGTGCTTGCGGCAAGTTCGCTCACCGTGGAGCGCCCCATAATGCACTACGAGATCGCAGTGCTTTGATGGCTGCTGATTGGGCAAAGCATGCACCTGACCTGCATGCTTTGGCCAATCACAGCGCGTTGTGCTGTAAGAGCCATGACTGGCCAAAGGCACGGTGCCTTTGGCCAATCATGGCTCAAGTCCACACCCCACACTATATAAGGCTGCTGCTTACACAGCGGCCGTATATAGTGAATGAATGGAGATTAGACAGGTAGTTAGTGCAGTGTGCAGTCAGTCAGTGCAGTATATATAATACAGTTCAGAGTATATAGTGCGGTCCGTGTAGTATATATAATACAGTTCAGAGCATATAGTGCAGTCCCCGTAGTATATATAATACATTTCAGAGTATATAGTGCAGTCTGTGTAGTATATATAATACAGTTCAGAGTATATAGTGCAGTCCGCGTAGTATATATAATACAGTTCAGAGTATACAGTGCAGTCTGTGTAGTATATATAATAAAGTTCAGAGTATATAGTTCAGTCCGTGTAGTGTGTATATATATAATACAATTCAGAGTATATAGTGCAATCAGTGTAGTATATATAATACATTGCAGAGTATATAGTGCAGTCAATGTAGTATATATAATACAGTGGAGAATATATTGTGTAGTCAGTGTAGTAAATATAACAGTGTATTGAAGTGGTTAAGGGGAACCCTATGACAAAAATTTTTTTTTTAAAAAAGGCATGGGGTCCCCCCAAAAAATCCATACCAGGACCTTTGGGTCTGGTATAAATTTTAAGGGGAACTCCTCACCAAATTTTTTTAAAAAAAACAACGTGGGATCCCCCCAAACATCCATACCAGGCCCTTCGGGTCTGGCATAAATTTTAAGGGGAACTCCACACCAATTTTTTTTTTAAAAATTGCCGTGGGGTCCCCCCCAAAATCCATACTAGACCCTTATCCGAGCATGCAACCTGGCAGGTCAGAATAGGGGGGATGAGCGAGTGTCCCCCCTTCTGAACCATACCAGGCCACATGCCCTCAACATGGGGAGGGTGCTTTGGGGTGCCCCCCAAAGCACCTTGTCTCCATGTTGATGGGGACAAGGGCCTCTTCCCGACAACCCTGGCCAGTGGTTGTCGGGGTCTGCGGGCAGCGGACTTGGAATCTGGAAATCGTGATTGACGATGGATGTACATTGTGGGACACTTTTTTCTTTTTAAATAAAGGAATTGACAAAAACTGTGGTTTTTACTTTTTGACACTTTTTTGGTGAATGGGTAGAGGTACAATGTACCCGATACCCATTCACGTGAGGGGGGCCAGGATCTGGGGGCCCCCTTGTTAAAGCGTGCTTCAAGTTTCCGATAAGCCCCCAGACCGCAGACCCCGACAACCACCAGCCAGGGTTGTCAGGAAGAGGCCCTCGTCCCCATTAACATGGGGATAAGGTGCTTTTTGGGTGTAGTCAATGTCCCCCTTGGGGGTGGCTGGAAGTTGTGGCTCACCTGCTCACACTGCCCTCAATCACACTCCTCGCTTGCATCCGGAGTCATCAAACAGGCTGACTCTTTGTTTTTTTGGTTTTATTAGGGGTTTAAACTTGGATGGGGTAATGGATTATTATGGGATGCCTGATGATCAACAGTTCTTTACATGGGACCTTTATATACATCCAGTATATACACTTCTCCTTGAACCTCCAGCACAACACTTGCTTCTCCTTGTTCCTCTCTCCTGCACAACACTTCCAGCCTAGTAGCACATAGTGAGGCCTGTTCTGGCTTTGACCAGGGCCTAGTAACCGCCTTTTGCAGGCAAGGGACCACGGACCAGTAAAGTGTGTAGAGAGTTTGTGGAATGTGCTACTTGGCCTGATGGACTACTGCTCCCAGCCCACCTTCTTCCAGGTCTCAAAAGTCCTCCTGACTGCAAGCACCAGTACACTGCCTACTGACACCAAAGTCCCAGTCTCTTTTTGCACCTCTTTCAGACACTTCTCTCCCAATCTGCTGCAGAGTGCATCTCCACTTTCCCTGGGCTGTGTCATTCACCCACACCCGGTGAACTCCTCCTGGAGACCTTGCTATAGTACTCTCCTCCTGCTGTCCTTTCCTACTCCACCTTGTGCCTCTCTGCCAGGATCTCACTCCTCCTGGATGCACCCCCCCCCCAGATTGGGGACTCCCTCAAGGACCACCGACAGCCCCAGCACTATGCCTCCATACTCCAACTTCAACCTGAACTCTCCTCCTCCCACTGGGCAGACCATAGTATTTAAGGAGGCTTGCCCCCTGCCAATCCAGGTTGGGGATTGGTCACCTCCTCTTACCAACCCCTTTACCAGAACTTCCTGAAGAATAGGGGAGGAGTAACCGAGGAGTGTTTCTTCCTGCAGTCTCCAGCTCTCCCTGGGCCACTCCCCTGAACAGAGTCAAAACAAATAGACCTGACAGCAGCCAGGTCTGCCTAAATTTACCTACTTTGACACAAAAAATCCCCAACCAGCACCTACCGAACATAGAGGGTGCTACAGGGGGCACCCCAAAGCACCCTCCCCATGTTAAGGGCAAGCGGCCTGGTATGGTTCAGGAGGGGCAGGGGCGAAGACCTAAAGGACCTGGTATGGACTGGGGGGGGACCCTATGCAAATTTTTACATTATTTTTTCATCTATATTGCCGAGAGCCGGCAATACATTACAGCCACGAGCAAGTTTAAATTACATTTTTTCCTTTAGAAATATCATGATTGCTGCAGCATTTTCTATACATCGCACAGATGCCCCACTTTACAGGCAGACTAAGGGGATCTCCCGGGCGTATTATTTAAAGGAATATTTCATTTTTATTGTTTCATTTTAAGCAACATTAAATTCACTGCTCCTGAAAAAACGATTGTTTTAAAAACTTTTTTTTGCATTTATACATGCCCCCTAGGGCGGTACCCGGGTCCCCCATACACTTTTTATGGCAATAACTTGCATACAAGCCTTAAAAATGAGCACTTTTGATTTTTCATGTTCGTGTCCCAAAGACTTTAATGGAGATCGCTAGAACTTTTTGCCTGTTTGCAGTGTTCTGGTGCGAACCAAACTGAGGGGTGTAAGGCCCATCCCCAGTGGTGGACAGCATAAATTCCGTGTTAAAGAAAAGAGAAAACGCAGGCATGGCAGAGCCATGTCTGTATTGAATCTTTTAGCTCAATACCAAGCTTGTGTACTCCCATTAGATATTCTGTGTACAATGCCTTAATAAAAGAATGCCTTTTATGTGCTATATCATGTATTTTATTAGAGTGCTTCACTTCATACAGCCAACCCTTTGTGGTATTTTGGTTGAGCACAGCAAAGTACACAGTAGCAATATAACCATTTTCAGTAGACCAAATTTTAAAATGATTGTTTTATTGATAAAATTTATTTTATCTTCTGTTTCAGGTCTTGTGACAGACTACAGGGTAAGTTTATGTTTCCGATTTGTTTCCTTTAGTAATTAGTGTAAAAGCATAATTATATTGTCAAAACTGAAAATACATTTTCAATGCAGTTATTTTTCACACCAAATGGTTTCAAAAAGTTTTCCACTCATCAATTATGCAGTTGATAATCATGCATGATCTTCTTCTTTTACGTTGCTTTCTGCCTTTCTAATCAACACTATGATTCCATGTTTTTCTCTTTATAATTGTGAAATACCAACCTTTGATGAGGCAAGAAAGACCTTGGATAATTTTACAGTGCATGCATTACTAATTACTTTAATAATACATTACACACTGATAGATATTAACATTTTTTATGGTCCGTTTGCAAATTTCCTTTGTTTGTTGCATTATGTACTTGCTAAGACATCCATCTACCTAATCATTCCATTCCAATTATATTCATTTATGGAGATACTTCCATTGCATAGCGGAACATATAATAGAGACTTCACAATCATCTTGTAAGGTGTGCAGCCAGTTGTAGATCATTGTGTTGGCAACTCAACTCTGAACGTAAAGGCAACAAAAAGTGAAACTTGCACTAAGCAGAATTCTCTTTCATTGAGCCTGGCTATATTTAATCAGATAACTTTAAATATCCCCTTAACTGGGTTGAGTTAAAATTATTTTTTTATTGTGCTGTGCAAAGAAAATAATATGCCCTTATGGGGCAGCACAATGGCATAGCAGTTAGCACTTCTGCCTTGAAGCACCGGGGTTCTTGGTCCAAATTCTGGCCAGAGCACTAAATGGAGTTCACATGTTCTCCCTGTGCTTTTGTGGGTTTTCTCCCACACTGCAAAGATATGCTGGTAGGTTTACTGGCTGTTGTCTAAATAGGTCCTAGTATGTGAGTTTCTGTGGCCACATTCATTTTGACTTCAATCGTAAATCTTGATCTTTGTAGCGCTGTATACTCATTTTAAACTTTCTTTCCTAACAGCACTGGCAAATCCCACTTGGAAGGCGATTTCGTTCTCTAAAACTGTGGTTTGTATTAAGAATGTATGGTGTGAAAGGACTTCAGGAATATATCCGTAAGGTAAATAGAACTGTGCACAAAGGTGTATATGGCAAGTTAAACTGACTGTCAATGCACAAACAATGTTCAGCAAGTAGATACTTTTTTTAAAAAATGTATCTGTATTACATTAAAGGTAAGGGAATACTGCGCTCAGGCTGAACTACAAGAAGGGGTGAGCTGCCAAACTACGACTTAACGGGTCGTTAATAAATATAAAAACACAAAAGATACGACGCTCAACCTTGGATACTAAAATCCTAATTGCTTAGGAGTGAATGTAGGTGTCACCCACTTGAATCTCTAACATAAGTGCAAAATATTAAAGTGCATTAGTGCTCAGATCATGAAATAATAAATAACATGTATAAACATATAAGCACAAAAATAATAGTGCATCAATAGTGAAAAAATATATATATATAAGATAGTTACAAAACCTATTCAAAGGGTAACTATATATCTGTAAAAAAGTAATTGTTGTGCAAGTCCAAGACGAAAAAAAGTGAAAACCAAAAAAATTAAAAATTAGCTGGTGTTATAGTTGAGAATGGGGACACACAGTCTGGTCTTGAAAGATGTAACATGTAAACCATGAATGTTCAACAAACTCCCATTCAGATAAGAATAGAATGAAAACTAGGTAGATAGTGAGATGAAGGGAGACTCATGTGGTACAATCCATCACCTTCTGAATAAAACGCTTACCAGAACCGGCATGTAATCAAGCCTGTGTATGTCAGTGAACTCCGGACCCCAGGAGAAGGAAGGACTTGAAACATCACACTATCCCGGAACATCACACCATCCAGAAGGCATCAAGGGACCGGAGGTATCACTTGTACGATATTCTTGGTGTAGACAAATGTTCCCACAAGGATCCAGTACTTCCCTGATATTAATTCCCTTAGGGGGTCTCCTTAATCACTCCATGGGCCGGATATCCCGGATGGGCAAAATTAAATTTGTATATAGGATAGGAGAAAAAACCTCCATATAGTGTTAAAACCTCTAACCACAAGGTAAATTTATTGAAGATCAGTTAAAATCCATACGATCCAAATTCATTGTACATAGAAAGCCGGCAAAGAGGGTTAACCAATAACAAAAAGTTGGCGCAGCAATTTAGGGTCAGAGACCCCCTAATGTAATTAATATCAGGGAAGTACTGGATCCTTGTGGGAACATTTATCTACACCAAGAATATCGTACAAGTGATACCTCCGGTCCCTTGATGCCTTCTGGATGGTGTGACGTTCCGGGATAGTGTGACGTTTCAAGTCCTTACTTCTCCTGGGGTCCGGAGTTCACTGACATACACAGGCTTGATTACATGCCGGTTCTGGTAAGCGCTTTATTCAGAAGGTGACGGATTGTACCACATGAGTCTCCCTTCATCTCACTATCTACCTAGTTTTCATTCTATTCTTATCTGAATGGGAGTTTGTTGAACATTCATGGTTTACATGTTACATCTTTCA
>BLSH010027590.1:85525-97556 GCA_018402905.1 Glandirana rugosa | reverse complement strand
GGGGGGGGGGGGCAATTACATTTTCAAGAAGGCAATGTATATGAAATAAATCCTACCTTGATATTACAAAATGGAAAAAAAATCTCACCCTGTAGAAAGTAAACCCAGATGCATGTCAGGCACTTTTAAATTTGAAAGAGTCTTAAACAATACCCATTTCATCTATTGAAGAAGAGCTTTGAAGTTCAGAGAATTGCGTGTGATCGTGTTTATTTATTTTATTCCAGTATAATTATAACCAGACTTCTTCCCACTTAGTCAATTTGATGCCCCAGTTATCATAGTTATGAAGTTGCCAGTTGCTGAATACATTAATATGCCTCATACAAAGGGTTACACGGGATGCTACTGTGTTGACTAAGAGGGAACTGATTTTCTTTGTGTTTGTGCCACATTTCAGACTGATCCCCTGCTGTGGTGAAAAGCAGCTGTGAACTGAGTTGTCAGATGCTTTCCAAAACTGCTTAATATTTACACTGTACACAAGGACTGCATGTAGCGAAATTAAGATATTTAATCATGGGAAAGCACCTGCTTTCAGCAAAAGGCATACACATCAAATTTCAACTTACATTTTTACAATGTAGGAATTATTGATAGAAATTTGGTTTTACCTTTCCAAATTGTTAAAGATAGTGCTAAATGGAATGTCTAGTGGTTTTACTCGCATTTTCTTCATATATTTTGGTTAGAACTAAAAATCCCATGTACCTTTTGTGAAATATTGCATGTATTAATATTTTGTATATTATTTTTTTTTAGTCAGTGGGTTGAGCTTTCAGATTCTAATTAGATCTTTTCAGGCTCTCCTGGTACCTTTAATAGAAAAAAGCCTCTTTACAGAGCTTAGCAGCACAAGGTGTAATTTATATACGGTATCTCACAAAAGTGAGTACACCCCTCACATTTTTGTAAATATTTTATTATATAAATTTATTATATAAATGTATTATTATTCTCTGAGGATCTGAAAAAAAGAATTGTTGCTCTACATAAAGATGGCTTAGGCTATAAGAAGATTGCCAAGACCCTGAAACTGAGCTGCAGCACAGTGGCCAAGACCATACAGCGGTATAACAGGACAGGTTCCACTCAGAACAGGCCTCGCCATGGCCGACCAAAGAAGTTGAGTGCACGAGCTCAGCGTCATATGCAGAAGTTGTCTTTGGGAAATAGACATATGAGTGCTGCCAGCATTGCTGCAAAGGTTGACGGGGTGGGGGGTCAGCCTGTCAGTGCTCAGTCCATATGCCGCATACTGCATCCAATTGGTCTGCATGGCTGTTGTCCCAGAAGGTAAGCCTCTTCTAAAAATGATGCACAAGAAAGCCCACAGATTGCGGAAGACAAGCAGACTAAGGACATGGATTACTGGAACCATGTCCTGTGGTCTGATGAGACCAAGATAAACTTATTTGGTTCAGATGGTGTCAAGCGTGTGTGGTGGCAACCAGATGAGGAGTACAAAGACAAATTTGTCTTGCCTACGATCAAGCATGTTAGTGGGAGTGCCATGGTCTGGGGCTGCATGAGTGCTGCCGGCACTGGGGAGCTATAATTTCTTTGAGGGACCCATGAATGCCAACATGTACTGTGACATACTGAAGCTGAGCATGATCCCCCTCCCTTCAGAGACATTATTCCAACATGATAACGACCTCAAACACACCTCCAAGATGACCACTGCCTTGTTAAAGAAGCTGAGGGTAAAGGTGATGGACTGGCCAAGCAGGTCTCCAGACCTAAACCCTATTGAGCATCTGTGGGGCATCCTCAAAACGGAAGTTGGAGGAGCACAAGGTCTCTAACATTCACCAGCTCCGTGATGTCGTCATGGAGGAGTGGAAGAGAACTCCAGTGGCAAACTGTTAAGCTCTGTTGAACTCCATGCCCAAGAGCAGGGCCGGCCCTACCAAGGGACCCAGTGGGACCATGGGACCCAGACAGTACTTTAAGAGGGGCGGCAACTGGGTGGACTGCTCCATGACCGGAGGCTTCCTCTCCCTAGCACGCATGCAGTGTCTGTGTCATACAGTCATGTCATGCTTATACTGCTGGGGAGCGGGGCGGGGGGTGGAGCGGCTCTCCTGGTCCTAGACAGCACAGCACAGGCCGCCACTGCACTGCTGAGTAGCCGTTCATTTGGGAAGAGCTGGAGGATCGCAGGAGGTCTCCTGGTGTAGTGGTTTACACTTTTGCCTAGCAGCAAAAGGGTCATTGGTTCAAATCCCAACCACGACAAAACCTGCCTGGAGTTTGCATGTTCTCCCTGTGTCTGCGTGGGTTTCCTCCAGGTACTCCGGTTTCCTCCCATACTGCAAAGACATGCTGGTAGGTTAGGTAGATCCTGTCTAAATTGGCCCTAATATGTGTATGTGTGAATGTAATGCTATGGGGAACTGAATCAGCTAGGGGAGAGAGTAGAGGGAGAATTAAAGCTGGGAAGAGCAATCCTAATGCAAGGGTCGCTTCAGGGCAAGTAAGGGGGAAAAAAAAACAGGGATGAAAATAAAAAAGGAAGCAAAAATGAAAATAAAAATGTAAAATATAAAAAGGAAAATGAAAGTGAAAAGAGAAAAATGAAAAATGTGAAATGAAAAACTGGGTAGTTTCCATAATTTTATGGTATGTGGTACAGAAATTGGAGTAGGGGATTCATCTCCAATTGTTCGTTCAGTCCCCCTGGTGCCAAGACATCCATTCGGTATATCCAGTAGGATTCTTTGGCACACAGGTGTCTGAACTGTTCGGCTGCTAGAAGAGTGTTGGAGATGTCAACAATTACCCAGACTCTGAGGCCCTGAGGAGGAATGTTCATGATGAGTGAGAAAATGTTTGGGGACACTGTGCTGGTCAGAGCCAGCATCAACCAGTTACCTGTGTTCTCCAAACCTCTGTCGCAGTGTACAGATGGTGTGGCCCACATACAGAAGGCCGCAGGGGTGGGATAAACAGTATACGACAAAGTCTGAAGAGCATGTATAGAAATCAGTGGAGGGGTAGCTCTTGCCTTTGGCATGAAATTCTGTCTGTGGGGGACATGTGGACAGGTAAGGTGTACTTTGAACGCACAAACATTCTATATTTGTTTAAAGCAGAGGCCCTGCAGATTAGAATGGTGGGTGTTGCAAATTATTTTCTCACAAAGTGTTTGTGCAACAATTTTTTTAAACACAATTTTTTGGGAAAATTTTTTTTTTTTAATTTTAATGCACTAAAGCACACTACATTGCCCAAATGGTTGGTGGAATATAAAATATGATCTTATGCCAAATACATAGATACCAAACACGACATGCTTTAAAATTACACACACGCAGCGGCAACAAACTATATAATTTTTAAAAGCCTTTACAGGTTGCCACTTTAGATTTACAGAGGAGGTCTACTGCTAGAATTACTGCCCTCGATCTCACGTTCGCGGTGATACCTCACATGCATGATGTAGTTGCTGTTTACATACGGCACGAGACCGATGCTTGCGTTCACCTTTGCGTGCCTGCACGAGGGGACAGGGATGCATTTTTTTTTTAATTATTCATTTTGCTTTTTATTTTATTTTTACACTGTCCCTTTCATTTTTTCATTTTTATTGTTATCACAGGGAATTTAAATATCTCCTATGATAAAAAAAAGTCAGTATCGGATATATATATTTTTTTAATTTGGGGTCTATTAGACTCTAGATCTCTCCTCCGCCCTTAAAGCATCTGACCACACCAAGATCGGTGTGATAAGATGCTTTCCCAATTTCCCAATGGCGTGGTTTATATCCAGCGAAACTGAAGTCATGAAATTCTCATAGCTTCCGCTTTCTTTGGCCATAGAGATGATTGGAGCCATTCTAGTCATTGATCAGCCCTATGGTCAGCTGGCAGAACCACCGGCTGCATTCTCACATTCCCTGGTGGGACACGAGAGCCTGAGAAAACCACTCAAAGACCACCAACGTATTAGTACGTCGCTGGTCCTTGTTGGGCATATGTTGCGTAGCCAATGGCCCCCTTAGGGGTGGCTGGTAGTTGTGGTTCACCTGTCTCTCTGCCCTCAATCACACAATTGTCCTCACATCCGGAGTCATGGAACAGGCCGGTACTTTGTTTTGTTGTTTTATTGAGGGGATAAACTTTGATGGGGTAGGGATTGCTGTGGGATGCCCAGTAGATTGTTGACCAGGACCGTTCTATATACACCAACAGTATATACACTCCTCTTCCTCCAGCACTGACACTTGCTGACCGTTCCACTCCTTACTTCTCTCCTACACACTACTTGTTCTTCCAGGCCTGAAAGGCAATTTATCAGGCCTCCATGACACTCCTTCCTCCACCGCATCTAGCGCATGGTGAGGCCTGCTCTTCTGCTAGCAAGACCTTTGGACCACCCATTATAGGCAAGGGCCATGGGCTCCCAGTTGTGAAGCCACGGGCTCTCAAAGTGTAGCTAAGTACATTGGTGCTAGCTGGGCATGGATGAACTACTAGTCCCAGCCCATCCTCTTCCAGGCCACATCGGCCTACCTCTTTCCAGTGACACTCCATCCCCTGACTGGCTCCTCCCAGCCTACTCCAGCCTTTCTGTCCAGCTCCCAGGGTCTTTCACTCACTGACACCAGTGGATCCTTTAAAGAGTCTTTTATGTAGCTTCTTTGCTGCTCTCCATTTCCCTTGTGCTACTCCAAGAACTGACTCCGCTCCTGGCTTCACCCGAACCTCCAGGCCTCAAGGTCACCCCCCCCAGACTGGGGGCTCCCTCCCGGGTGAGGCCTCCACGGCACCTGCTACATCACCACACTTCCACCCGACAGTGGACGGAGGAAGTAGCTGATCCTGACCGGCATCCTGTTGGATAGGTGGTCGGATGGCTTGAGATATATAAGCTGATTAACCTTAGCATTTCTGCTGAGCCTCAGTATGTACACATACTACACGTGGTGACACTGTAGTTTTCAGGATTGTTTCCAGGCTTGATATAATACTGGCCCGAGATCGTTTGATTGAACTATTTAAGAGACAATTTTCTCGCATAAGAATTGTCTATGGTTGTGGATTCATTTAGCACATGCACTTAGTACACAGTGTTTGATATTGGATTCTGTTGATTGTTCATTTTTAATTTTAATATTTATGAACTTTTTGATGTGGGTGCGCTGCTGAAAACATTGATTCACAGGTTCTTCATTTATGCACACCTTTTTTTTAAACTGTAAACTGTAACTAACGGTTCCAGGTTTGGGTCTGTCAAAATGCTGTGAAATCTTTAGAGACTCTATGAATGTGTGCCCCATGCCTGTGTAGTGCTGTACCCTACGCTAATACTCCACTAGTGTATGGTAGCGTTGGAAACATTCACAGATGCAGAGACCAGGCTGGTCAGGACAGGAGGGACACTAAGTGCGGTTGTCATGTCTATATCCGCGTCGTCTGCAGACACAACATTTTTGGGGTGTTCTTTGGCCTGGGGTACCACAGAGGACTTCTGGGAAGTGCCTCTCATGCAGCCGGCTCACTGCATTTACATTGTGAAGTTAGGGAACAGCACCATCTGGAAACAGAAGGGCTGTGACGATCTCTTCCTGGAATTCAAGGAAGAATGCAGTCTGTCCTAATGCTTTGTATAGCACATAAGCATTCATCAGAGCCAATTGAAAAAGGTATTACAGACACTTTCTTGTACCAGCACCTGGCCTTACAGGCAATTAAGTACGGCACCAATAACTAGTCGTTAAGGTCCACCCCTCCCAAATTTTGGCTATATTCGTGGACACTTTGGGGCTTCTCCAAAACACCAGTCGCCGTAGGAATATGGACTGCCCTGTCTGCGTGAAGAGAGGTCAGAATGGAAACATTCTGATTGTCCCTCGACTTCACCGCAAGCAAATTATTACACTTCAAGCAGGCTCTCTACTTCTGTCTAAGACAGGTATCTACAAGCCGTTGGGAGAAGTCCCGGTGATTAGATCGCATGGTGCCACATGCGCCAATTCCTTGATTAAAAAGATGACTAAAAAGTCGCTCGTGTAATAATTATCCACGTACAAGTGGTACCCCTTTCTGAATAAGGGTGACACCAAAAGTTCCACACAATCTTTCCAGCGCTCCCTATGTAGTCCGGGCAGTTGGGGGGCTCCACGTGACTATTTTTTCCCTCATAAACCATAAAACTATATGTATAGCCTGCAACCCTGTCACAGAGCTTATACATCTTGACCCCGTATCTGGCACGCTTGCTGGGGAGAAAAACAGTTTGAAAGCAAGACGGAGAGAAAATTTAATCAGGGACTCGTCTACACAGACAACTTGATGGGGAGTAAATAAAGGCTGCGAATTGTTGGTCGAAGTGGTTTACGAGGGGCCGAATTTTGTGGAGCCGATCAAATCCAGAGTCACCCTGTGGACGACAGAGTTCATTGTCATTGAAGTGCATAAACCACAAGATCTGCTCTTATCTAGCCTTGGCCATGGAAGCAGAGAACATGGGCATATGATGAATTGGGTCAGTGGACCAATATGACCACTACTCAGATTTTTTTAGTTATGCCCATGAGGAGGGAAAGGCCCAAAAAGGTCTTAAATTCAGAAACCGTAATAGGTTTCTATGATGAACGCGGGTATCAGATCGTGCCCTCCTCACCGACGGGTTGCCGAGGACCCCCTTGATCTAACACCGCGTTTGTCACGAACGTAACAATGCCACTCTCCGCTGCTTTCAGCACAAAGATTTCCCAGTTTGCGGGACCACCGTCTAAATGCCAGCCGCCTGAGAGCGATTGTTACCGTTCTAATTCAAGCAATTAACCCTTTCTCTGCCACCACCTCTACTTTCGGGACTGAGCAAGAGGAACTCAGAATTTTAGCAATATCAGTATTTCAGAATAGCCACCTGTAACACACGCTGTCTTATCCAGATGCGTTATTTTAAAAACAGTAGCGCTCTTCAAAGGAACAGATTCGTAATAGTTGTATTAAGAGCTTTAGGGACAAGTTTAACACTTTTCAGAATAAGATTTAATAATGAAAAGGTCAAGTTTAGGTGCAGTAAAATATTTACAGAAAAATAAAGAAGGTTACAAAGTAATGAGACAAAATATACAGCAACAAAGAAATAGAATGAAACAATACTTGCTTTTGAAATGTCCGTGACTAATCAGTGTTTCGAAGATGATTCCCTGGTTCTCTGATGTTGGTTCATTGATGGAAAGTGAGAACTGGAAATTGGTCTTAGCAGAACCTTTTTCTCTGGTTGACAAGGGGTGGAGCCGTATGCCCCTGACCACTCACATGAGTGGGCGGATTTTTAAAAAATATCACACTAAGGAATTCAATCTCAGCACACAGAGGGCTTTTAAATGACTTCACATGACAGGTCTGCCACCTTCTAGGACCCTGGGAAGGGAACATAGCAGTTCTGCCTCTCCTTATGTTAAAAGGATGTGACGTTTATACTCATTTTACATAGTACGAACTGCTGCATCCGACTATGTACGTGTTATCTCTATGTCATGTTCTTAACTGAAGTTATGAAATGTATGTATTTCTGGTAAGTTTGAAGACATGAATAAGGTCACTCTGAAGTTAGGTTGCCTGTGCGATTTATGGTGCTCACATGTCTAAATATCAGTTCGGTTTATGGCTGCTAAAATAAATAGACACAAACCTCTCTTTCCTGCCTGTCATATAGCATGGTCCAGATGGCCCTTTGCAATCGATCTGGACAGGAAGGGAGGGTATGTGTGTGTGTGAGGGGGCTTTTAAGCAGAGACTGACAGTTTTAAAAAAAAAAAACTTAGCAGCCATTCTTGTTGACAAAATGGAATCCCCTTCCAAGATGGAGTCAGCCTTGCTTGCGTCTCGTGCGTGATATCATTACTTTGTGTGTGTTTTACACATGATATCATCACATCTCCCCCCTGAGGTGGTTGCATGGGAGGGAAATGCGATTCCCGTCCTGACGCAACCCACTCCTACTAGCTCAGCTTAGCACGACAGCCCATCCACATTCTCATGGGTGCTGCCTTCCCTGTGCTGGATGGTGAAATCATATTACTGAAGTATTAAGTTCCAACGAAGTAGCTTGCCATTCTCCCCAGCAACACGATTTAGCCAGCCCAAGGGATTGTGATCGTGATCACCGTGACGTGCCTCCCATAGAGGTACATCTGCAACTTTTGGAGAGCCACACGATCGCGAGACATTCCTTTTCGATCATGGCGTATGCTACTTCCCTGGGAAGCAGCTTCTGGCTCAGGTAGAGGATGGGGTGTTCCTCTCTGGTGTCATCCACTTGGCTCAGGACTGCACCCAACCCATAGTCAGAGGCATTAGTCTGCACTAGGAAACCGGCGGGTGAAGTCGGGAGCTTGTAGCACAGGAGCGCTGGCCAGCACCTCCTTCAGGGCCTGAAAGGCCTTCTCACATTCTGGTGTCCAAGACACCACTTTGGGCAGTTTCTTCTTGGTTAGGTCCGTCAAAGGTTTTGCCAGGCTACTTTAGTTACTTGAAAATTTCCTATAGTAGCCGGCTGTTCCCAAGAATGACATAACTGGTTTCTTGTTTTGAGGGGTGGGCCAGGCCAGGATGGCCTCCACCTTCCCTGTGTCGGGTCTTAGAGTGCCACCTCCCACCTGGTATCCCAGGTACTGGACATCAGTCATACCGATCTGACACTTGCTGGGCTTGATAGTAAGATTGGCAGCTGTCAGTTTGTCCAGGACCCGTGACAGGTGCGCCAGATGTTCCTCCCAGGTGGGGCTGAATACCGCAATGTCGTCCAGGTAAGCTATGGCAAAGGTTTACAGCCCCTCCAGTAAGTCATTCATGGCCCTCTGGAAGGTAGCTGGTGTGTTCTTCATCACATTAGCATGGCGCTAAATTCGAACAAGCCAAATGGGGTGATGAAAGCCGGCTTTTCCCGAGCTTCAGGGGCCAGAGGAATTTTCCAGTACCCTTTGCTCAGATCCATGATCGTGATATAGCGGGCAGCCACCATCCGATCCAACAACTCATCGATCCGGGGCATGGGGTAGGCGTCTGCAGTGGTGATAGCATTCAGCTTTCGGTAGTCCACACAGAACCTGGTTGTCTGATCCTTTTTGGGGACCAGGACCACTGGGGATGCCCAGGCACTGTGGGACCTCTGAATTACCCCCAGCTGCAGCATCTCCTCCACCTCCCTCATCATGTCAGCCAACACCTCCAGAGAGAAGCGAAAGGCCGACTGTTTAATGGGGGGATGTGCCCCAGTGTCCACCAGGTGGACAGTGAGGTCCGTCCACCCCAGTTTCCCCGTAAACCAGCTCCCATGGCCTGCCAGCACTTCCCTCAGCCCCGGTACCTGTGCAGGGGTAAGGTTGGGGTTTATCAGGAGGTCGGAGTTTACCTCCCTGGTGTCAGCTAACAGGTCTAGGAGTGGGTCAGCCTCATTTAGGCTCCGGCCTACTGCAGACCGGCATGGCATAGGCCGTGCGCTCATGATGGGCTTTAATCATGTTCACATGGAAGGCCTTCTACCGTCTTTTCCCTTCTCCCAACCAGACTAGGTATGTGACGTAATTCAGACGCTGGGTGATGGGGTACGAGCCTTCCCATGCTGCCTGGAGTTTGTTCTGCCGCAAGGGGAGCAGAACATACATCAGCTGCCCAACGTTATATGTCCGCTCCTTAGCATTGCGGTCATACCAATGTTTCTGCCTGGTCTGGGCCTGGATCATGTTTTCCTGCACAATCCCCACCAACGTCTCCATTTTATCCTGGAATCTTAGGACAAAATCCACAACAGAGACCTCTGGGTCGGCAGTCTTGCCCTCCCAGGTCTCACGGATTAGGTCCAGGGGTCCTCTTACCTTCCATTCATACAACAGCTCAAATGGCGAAAAGCCTGTGGACTCCCAGGGCACCTCTCTGTAAGTGAACAGCAGATAAGGCAGGTACTTTTCCCAGTCTTTACCCCGGGACTCCACAAAGGTGCACAGCATTTGTTTCAGGGTACCATTGAAACGCTTGCACAAGCCATTCGTTTGTGGATGGTAAGGACTGGCCATGATATGAGTCATCTGTATTTTATGACAGAGAGTGTGCATCAAGTCAGACACAAACTGAGGGCCTTAATTGCTAATGAGCTCGGCCAGGAATCCCACTCTTGTGAAGATTCCCAGCAGAGCATCAGCGACCTTCTCTGCACGGAGGGAGAAGAGAGCCACCGCCTCCAGATAACGCATGGTATAGTCAACGACTATATCTAATGTGTGTGTGCGTGTCAGAGTACTTGACGCTAATCTGACCCTGCCTGGGGTTGACCCTGACCCTAACTTACACTAAAACCTAACTAAGATCACTGCCGGGTGATCAGGGGTTAAAACCTTTATAAGGAATATATATGGTGGGTACCCTGATGAAAAAAAAATATCTAACAAGGGTCACCTGTGACAATACAGTGATCACAGGTGACGGGGCAATCAAGGGGTTAAAACCTTTATTAGGGGGTAAGGGGGGGGGGGCACCTATACCTATCTGGGCCTACTACTACCTACTCTAACACTGATTAGTGTCACAAGTGACACAAGTACAGTGATCAGTAAAAGATCTGATCACTGCACTAAGTGACACAATGACAGGGAGTGACAGGAGTGAAGGGGTTAACTGGAGGGGGGGCGATCAGGGGGCGATCAAAGGGTTAATTGTGTGCCTACGTGTACTGGTGTCCGTGGACTGTTGTGCAACTCATGTTTTAGATGTCCCCTCCCCTTGGTGTAACTGAAAAGCGCTCCACGAGGGGAGATGACATTACTTCCTCTGCCCGTGTTTACATTACACAGGCAGAGGAGGCATTTAATTTGCCAGAACTGATCAGCAGGTCTAGACCAAAAATCATTGGTCTGGGCCTGTAGATTCATCGGTTCTGAAGCGAATCCGACCGCAGCGGGCACCGCGATAGCGAGGGCACTCCCTACCCGTGGGCGCCAGAGCCGTCAGGTGACGGTGATTTGCGCAGCAGAGCCATGTTGCCGCCTTCAAGCCATGGCTGGCAGGTGGCAACTGGTTAACCAGGTCAGCTCTGGAAGGCTTTACCCCCTTCATGGCCAGGCCATTTTTTGCCATATGGCACTGCATTATTTTAACTGACAATTGCGCAGTCCTTTGACGCTCTACCCAAATAAAATTGATGTCCTTTTTTCCCACAAATAGAGATTTCTTTTGGTGGTATTTGATCACCTCTGCGGTTTTTATTTTTTTGTGACGTACAATTTTGAAAAAAAAATGACATTTTGTACTTTCTGCTACAAAACATATCCAATGAAAAAAAATGCAAAAAATCTAATTTCTTCATACATTTAGGCCAATATGTATTCTGCTACATATTTTTGGTGACAAAAATCCCAATAAGCTTAGCAGAAACACAAGATCTCCATTTTCCTCTCTGGCAGAACAGCGGTCTGCCTTGTTTTCATAGGCAGGCCGCCGCTCTGCCTCTCTATGGACATTGCGTGTGCCGGACCCGCTGATTGGCTCCTGCTGTGTCCAATGACGGCGGGAACGGGAAACCTGGCGGCGCGCCCCAGAGCCAAATAAGAAGATCATGTACAGGTACATGATTTTGCGCTTAATGGCCACAATGCCACAGTATGTGCACGTGGGCCGGTCCTTAAGCAGTTAAGATAGCCCATTAATTTTGTGTGGGCTGCTATAACACAGAAATGATCCAAAAAAAGGACATGCAGCATTTTTTTCTGTTGCATCACCCCACCCCATTATGCTTCACTCTATGTCAGGCATCACTAAATGGTGGACCGAGTCCCTGTCCCGTCCAGACCCAGGGGGCAGAAAGCACTACTGGGGGGGTGATGTAAAGGGGTATGGCACAATACTGTGTGGGGGGTAAGGGGGGGGTGTCATCCGGAGAGACGGGGAAATGTATGGGGGGCGACATCTTAATACACGGGGAAATGAAGTAAGGGGTGGTCATCAGGAAAGACGGGGGAAGTATAGGGGGGGAATGGGGGGTGTGTCATAACACGGTATGGGGAAATGTAGTG
>BLSH010027590.1:58659-80904 GCA_018402905.1 Glandirana rugosa | reverse complement strand
TTTTTGTACCCCCCCCCCCCCCCTTTTCCCCCAGTTTGTCCACTTTTGGATTACACACAGAACAATTCCAATTCCACTTCTTTGATTTTTTTTTTGTGGATCGCTTTACTGAAGGCACAGAATTTTTCCCAGAGTTTAGTGAACATGGTGAAATTTCATTTAGCAAAATATACCCAATCGTGTGCATAGGAAAAAAAAAAAATCTGTATTTTCATTTGCATGCGATTGGATGATGGAACTAAGCAGAGCTTCATCTCATTTACTAAGCTCTGGGTAAAATCCCTTTGCCAAGTGAATAGTCTATTTGTCTTTAGTAAATCAGCCCTTTGATCTCCTAGGAATCAAATGCCTTTCTTCAAGACAGATCAGTTGAAAAAGAACATAAATCACATGCAGATGAAAACATTCAGCTACTATCACTGAGACAAATAACCAAATATACAGGATTTCTGCTTTCAGAAAATATATAACGTTTTGGGGGTTTTAAGTAAGCTGCAGGTTTAAAATGTGCATTTTAACCACGTCAGCCCCAGAAGGATTTACCCCCTTAATGACCAGAGCATTTTTTACAATTTGGCACTGCGCTGCTTTAATTGGTAATTGCACGGTCATGCAATGCTGTACCCAAACAAAATTTGCGTCCTTTTTTTCCCCACAAATAGAGCTTTACTTGATCACCCCTGCATTTTTTATTTTTTGCAATGTAAATGAAAGAAGACTGAAAATTTTGAAAAAAATGATATTTTCAACTGTTTGTTATTACAGAAATACAATAAACTCAATTTTAGTCATGCAATTTTGCCAAAATGCATTCAGCCACATGTCTTGGGTAAAAAAAAAAAGTCACTAAGCATATATTTATTTGTTTGCGCAAAAGTTATAACGTTTAGAAACCAGGGTACATTTTCTGGAATTTACGCAGCTTTTATTTTATGACTGCCTATCTTATTTCCTGAGGTGCTATAATGGAAGGGCAGTACAACAACCCCCCCCCCCCCAAATGACCCCATTTTGGAAAGTAGACACCCCAAGGAATTTGCTGAGAGGCATGTTGAGCCCATTGAATATTTTATGTTTTTGTCACAAGTGAAAAATGACAAAAAAAAAAATTTACACAAAGTTGTCACTGAAATGATATATTGCTCACACATGCCGTGGGTATATGTGGGAATACACCCCAAAATACATTCTGCTGCTTCTCCTGAGTATGGGGATACCGCATATCTTGTTTACATTACAGAGGCAGAGGAGGCATTTCATTTGCCAGGACCGATCAGCAGGTCCAGACCAAAATTCATTGACCTGTGCCTGTAGATTGATCGGTTATCCCGATCGATGCGAGCGCACCCCCTAGCTGCAGCCGCGAGTGCCGTCTATAGACAGTGATCTGCGTACAGCTGCCACTTTGCAGCAGTAAATGTACGTGAGGCGGTCGGCAACTGGTTAGCCAGTTCCTGTCCGGCCTAGAGCAATTTGATGGGACTTTCGTCTTTCTGGGTGGATGTCATATGATGTCCTCCCGGAAAGAGCAGCGTATGGCTGTGCCACGGGCACGATCTGTTACTGACTGTGTCCACCAGACACTGCCAATGACTGATCAATGTACCGGCCCACTGCCAGTACCATGTGATTGCTGTGACCAATCACAGACCGTTGTAAACAATGAATGGCTTCGGTTCCTGCCATTCATTGTTAGAATTGTGTTGTTAGCTCTGATTGGTCACAGAGATCACATGGTACAGACAGGGCCAATCACAGCCCATCTGCACCATGTGATTAGCTGTGGCCAATCACAGCTAATCACAACAAAGCAAACTGAACAAATTAATTTCATTCTGTAAAATGCTTGCTTATAATAATGAAATTCACTGCTATAAGCAATCAAAATGTGTAAAAAACAAATCCTGATCACTTTTCCAGAGTAGTAAAATGTTATTATGGTAACATTATATTGCTCTGGTCACAGTGTGTTAAAAAAAAATCATAAACAAAAGTCGGTAAGGTTGAAAAAAGACACCAGTTCATACAGTTCAACCTGTGGTGTGTGAGTGTGTATGTGCTTATGTCAATAGTAAATTGTATATCTCTGTATGTTGTGATTGCTAATAATTCATTGTGATTTTTTTTTTTGTTTTGATTTCTTCATTTTCCAAAAAATTATGACAAAATATTACAACTTCATAAAACGCACCATGCCTCTTACTAAATGCCTTGGGCTGTCTACTTTCCAAAAAGGGGTCATTTGGGGGATATCTGTACTCTCCTGACATTTTTGGGTCTCAAGAAATGATAGGCCATCAGTAAGTCAGGACTGATACATTTTCAGATATATATATATATACCATAGTTTATGGACTCTAACTTTCCTACAGACTAATAATATACACTGATTTTGGGTATTTTCACTAAAAATATGTAGCAGAAAACATTTTGGCCTAAATTTATGAAGAACAATTATTTATTTGCAAAATTTTATAATAGAAACTAATTTTTGGTCTTTTTTATTTATTTATTTAGCAGAAAATAAAAAGCCCAAAGGTGATTAAATATCACCAAAAGAAAGCTCTATTTGTGTGAACAGAATGATAAAAATTTAGTTTGGGTACAGTGTTGTACGACTGCGCAACTGTCATTCAAAGTGCGGCAGCGCTGAAAGATGAAAATTGGCCTGAGAAAGGGTTCAAAGTGCTCGGTATTGAAGTGGTTAACATAAGTGCAAAAAATTAAAAAAATTACGCTGGCAGCAAATTCGTTAATACATACCATGCTCAGATTTCTTAACATAGGCGAATAAATGTAGAAATAAAGTGGATTTTTTTTTTTTTTTATTATTATTATTATTTTAAAACGGTACTGTCTTCTTAGTGAACCTATGCTCAGGAAACACATTGGTTGGTTCTTGATAGATCCTCTTCCAAGGCATAGAATCTTGGGCTCACGGGGCGTCGTGTGAAAATGGGCATAGCAGTCCTTCCCTGCAGACTATTGTTGGGGGGCAGGCTGTTTTAGAGTATGACTTTGCAAATTTATTTTTGATGCACTCTGAATGGATTTACATAGTTTGATAGGAAGGTTTCAATTAATCTTTAATGGATCTTCTGCAAAGGGCATTGTGCAAGAGAATGTTAATTTACAGATTGTAGATACAAAGGAGTTTTAAAGGCTAAGTTCACCTTTTGACTAAAACAGTCAACACAGTTAAAATGCACTGTGCCAATTTGTAAAATATAGTTGAATGTGCTTGGCCTTTCTGTAGGCTCCTGCTGACACCATCGAGAACCTGCCAGATTTGCTCCTATATTGCTTACATTCTCTTGCTCCTGATAGCTTCTGGAAGACATCGGATGTTGGGCACTTGTTCCCAGAGTGACAGCAACGCTCTTCTTTTTATCAAAACCCATGCATGTGCAGTGAGCTCCCTTAATCTTTATCTCTATCCCAGCAACAGTGAGCTGGGAACAAGCACCCAACATCTGTAGTGCCCCAAAAGGTATCCAAGATGATTGAAAAAAAAATACCTATTAGATTGGGGCTGTGGAAATGCAGTAACTGCTATGCTTCATGCACAAAACCAGAAATACAGTGAAAAAACTGACACAAAATCCTTCTTTTTTTTTTTTTAAGGGACTGGATGATAACTTTCAAGGAGCGCACTGAAAAAAAAAATCTTTTTAACATATACTGTATTTTAATGGAGATATATATCTACTTTTTTGTTGACCAAGATAATGTTATTGAAATGATGATCACATGAAATAAATGTCAAGATGTGATGTAAAACAAAGTGCATTGTCTTCATTTTGATCAGATAAAATGCTGTATACCAATAAAAATAAACAAACTAACATCCTTTCAATTCTTTTCCTGGAACCTTCCATGCAGACACCTATAAATGAGAGATGATCCCACCTACCTAATGGGACAAGTAGTAGCATGTTTGAATACCCAACCACACTTCCTCAATGGATTCTTTCACAAAGATTTTATTTGGTTTAAAGGAAACAAGTAATGTATAATGCTGGATTGCAGCTGGTATAGTAACACAAGAGCAGAGATGTTGTAAAATAATCACAGGTCATAACTGTGACCAGATTCGAGTATAGATATGACAATTTGGACTAACAGGGATGAGAGCTCACAATCTTTCGGCTAATTGCTAGTGACACCTAGTGAGAGAATGGATACTGAACAGTTTAGGTTGAAGATTTCATCTGCCCATGTATGCTAAGTGGGTTACTCTCTAGTGAAGGATTAAGGGGTATCTAGGAGAATGGAGGGGGGATGGATCTGTCAGGGCTGACAAGAAAAATGGAAGGGAATAAAGATGTAGGGGGCACTGAGCAGGGTGGGGAAAAAAAGAGGGGAGAAAATGAAAATGGTGATAAAAGAAGCAAAAGAATTAAAGGCTAAATTCACTTTTTTTTCTAAATTCCAGCTTCCTTATGTACCAATCAGGGACGTGTGGTGAGGTCAGCGGTTGGTGAGGCACTGGCTAGCATCAGAGCCAGATACATACAGGTTACATATTCACAAGTTACGTATTTGATTCCCACTGGGCAAATACCGCGTGACATAAAAAGTTGCAACAACCACCATTTTATTCCCTAGGGTGTCTGATTTTATATATATATATATATATATATATAAACATATTTGGGGGTTCTGAGTAATTTTCTAGCAAAAAAATTATGATTTTTGCATGTAGGAGAGAAGTGTCAGACTTGGCCTGGGTGGCAAGTGGTTAACCTCCCTGGCGGTATGATTATTTCAGATTTTTGGTGCTGAAAGCAGTACATTATTTTGCATGAAAATTTGGCGTTTTATATTGTAGGCCTGTAATTCTTAGGAATAACTCACTTAAATCTGTCCAAACCAGAGTCTAGTAGACATCCCGGGTATTATAAAGTTTGAAACATGAAATCATAAATTATAATATAATAAATAACTATAAATAATTATCAAAAATAATAACATAATAGTAATAACATTTATTCAATAATGTAATCAAACCAAAAACACTGAAATTTGCTCAGTTGCAGAATTGTCGCTGTCGTCACTTTCAGTGTCTGATGATAAATTTCCCCAAAAATCAGTATCACTCAATTCTGCAAATGATTCTTATTTACTATCGCTGTTTTCTAGCGGATCAAAAAACACTTTTGACATAAAGGGACACTTTTTGGTTGCAATGGACATTCTCAAGTTTCCAGGCAGAAAGAATGGCATATAAAATATAAAAGTGCATGCAGGGCACTGGGCAAACCACTAGGGACAAAGGGGATGTGAAATTATTTCATACAGTAATGTAATCTTCCAGATTACAGTGTACTGTGTGCGCTGTGTGTGTTTAACTTTTTGAATTTCCCACCGGTCTCCGTCCCCGTGCGACGCGATGCTCACAGGGAACGGAGCCCGGCACACAGAGGCATCGGGCAGAGGACACAGCCTGCAGACACGGCGGGGGACATCGCTGGATCCAGGGGACAAGGTGAGTAGCGTTGCCTTGGATCCAGCGATGCGATCCCGAGTGTGGCTCGGGGTTACCGCTAATGGTACTGAAATTCCACCCCGAGCCACACTCGGGAATACCACCAGGGATGTTAATTTCCATAAGTAAGTCCTATACAAATAATTATTATATGTTGTTTTTAAGATAATCTACTATGTTTTCAAAAACTGTACTGAAGCAGGTGGCTTAACGAACAAATGACTGAAGTTTGAAGTAAAAACTTCAAACTAGTAATTTCACAGTAAATAGATAAATAATGATTATTATGTTATAGCATATAGCATAATAATATATTATTATATTATTTACCTTTTCAGCAGCAGCAGCAGATTCTACCTCTTAACTGTGTGAGAAAAACATGGGATTATGGGTAAACCTTATACCTTTGTCCCTTAGATGCATGCTCCCTTCTATGACACTGCAGTGAGAGGAGAGCCTCCACTGCAGCATTTTTAGGCTGGATTTACACCATTGCGGTGCGAATTCCAGCTCCAATGCCTGTGAGAAGGACAGGAGCTTCTGTTCAGCTTCTCCTGTCCAATCTCACAGGGCATCGGGGGGGGGGGGGGTGCAGTGAGGAGAGGCAAAGATCCTTGTTCAATGCAGAACACATCTCCGAATTAGATGCGTTCCCATTGAACAAAATGAGGCTGGAATTCACACCGCATTGCACAGAAAACGCACACGTTTTCTGTGCAGTGCAGAGTGGGAATGCACCACACATATGTGAACCGGACACACTGAAATCAACTTGTTCTCCAGTGCCCTGCGAATTGGATGTGGTGTAAGCCGCATTTAATTTGCATAGGTGTGAACTCAGCCTAATTGAACAGCTTGGACCAATGGTGCTTTACCATTGGTCCAAGACTCCAAGCTGTCCATTGAGCTCAGTGCCTCTGAGAAGAAGTCAGAGGCACTGTGAGCTCATCCTCTGTCTGCTGAAAACAGCATGTGCCAGCTTATATTTAACCTGGCCGCACTGTATGTAGCTTCTGACAGGCTGCGCAAGGAGCCCTATATCTCCGGAGGCATAGGTGCTAGGAGCCCAAACTTTTGGCCAGGTCACCGAGCTACGGCCGTCAGAGCTCGATCATTTTTTTTTTAATGTTCATGGCAGGTGAGACTCTGCCTCACCTGCCTACCCTGACTGCACATCCCTGGATCGAATATACCATTAATGTACTTCTTTTGCAGAAAAGATAATGATTTCTAATCCTCTTGGCCCAGGCCCAATGATTTCTAATCCTCTTGGCCCAGGCCTTAACTGAGCCTCAGTGTCCTGTTGAAAACCCCTCCATGTCCTGAATTCGATATTAGGCTCCATTCACACTAGTGCTGAACCTGTGGAAGTGGGTGGGAGTGATCTCCTGGAGGAGGAGGAAAGGTGCAGGGTGTGTTAATAAGGTCAGCTGGTGAACTTCTTCCTTTTACTGGTTCTTTCAAAATCGTGCGACATTGGAGGGCAAATTTCATGCAACTTTAAACTCTCTGGCACTCAAGTCGCAGCAAAGTAGTGCAGGAACCTTTTCAAAGTTGCTGCGACTGTAAGCCTAGATTCACACTGCTGGGGGTTGAAATTGTGCGAGTTCAGCTGAACTCGCACAATTTCATACCCGCCTGTCAGTCCGACTTCAGGGGCGATTTCAGAGACATCTGTGCTGGTTCCTGCACAGATGTTTATTGAAATTGCACCGATTTGGTCGGTGCCGTTGCCGCCGATTTGGCATGCAATTTGATATGTCAAATCGCAAGCCAAATTGTATCAATGTGAACCTAGGCTTAAGGACAGAAAAACCAGTACAAGGAAGTAGTTCACCACCTGACCTAATTAACACACCCGGCACCTGTCGTCCTCCAGGAGATTGGGAGATGTGAACCTAGGCTTAGATCTACCATCAACTATGTAGTGCAATGACCTACCTGATTGGCTACAGAGTGACTGGATAGATAGGTGTCTCCTCCTATTATATAGTTTTACTAAATCTAAAGGAGATCGTACAGAGATTGTATAGTGTAGTGACAATATGTAGTGTTGCATTAATAGTCAGCACTAAATAAAAACCTGTAATAAATAAAGGTTTGTTTTTTTCTAGATAGAAAATTACAACAAACAGATGGCATTTATACTAACAATAAGGATCAGTGGCAGCTGGTGTATATATTTTTGGGGGGGCGGCAAACAATGCACCCTCAACTACCCCCCCCTCCCCTCGGTCGGTCGCCAGGTCACCTGCACCTCCAACCACCCACCCCCCCATCTAGGTCAGGGCGGCTCTGGTCGGCGGCTTCCCCTGCGTCTCCTCCTTCCCTGCATCACGCTGTGCATTTCCTCCCTCCTCCTCTTGCTCCTCCTCCTCCTAGGGGGCCAATTGACTCGCCTCTCCTTTCAGTCATTCGGGTGACCTGCTTCCTGATTGGCCGGAAGGAGAATCAGGAAGACAATTATCACACAAGTGGGTGTGCTTGGGGTGCAGTGCTATGCGCCCCAAGCCACCCCTTTTTTGAAGCCTCTTAGAGCCTCTGGCTCTAATCACCTGCTTAAAAAAAAAACATTGGAATCCATACATCAGGCGCCCTGTATGTAGATTAGGGGGCCGGACGCATGGTTGGGGAGGGAGCGGCGCCCCTGCGCCCTACATTACAGGCTGCCACCGATAAGGATATCTATTCCATAGTACACCATGATAGAGAAATGGTAAAAGAGAGGAAAATGCAAAAAGAACATTCAACACCACAGGAGAGAAGAAAATGTTCACCATGAAAAACATATCCCAATTTTTCCTAAAGGAGGATAAACTTGTAGTGTAGAAGACCAAACCTGAAGTTCCCACTAACCCATAAGTAAATGTACATGTAAATGTAATGGTCTTTATAGGAGTCTTCCAGAAACACAAGACAAATAGGATTAAAAAAGCATCTCTCAGTCCCTCCCCCCTTAGTGATATAATATTGTTTACGAGTACCACCATCAAGGTCCACAAAGGAAATTGGAAACCAGGTACCAGATACAAATATCATACACCTATTGATTCCAGGTGGGCAATAGCAACACTGTCTCAGAAGACTACTGGAAACACTGGTCATTGGTAGGTCTAAGATCCCATTCACATCTGAGCGTTTTGTAGCTTGAAGCCTGAAGCTACAAAATGCTGGAGGGGAATAAATCAATGATTCTCTATGGAGATGGTTCACATCTCCACTCAAAAATGCCTGAAGCCAAAAGCCTGAAAATGCCTGAAGCTCAAATAAGTTCTGGAAGTATTTTTTCAATAAATGTCTAAACCACTGGCAACAAAAGTGAATAAACCCCTAAGGGTCCTTTCACACACACGGACCGTTCATCAGTTCATCAGTTCATCCGTTTTTCATCCGTTTTTTCATCCGTTTTTTTTCATCCGTTTTTTCATCTGTGGTCATCAGTTTTTCATCAGTTTTTTTTTACATCCACTACCAATGCAAAAACTGATGAAAAACTGACCGTTCTTCAGTTTACATCCGTTTTTCGTCCGATCCGTTTTTTTGACGGATGAAAAATAGGACTTTCATCCATTCAAAAAAACGGATGCTGACGGAAGCGGATGAAAACTGATGAAAATAGCTGATCATCAGTTGTCATCAGTTTTTCCATAGAGTTGCATTAATGTCCGTTTTTCATCCGTCAACGGATGGATGAAAAACGGACAAACGGTCCGTGTGTGTGAAAGGGGCCTTAGTGAAAATATACACATTGGGCCCAAAGTGTCAATATTTTATGTGGTCACCATTATTTTCCAGCACTGCCTTAACCCTCTTGGGCATGAAGTTCACCGGAGCTTCACAAGTTGCCACTTGAGTCCTTTTCCACTCCTCCATGACGACATCAAGGAGCTGGTGGATGTTAGAGACTTTGGGCTCCTCCACCTTCTGTTTGAGGATGCCCCACAGATGCTCAATAGGGTTTAGGTCTGGAGACATGCTTGGCCAATCCATCACCTTTATCTTCAGCTTCTTCAGCAAGGCAGTGGTCGTCTTGGAGGTGTGTTTGGGGTCGTCATGTTGGAATACTTCCCTGCGGCCCAGTCTCCAAAGGGAGGGGATCATTATCTGCTTCAGCATGTCACAGTACATGTTGACATTCATGATTCCCTCAATTAACTAGCTCCCCAGTGCCGGCAACACTCATGCAGCCCCAGACCATGACACTCCCACCACCATGCTTGACTGCAGGCAAGACACGCTTGTCTTTGTACTGCTCACCTGGTTGCCGCCACATAAGCTTGACACCATCTGAACCAAATACGTTTATCTTGGTCTCATCAGACCACAGGACATGGTTCCAGTAATCTGCTTGTCTTCAGCAAACTGTTTGCAGGCTTTCTTGTGTATCATCTCTACAAGAGGCTTCCTTCTGGGACGACAGTCATGCAAAACAAGTTGATGCAGTGTGCGGCATATGATCTGAGCACTGACAGGCTGACCCCCACCCCTTCACCCGCTGCAGCAATGCAAGCAGCACTCATACGTCTATTTCCCAAAGACAACCTCTGGATATGACGCTGAACATGTGCACTCAACCTCTTTGGTCGACCATGGCGAGGCCTGTTCTGAGTGGAACCTGTCCTGTTAAACCGTTGTATGGTCTTGCCCATCGTGCTGTAGCTCAGTTTCAGGATCTTGGTAATCTTCTTATAGCCTATGCTATCTTTATGTAGAGCAACAATTCTTTTTTTTTAGATCCTCAGAGTTCTTTGCCATGAGGTGCATGTTGAACTTGCAGTGACCAGTATGAGAGAGTGAGCGCAATATCATCAAATTTAACACACCTGCTCCCCATTCACACTTGAGACCTTGTAACACTAGCAAGTCACATGACACCGGGGAGGGAAAATGGCTAATTGGGCCCAGTATGGACATTTTCACTTAGAGATGTACTCACTTTTGTTGCCAGCGGTTTAGACATTAATGGCTGTGTGTTGAGTAATTTTGAGGGAACAGCAAATTTACACTGTTGTACAAGCTGTACACTCACTACTTTACATTGTAGCAAAGTATAATTTCTTCAGTGCTGTCACTTGAAAAGATATAATAAAATATTTACCAAAAAGTGAGGGGTGTACTCACTTTTGTGAGATACTGTACGTCTCTGGAGAGACATTGAACAACCAGTGAAAAAATCCCATTGTTTACTTCAGGCTTTTGTTACCTGTGATTGAAGAGAGCACGTGGTGGATTCACAGCGTCACCTATTATTATTGCATAGAGTCACCTCTATGTGAACCCGGAGCACTTTATCATTGAATTGAATGAACTTATTGTATTGTTTAGAGCACCGCTCACATTTACTATTTTGCATTTTGCTTTTTATGGTTGCATATTAGGACTGTCTGGACACTTTTATTTGAGCACGGAGCTCTTTTTTGCTAGCACTGGATGAACTCATACCCATTGGATTGTGCATTGCAATTATTTATATTTATTGCTTTTTACTGATTGGGTTATCTAATTTAGCACACCTGTTTGATCTACATATATTGCACGTTCACATTCACATTGGGGATTTGCGCAATATCACCACATTAACCATATAACCTTAGAATAGTATTGCTCCTTGCAGCACCTTTTTTCTGAGATAACAGCTCCACTCTGTAATGTCTGAGGATGAAGGTATGCCTGCAGAACCCCACAGATGCTCTGTAGATGTTCCAGCTTGCTCGGCCCAAGAAGTTGCCATTGACTTTCAGACATTTGACATTGAGAAATGTGCTGTGAATTGGGAGGACCTGTGCGTTTTGGTACACCAAGGCTTCCCTGCTTATGAACACAGGGGTCGTTCCCTCAGCACAGACACCATTCGCAGAGTGCCTTCTATTTTTTCCAATAAAAGTATGGCTTTCTCTGATTGAGCCAGGTGGAGATTGTGATATTACTTCCCTACCTCCAGCTTATCCTGTCTGAGAGTGCTTTGCATTCATTGAGGAAAAATAGCTGTTCTGTCAATGATACCTGTGCCAAGCGAATGATCCCTGTGTTCACTATTCCGCAGGGCAGCCACTCAAAACAGGACAGCTGAGATCATTGTAAAAATGGAGACTACTACAGTGATTCTCTGCTTCCACAGTGATCCCTGAAGTATGGCATATGTATACTTGCATTGGTCCAAACTGGACCCTAATTGTGCAATAAAATTCATACCTGGAGTCCACGCTTAACCACCTCCTATCCGCGCTTTAGCCGGATGACGGCTACAGCGCGGCTCTAAAATGCCGGGAGGACGTCTATTGACGTCCTCCCATTCGGCTCGTGCTGGGCGCGCTCCCGCGGGCGCGAGTGGCGCGTGCACGTGCCGCCGCACGCTGCGGGAGCGTGCCCGCGGGTCGGGCGGACCCGATGTCCGCCGGAGACCCGGGATCTCCTTACAGAGAGGAGGAACGGGGACCCGCCGAAGTAAACACGGCGGTTCCCCATTCTGTGAGGGGGGGCATGACAGATCTACTGATCCCTGTCACTGGGATCAGTTAGATCTGTCATGCCCCTGTCAACCCCGCCCCCCCACAGTTAGAACACACCCAGGGAACATAGTTAACCCCTTCACTGCCCCCTGCAGGTTAACCCCTTCACTGCCAATGACATTTATACAGTAATCAGTGGACATTTAAATTTCTGATCGCTGTATAAATGTCATTGGTCCCAAAAAAGTGTCAAAAACGTCCGACATGTCCGCTCCGATATCACAGTACCGATAAAAATCGCAGATCGCCGCCATTACCAGTAAAAAAAATAAAAACACCATAAATCAATGTCCATAGTTTGTAGGCGCTATAACTTTTGCGCAACCCAATCAATAAACGCAGATTGCGATTTTTTTAACCAAAAATATGTACAAGAATATATATCGGCCAAAACTGATGAATAAATTAGTTTTTTTATTTTTTTTTTTTGGATATTTATTATAGCAAAAAGTAAAAAATATTGTTTTTTTTTCAAAATTGTTGCTCTTTTTTTGTTTATAGCGGTGATCAGAAATGACGCAGAGGCGATCAAATACCACCAAAAGAAAACTCTATTTGTGGGGAAAAAAGGACGCCAATTTTGTTTGGGTACAACGTCGCACGACCGCGCAATTGTCATTGAAAGAGCGACGTCGCTGAAAACTGAAAATTGGTCCGGGCAGGAGGGGGGTTTAAGTGCCCAGTAAGGAAGTGGTTAAAGGATCACCTCAACCTGCATTCGATTTTTGTGTTGTCACTAAATCAGCTGACTTTTATGATTGCAAGCAATAAAACAAAAACATTCAAGAATTGCAATTGCATAGACAGAAATTATTCACCCAGATGTGCAAGAGGTTTATGATAGAGGGGCGGAGTTCAAAGTAGTATTAAACTCTCAATATTTTTTCACCTAAAACATTAATCACAATAAAATCAACATTCTCCGGTGAACTATGTGTTAAAATTTTTACCCCAGCACTTGCAATTTACAATTTTCAATTCTGCTTACTCCTGTGATTTCTCCGCCTCCAATTCGCATAGCAGGAGATTGTGACACATCTCCGCTGCGGCTCCAGTGCAAATTTGCACAAGGGTCCTGTCATGTCCCATGACTGGACCCACTTTTGTATATTCCTATATTCCTAGTTGCCGCTTTAAATGTTGTTTCCTCTTTAAGTCATCTCCCTCCCTCTTTGTTGTGATGTAACCCCTCCTACTCTCCCCTTGCCAGGGGCCATATTATGTAACTCCTGCTCTACTCACCACACTGCTTCTTTCGCTGTGAGAATTATTGTTTTTTACCTGCCTCAGCTCTGCATTAAACAGTTCTGTCAGAAAACGAACATCTCCGGATCTTCTAACATGTAAATTATAGCTGAGTAAATACTTTTCTGAACGGGCCAGGGTGGAATTACCTCATCTGTCATAGATATCACATTTCAAGCCCTTGTGCTGGACAGAACAGTAAAAAACAATTCTCAGCTCTAAAAGAATCTGCTGTGTGTCATGGACTAGATCTCAGTGAGGATTTACTGCCTAGCTAGAAGAAATCGCTGCCAGTTTGTGTGTCTCCAAAGTCAGCCAAGCCCGGCACAAGCTGTTTACACAGAGAGAAATCTCCTGCAGCATTCAGCAGCCAATGAGTCAGGAAGGCTCCATAATGTCTCTCTGTGAGGAACCACTGCTCTCAGCAACCAGAGGCGGCTCTAGGCTTTGTGAGGCTTTAGGCAAAACCTAGACATGAGGCCCTACTCGAGCTAATAATGGGAAAAATAACTCAAGGGATAAAAAAATTTACTCTATAAATTGCATATAATTAAGAGCTTTAAAGTGCTGGTGTCAGTACTCTTTATCTCGGTGCTGCTGGTGTCAGTGTCAAATTAGGTGGTTGCGAGGCCCCTGTGAGTGTGAGGCCTAAGGCGACCGCCTAATTAGAGAGCCGCCTCTGTCAGCAACAGATAGTACAAGCCTCCAACAGGACACAGAGCCTGCTGTATTATCAAAGCGCACTGTAAAGCCCACCTGGAAGGTTAAAGAGAACTATGAATCTGACAGACATGAACTATCAGTTAGATGAAAGCATCTCTGGGACAAAGTTCTCTCCTTTGTGTCTAAAACCATCTCTCCAGATTATGAGGGACTGCAACTAGAGGGCACCATTAAGGACTTGTCTGCTTCATACATGTCTCATATCAAAATACAAGCAATAAATATGAAAACATCCTGCAGAGTATTAACACTGAGGATTCTCTAGAGGAGTTGAAAAATGTCCAGCTGCTTAACCTAGAAAGAGACAGCTTTATTCTGTAAACTAAAGCAAAGGCAGAAGCAAAACTTGCACAATTACAGGACCGCACATCCCACATAGGTTTGCCACCTTTTCTTCAAGCCAAACCCGAACACTAAGGCCCCTTTCACACTGGGACCGCCCGCTCGTCAGCGGTAAACTGGCGCCAATTTAGCGGCGATCTACAGCTGTAATAGCAGCGCTATTCGGGCGGCAGCACAGCACTTTTAACCCCCCCACTCGACGCTCCTGGAGCGGTGTACAGCCGCTTTGGGAGCGCTGCCCATTCAATCCAATGGCAGGGGCGGTGGAGCTCCCCACATTCCTGAAAAATCATGTTTGCAGGAGTTTAATTTTACTCCCGCAGGCGCACCGCCATGAGCCGCCTCAGTGTGAAAGGACACACTGGGTTTAATGGGGAGACGCTTTACAGGTGATATTTTTAGCACAATAGCGCCTGTAAAGCGCCCCAGTGTGAAAGGGATCTAAGGGCCCTTTCAGATGGGGTTTCTGATCAGGTCAGCCTGACAGTTTTTCAGGTGGACCTGATCAGACGCGCCATTCACCTCTATGGAGCGGCAGATGTCAATGTTGACATGTCCACTGACACCCGCTGCTATCCGATCCAATCCGTGAAATCCAGACGGATGGAGGTCCTATTTTCCATATGTCTAGTAGATCGGATCGGATGAAAATGGACAGGTGGTCCATTTTCATCTGATCTCCCCAAAGAGGAGAGCGTGGCTCTGGCAGGTTTCTGCACAGTGAGTGGAGACGGGCCTGTCACCCGCCTGCTCAGTGGGGATCAATGGATCGATCCCTGAACAAAACAGAGTCCACTGGACAGAAAGCCCGTGTGAAAGACCCCACTAGTGCACTGCACTGCGCTTGCTTAACAACTCAGCCCATTCAACTCAATTGGGCTGCGCTGCAACCGTGTGCAATGCACATGGCTACAGCACAGCGGTATGGGATTTTAGGAGTTAAAAACAAGTGGTAAGGAGAAAACAACGCTTCTTCACCACCTGTCAAATATGTCTAAAAAAATTATTCACTGTGGATCACTCTTCAGAGTGCCCTGCTACTTCGTTTACACTTATGGTTGAGGGACAGTAAAAATTAGAGGTTGAGCTGTGTTTTTACTGCTACCCAACTGTTCCTCTTAAGCTGCAAAGGCAGCAGAGGGGGGGATGTACACACGCAATAGCCAAAATGCTTTGCATCACAGTGCAGCAATACCTGCTGAACATGGCCCATCCAAGTGAATGAGGGCTTCCTGCATCTGTGTGCAATGCATTCAGTTGCGGGGTGCCGTTGTGGGGTTTAAACAGGTGGTGAGAAGGTGAAATAACTCCTCCTCACTGCCTGTTAAATGCCCTCTGAAGAGTGATCCAAACATGGATTGCTCTTCAGAGGGCACCATATGTGTAAATGAGCCCTAAGGGTATTCACCCATTGCAGGATATTCTGAGAAATCATCAGGGAACTGGGGACAGGAACAGGACTATTGCTGAGCCTAGGTTCAGACTAGTGCGATCTCAGACATCACATGTGATTTGCAGCCGCACCGCAGGTGCAGATCGCATGCGATGTCTGAGCAATGTGAGTATGGCTGACCTTGCATTGGATTTGCACAGAAAAGGTGCAGGGACTTGTTTTTTTCACGCACTAGAATCGGATCACACGGGGTGTTCTCACCATCCGATTCCTGTACAAATTCACAGTTTGCACTGCGATCTGTGAACTGTGTCATTAACTTTGTAATGACACCACAGCGGTTCACAGAGAGCAGTGTGAACTGCCTGTGGGAGAGGTGCCATTCAGGAACCGGCGCTGGAATCGCACCGCTTCCCACATCGCTACAGCGTGATCCTGGGCTGAGTAAGAGCCGGCGGTTCACACTGGAGCGGCGCGACTTGCAGGGCAAAGCAAGTCGCCCCACTCGAGGCGACCTCAGCGTGGCTTGCAAGGAGAAGAAGTCAATGCAAGTCGCGCTGAGGTCACACCAAAAATAGTGCAGGAACCTTTTTCTAAGTCGGAGCGACCTGAGTCGCTCCTATTAGAACGGTTCCATTGCACTGCATGGGGACGACTTGTCAGGCGACTTGAGTCGCCTGACAAGTCGCCTCAGTGTGAACCGCCTCTTAAAAGCTCTTGTCTGCAGCAATTACAAAAAACTTCAAAACTTCTGCTCAGCTGGGGGCCAGGGGAAGGGAAAGGACTATTTAACCCCCTGGACTCAAGAGCTTACCTGCTGTGGAGATCCAGGCAGGACTGTGGCTTTATCTGCTCAGCTGGTGGTCAGGAAGGAACATGAGGAGTTAATAGAATCACTCAGGCACAAGTCCTTATCTTTATTCAGCCCTTCTGACAATCTTATCTGAGTCCAGACTTCCACATCTATAGTGATCAGCTGGGAAATGTAATTGCCGGGACCGCAGTACAAGACAAGGATCACTCCGCCTGAGCCCGAAAATGATCAAATAGTCCCTGCCAGCTGATCGCAATAGAAGTGGAAGTCGGGACCCAGATAAGATTGTCAGAACGGCTGAATAAAGATAAAAACGTCTGCCTGAGTGATTATATTAACCATTCATGTTCCTTCCTGGCCACCAGCTAAGCAGATGGAACTCAGAGGCAGAGTGCAGGCTGAATCATGTGTCCGGGAGAGAGGAGGAAGGAGACCCGGGCACATCACTCTAAACCCGTACTGTCCGGGTGAATCCCGTACAGGTGGCAACCCTAATCCCACATCTATGCATCTACCAGACATTCCAAAAAATCTCCTAGATCTCAACGTTCAAGGTACTCTAAGCTTAGCGAGCAACTAATCAATGCCATTGCAGAAGCTGAAGCTACCAAAGTACAGGCTGCCTTTGCGCAAAAGAGAGCAGAAATGCAGGCAGAGACAGCCGCAAGGGAAGCCCAAGCAGAAACAGCATGCAAGAAGGCAGAATTAGAAGCCTTAAAGGAACAATGTAACTATTACCTCATCTGTCATAGATATCACATTTCAAGCCTGTGTGCTGGACAGAACAGGTCCTGCGCGTCTTTTGGGTCGTTCCAGGCCAAAATTCAGGCCAAAATTCAGGCTGAAATCAGATCTGAAACGGTGAATGGAGACGCACCGGACCCCTGCCATAAGCCGCATGTGGCAATAGTGTGAACCCAGCCTAAATGTGTTCTTTTTCATAGATGATCAGAATAACATACAATTAATTTATTGTGTATGGTGGTTTATTGCACGTATATTATAAGCACTGTCTTCCCTCATTGAGCGTCAAGTGTGTTGATCATCCAAGGCTTGGGATGTGTGTTTCTATTGGTGCACAAAGTGTAGGGAGACACTAGTTTAGTCCCTAAATGCAAGGGTGGCTCCATAGGATGCTAAAAGATAAAAGGACCACCATGAAACAGGAAACCCAGGGCAGTGATCACGGCACCAACATAAGTTGACACATAGGCAATGATTTAAAGATGAAAAAGCTGCATACTCAATAAGTGATTAAATCAGCGGCTGAAAGTACATAAAAACTGAGGGTTTAATATCACTTTAATCCTTTGCTAACAGCTATGCATATACAGTGCTCAGCATAAATGAGTACACGACTTTTGAAAAGTAAGATTTGAATCAATATCTCAATGAACACAAGAACAATTTCCAAAATTTTGACAAAACTGAGTTTTATAGAACATTTTTTTAGCTCATTACATGAAAGTAAGGTTAATAATTTAACTTAAATTACAAAATCTTCAGTTTTACTCAAATTACTTGATGCAAAAATGAATATACCCCACAACAAAAACTACTACATGTAGTATTTTGTATGACTTCCATGATTTGTAAGGACAGCACCAAGTCTTCTAGGCATGAAATGAACAAGTTGGCAACATATTCAGGGGAGGGCTGGGCCAGGGGGCAGGGTGGCAATTGCCCCCCAGGCCACCCCAATTTACATTCGAAATGGCTGGCGGCCATTGCCCGCTGACAATATTTTCTTTTTGTGGAGGAAGCAGGGGCCAGGGGCACAGCCGCCAACTAACTGCAAGCAGAGGGGGTTGCCCAGGCCGGCCCTACCATGGATGATGTCTATTATAGGAGGCGGTCCAGAAGGCGGGACTTCCTATGACAGCGTCCACGCCAGGTAAGCAGTAGATCCCCACTCTTTGTAATCCGGCAGCTCTCCTCTTTCTGCATTGCAGGCTGCATTGGATGGGCACTGGTGAGGCTGCATTGATGGGCACTGATGAGGCTGCAGGGTACTGATGAGGCTTCATTGATGGGCACTGATGAGGCTGCACCTCCTTTGTTGCTATTAACATTAAATTATGTTACCACATTGTATCATATTTGTCTTTCTTCATAACATCAATATCTATTATAAAACCAGGTGGCATGTATGGTGAGCTGATTTGGTGGTTCAATGGGCCACTTTACTGGACTTGCCCCCCAGGCCTAAGGCTGCCAGCCCTCCCCTGGACATATTGCAACATCAGTCTTTTTCCATTATTCAAAAACTACCTCTTTTAGAGCCTGGATGCTGGATGGAGAGTGATGCTCAACTTGTCTCTTCAGAATTCCCTATAGGTGCTCGATTGGGTTCAGATCAGGAGACATACTTGGCCACTGAATCACTTTCACCCTGTTTTTCTTCAGAAATACAACAGTGGCCTGAGATGTGTGTTTTGGATCATTATCATGTTGGAAAAGTGCACGACGACCAAAAGCACAGAGTGATGGTAATATCTTCTCTTTCAATATAGAGCTGTACATCTGTGAATTCATGATACACTCATCCACCACCATGTTTCACTGTAGGCACCACACATTTTTCTTTGCACTCCTCACCTTTGTGACGCCATACAGTTTTGAAGCCATCAGTTCCAAAAAACATTTATCTTAGTCTCATCACTCCAGAGTACAGAGTCCCAGTAGTTGTCTTCTTTTTCAGCATGGGCCCTGGCAAATTCTAGGCGGGTTTTTTTGTGCATGTGCTTTAGGAGAGGCTTCCTTCGTGGATGACACCCATGCAGGCCATTCCTCTGCAGTGTATGCCGTATTGTGTCACGGGAAGCAATCACCCCAGTTTGGCTTTTTACTTCTTTAGCCGACAGCAGTGAACTTGCATGGCGATTTTCTTCAGCCCCTCTCATCAGAAGACGCTCTTGTCGAGGTGGTAACTCCCAAGGACAGCCTTGACATCCATGTGAGATGGTTACAGCAGTGGCGGCACGTCCATAGAGGGCGCACGGGCGCCGCCCCCCCATCCATGCTTCCGGCCCCCTGATCTACATATCAGGGCGCCGGATTCCAGTGGGGAGGGTGTGATTTTTTTGAAGCACCTGATTGGAGCCAGAGGCTCTAATAGGATTCAAAAAAGGGTGGGCTCTGTGCCCGATCCCACCCAGTTGTGTGATGATAGCGAATTAATTTTCCCTATATTCACATTAAAGTTCCTCCCTGCCAATCAGAAGACCTGTTTCCCGATTTTACCCTATTGGATGCCTAGCGCTTAGGAGGAACAGAGGGAAGACACACGGAGAAGCCGTGGGAGGAGTGGACACCGGAGCCGCTGCCCGCACCCCGGGAGTGGAGGAGAGGAGAGCACAGCCCGCCAGCCTTAGATCAGGTAAGTGCCTCCTGGAGGGGGGGGTGGTGGTGTCAGTGCCATGCTGCGGTCCGCCCGGAGGGGAGGTGCTTGTTTGCTGCCCCCCCAAAAGAAAAACCCACCAGCCCCAGTGGGTTGCAGTTCCATCTTTGCTGATTTTATTGTAGCACCTTTCTTGTGTAAATTATTTTCTTTCTCAGGTCTCGTGACATTTCTCTTCCATGTGATGCCATTGCTGACAGCATGAAATGGAAGGGGTTTTCTTTATTAAGTAACGTCCTTTTATGATCAACTGTCTGCTGGACACCTGTTTAATGAATAATTAGACTCACCAGTTGAATTCTTGTTAATTAGGACTTGTTGTCCAAAAATGTAGCTTTGCTCCTAAGGCCCCTTTCACACATACGGACCGTTTGTCCGTTTTTCATCCATCCGTTGACGGATGAAAAACGGACATTAATGCAACTCTATGGAAAAACTGATGACAACTGATGATCAGCTATTTTCATCAGTTTTCATCCGCTTCCGTCAGCATCCGTTTTTTTGAACGGATGAAAGTCCTATTTTTCATCCGTCAAAAAAACGGATCGGACGAAAAACGGATGTAAACTGACGAACGGTCAGTTTTTCATCCGTTTTTTTTTCATCCGTTTTTTCATCAGTGGTCATCAGTTTTTCATCAGTTTTTTTTTACATTCACTACCAATGCAAAAACGGATGAAAAACTGACCGTTCGTCCGTTTACATCCGTTTTTCGTCCGATCCGTTTTTTTGACGGATGAAAAATAGGACTTTCATCCGTTCAAAAAAACGGATGCTGACGGAAGCGGATGAAAACTGATGAAAATAGCTGATCATCAGTTGTCATCAGTTTTTCCATAGAGTTGCATTAATGTCCGTTTTTCATCCGTCAACGGATGGATGAAAAACGGACAAACGGTCCGTGTGTGTGAAAGGGGCCTTAGACTTTCATTGGGGTGTATTCATTTTTGCAACATGGTCTTGAATTAATTTGTTAGGAAAAATATTTTTTTGTGTGTGCAAATTAACAAATTTTGGTTGCAATCAATGGCCCGCATTTGTGGGAGTATTTTGTAGTATAGTATCCCATAGAAAATGCTGATTCTGAAAGGAAAGTAAAAGTTTTCTGACAAATCTGTTGAGGTGTAATCATTTATGTACAGCACTGTATATACAGTCTGTAAGCAACACCAAGATCATGACTGCAGCTGTAATTTAAACACAGAGCAGATGGGGGTTGGGCTGCCACCTCATCCCTTTAAAACCGAACACATATTAATTACACACATAGCTGTGCGCAGCCTATTGCATTAGGGTGTGCACCACAAAGCGCAAACAAACATGAGTGTGTGTGTGTATATAAATATATATATATGTCAGAAGGGCAGAGATCGGTGTCAGTAGTTTATTTTATACATTTTTTTACAATTTTGTTTTTTTATTATTTTTTACAATATTATATTTTATTTTATTTTTTTACAATTTTATTTAGGAGCCCTGCTGGAAGGGCTTTGGTGAAATATCAGGGGTCTAAACAGACCCCTGATGTCTCAGTTTTGAGACAGAGAAAGGGACTGAGGACAGAGATTTCACAGCCCCTTTCTCTGCAGCCAGGTAGCAGGGGGAATCTGTACAGTACAGGGTGATTAGGCTGTGCCCAGGCACACCTGCCACCCTATGATTACACAGGTTCTGTGGCTGATTAAAGGGGAAAGGTTCATTTAATTTTTTTTTTTAAATAACAAACATGTTATACTTACCTCCTCTGTGCAAGGGTTTTGCACAGAGTGGACCCGATCCTCCTCTTCTGGGGTTTCTAGCGGCGCTTCTGTTTCCTCCTCTTCTCGAGTGCCCCCACGGAGAGCTGCTTTCCATGGGGGCACTCGTGCGGGCAGGCTCCCGAGTCCTGCTGCTGCGTCCATTGACACAGACAGTAGGACTCGGCCCCGCCCCCCCATGTCACTGGATTTTATTGACAGCAGGGGGAGCCAATGGTTCCTGCTGGTATGAATCTATTCAATAAGGAAAACCTCCCCTATATCCCCCCTGTGCATAATAACCCCTGTATCCCCCCTGTGCATAAACACCCCCTGTATCCCCCCCTCTGCATAACCACCCCTGTATCCCCCCTGTGCATAACCAGGCGTGCTCACGGGGGTACCTTTCGTCGAGAGGCACCCCCGTGAGCTCTTCTCCTCCTTTGTCTTCGCGGCGATCTTTGGGGTCTTCTCCTCCTAGCCCAGGTGAGACACGTTTTGGGAACGTGTCTCCTCCATTCATATTGTACAAACAATAAATTTTTTTTTTTAATTTACTTGGAAAGGGGAAATTAGTCGGTGTCTTGGACACATT
>BLSH010027590.1:0-23106 GCA_018402905.1 Glandirana rugosa | reverse complement strand
TTATACAGCGATCAGTGCTATAAAAATGCACTGATTACTGTGTAAATGCCATTGGCAGTGAAGGGGTTAACCTGCAGGGGGCGCTCTAAGGGTTAACTGTGTTCCCTGGGCGTGTTCTTACTGTAGGGGGACTTGCCTAGCTGGGGAAAGGAAGTGGTCACAGCCTTCACTTACACGAAGGCTGTGATCACTTCCCTTCCCCCTCACACAGAGCGGAGGTCCGTGTTTACATACACGGACCTCCGCTCATTCGCTCCGGGGGGGGCATCGCGGGTGGCCGGCGGCAATCGAAGCCGCCGCACCCGCTCCCTGGACCCCCCCGGACACAGTGAGCGCGCGGGCGCGCCTCCGGCGGCGCGCGCGCGCTCACAGTGGCTCTGTATCGCGGCCGCCGTCGTATGACGGCGATTCGCGTTACAGAGCCACATTGTCGCCGTCAATTGCCGATCAGCCGTCGGCAAGCGGTTAAGCAGTTAGAGTTTAATTAAATGTTTACATAGAGGTAGAATATGTACCTGAAATTCTCTTGATAATTTTCTGTAATGACTTGGCATACAGACTGGGAAAAGAAAGGTCGGCAATGATCTTTAAGTTGGGTTCGGGACCAGCCTGTGTAGCCCAACAACATTGTAGTCTGTAAGGAGGTTCATGATCTGTGCTGTCTGCCAAGGGTTCCAGTATTTCAAATCAAAATTACACTACGTAAGAAGATTGAGCACTGTCCGTGATACTTTTTTTATTTGCACCAACATTAAATTTTTCAGGACAAGCTTTCGGGGTATCTCCCCTTCTTCAAGGTCCAAGCAGTACTGCTTGGACCTTGAAGAAGGGGAGATACCCCGAAAGCTTGTCCTGAAAAATTTTATGTTGATGCAAATAAAAAAAGTATCATGGACAGTACTCAATTTTCTCTGGCACAATTGCACTAATACGGCTACAATCGCCTCAAGCACTACCTAAGAAGTAATTCAAAAACCGTGCTAGTGTCAGTGGTAACTTTTTAAGTATATGTGAGTAACCGCAGCGACTAAACCATGTGATATAACCACAGTCCAAAATCCCATCATAGCAATAAAAGCCACGCTCGTTAAAAGTAAAGTAAACAAACCTCAATAAACATTGATCAAACAACAGTACATATATTACGATAAGATATAATATGAATGCATAATAGAATATAAACAGTCCACGTGAAAAAGTAGTAGTGTATAAACTCTTCAAAAAATATTCGTTAGGGATTCCAACAACAACATCTGTAGAAGCTCCTTCAGTGATACCCACCACCTCCAGTTAACAGGGGCACTTACCAGATCCTGTTGACCCTCTATTGCTAAAGAGGTCAAATGAGCTTTAACCATTTCACCCCCACCACTGTAGGACGAGAGCACTTTTTGCGATTCAGCACTGCTTCGCTTTAACTGACAATTGCGCGGTGCTGCGACGTTGTACCCTAATGAAATTTGCGTCTTTTTTCCCACAAATATAGCTTTCTTTTGGTGGTATTTGATCACCACTGCGTCATTTCTGATCACCGCTATAAACAAAAAAAAAGAGCGACAATTTTGCAAAAAAAGCAATATTTCTTACTTTTTGCTAAAATACAAATCCAAAAAAAATATATAAAAAAACTAATTTATTCATCGGTTTTGGGGATTTTATATTGTTCCTCATATTTTTGGTAAAAAAAATCGCAATCGGCATTTGATTGGTTTGCGCAAATGTTTTTTTTTTTTTTTATTGTGATTTGTGGTGGCGATCTGTGATTTTTATCGGGACATTTTTGACACTTTTTTTGGGACCAATGACATTTATACAGTGATCAGAAATTTAAATATCTTCTGATTGCTGTATAAATGCCATTGGCAGTGAAGGGGTTAACCTGCAGGGGGAGATCTAGGGATTAACTGTGTTCCCTAGGCGTGTACTAACTGTGAGTGGGCTGGGCTACCATTGGCATAAGAGACCTAAATGATCTCAGTGACAGGAATCAGTAGATCGCTAACATGCCCACTGACAGAGCAGGGAACCGCCGTGTTTACATTGGCGGTTCCCAGTTCTTTCCCTCTGGCAGGGCATCACGGCTCACTGGCGGACATCGGGTCCGCCCGAGCCGCAGGCACACTCCTCCGGAGTGCGGCGGGCATGAGAGCGCGCCGCCGTCACCCTCCCACCCACTAACTGAGCACGCGGGGATCGACGTTTATATACGGCGATTCGCGGAATAGAACCACACTGCCGCTGTACATATACAGTACGCGGTTGGGAAGTGGTTAATAGTAACCCTCAGTGGGGTAAAGTAGATAGATATGCCCTCCTAAGGTCCCATACTCCCGCCACTTGTTTTCAGGCCAGCCATATCAATTGCCACGGAACAGGGTATATAGGGGGAGAGGGACACTTAAAATAGTGTAAAATTGCTTTAAATTGCTTTTGTTAACCGCTTGCCGACCAGCCGCCGTCGTCATACGACAGCAGGTCGGCTCTCCTGCGCGAATCGCCATCATGGTACGTTGGTTCGCGCAATTGCGGGTGGGAGCGTGCCTGCCGGTCGGGCGGACTATGTCCGCCGGCAACTTTACATCGCCTTCTATAGAGGCAGATCTGCCTTTGTAAACAAGGCAGATACCCGTTCTGTCAGGGGAAATGACAGAGATCTACTGTTCCCAAGCATCGGGAACAGCGATCTCTGGTGTTCCAGGCAGACCCCCCCCTTACCCCTTACAGTTAGGACATACCCAGGGAACACGGTCTTTGATCGACCCCTAGTGTTAATTCCTTCCTTCCCTGCCAGTGTCATTTATACACTGATCAGTGATCAATGCAATAATGTCACTGGTCCCCAAAAAGTGTCATTTGGGGTCCGATTTGTCTGCCGCAATGTCGCAGTCCCGTTAAAAATCACAGATCGGGAACAGTGCGGTCTGTCATGTCCCTGCCAGCCCAGCCCCACACAGAACACGCTGAGGGAATACATTTAACTCCTTGATCGCCCCCTAGAGTTTTACCCCTTCCCTGCCAGTGACATTTATACAGTAATCAGTGGCTTTTTAAAGCTGATCGCTGTATAAATGTCATTGGTCCTGAAAAAGTGTCAAGTGTCCGAACTGTCCGCCGCATTGTTGCAGTCCCATTAAAAATCGCAGATCGCCGCCATTACTAGTAAAAAAAATAAATAAAACAATGCCATAAATCTATTCCCATAGTTTGTAGACGCGATAACTTTTGCGCAACCCAATCGATATACGCCTATTGCGATTTTTGTTACCACAAATATGTAGAAGAATATATATCGGCCTAAAATGATGAATATATTTCATTTTTTTTATATTTCTGTTTTTTTGGATATGTATTATAGCAAAAAGTAAAAAATATTGTTTTTTTTTTTGTAAAATTGGCGCTCTTTTTTTTTTTAGTTTTTAGCGGTGATCAGAAATGACGCAGAGTTGATTAAATACCACCAAAAGAATGCTCTATTTTTGCGAAAAAAGGGACGTCAATTTTGTTTGGGTACATCGTCGCACGACCACGCAATTGTCAGTTAAAGCGACGCAGTGCCGTTTTGCAAAAAATGCTCTGGTCAGTAGATCCTTCCAGGGCTGAAGTGGTTAAATGTAATCTATTTGGCAAAAGAAAGGAACAGTGCCCAGGAAAAAGTTATCTTTAACGAAACATGTCAGACGAGGCTACGTGCCAACGTCCGTCGCACCACACTGACCCCAGAACGCGGGTGCACTGCTTCTTTGCCAGTAAAGAGATTATTTTAACAAGTCTAATGGTACATGCAGCTGCAGGCACCATTCAGATATCACCACTCAAACCCAAGGACGTCATATGACGTCCGGCGGTACGGAAGTGGTTAAACTATTTTAATACTGTAAAGAGATTAAAGCAATTTTACACGTCTCTCTCCCTATATACCCTGTTCCGTAGCAATTGATATGGCTAGCCTGGAGACAATTGACAGGAGTCTGAGACCTTAGGAGGGCATATCTTTCTACATTACCCCACTGAGGGTTACTATTAAAGTTTTTTTGACCTTTGTAGTGATAGAGGGTCAACAGGATCTGGTAAGCGCCCCTGTTAACTGAGGTGGTGGGGGTCACTGAAGGAGCTTATACAGATGTTGGTGTTTGGAATCCTTAATGAATAATAATTTTTTGAAGAATTTTTATACTACTATTTTTTTGCGTGGACTTTTTACGTTCTACTTTCTATTTATATTATATCTTCTATCTTATCACAATATTTGTACTGTTGTTTGATCAATGCTTGTTGAGGTTTGTTCTCTTTATTTTTGAGCGCAGATTTTTTTCCTATAAAATCAAAATTACAGTTCCACCCAGAATTTTTTTTTCTCTTTCGTTCATTGACAGACTCAGCCTCTTAATCTTGACATGTGGGGTATGCACCTTTTACCAGGAGTAGACTAGGCAGAACACAGTTCAGACAAAATGCAAGCTAGCCCCTCCCAGGGGGCAGTCCTCACTCTGCATAACCCCCTCCGCCCTGCTAGCACTTCAGTTTTTATCTGCCTAGTGCATGGAGTAGCACCTAGGCTCCCTGCTGGGATCTGAGGTTCCCCAAGTTTTTGTTTTTGCTCAAGCTATCTAATGAAGAATGCAATCAAGCAGCCGGCTGGGTGACAGGGCCCCCCGTGGAACTGTCAGAAGCCTTCTGACAAAGAGGAGCAAGGGGTCACAGTAGCACGCCAAAGGGTGTTGGTGGGCTCCCTGTTACTGTCGTTCGTTTAACGCTGCTACTGGGCCAGGCTGGGGCGTTGCAGGAGGTGGTTTACGCCTTTGGGTCCCATAGGCCGGCTCGGGCTCCTAAGGTTTTTCCTTATGTGCAGTTCTTTGACCAGTTTGTCTACAAGGAATGGCAGCGTCCTCAGAATTCCTTTGCATTGCCTAACCATTTTTCTGTGCGCTTTTTGTTTGAGGATAACCTGATACAAAAATGGGCATCCCCTGCGTTGGATCCACTGGTGGCCCGCCTGAACAAGGCTACCACTCTCCCCATGGAGGGATCTCCATCTTTTAAAAATCCTGCGGACGGAGGCGGTGTCCAAGGCCATGTTCCTGGGTTCCCCCCGAGTCGGTGCAGCTGGCTGACCAGCTTGCGCAGGGTCTCCGGTACCTCTGTGATGCGGCCCTGGACATAGCTCCAATGCTGTCAGGCTGTCCGTTTTTTGCGGTCGTTATTAGGCGACTGCTGTGGCTGCGGTGCTGGTCGTGGGACCATGCCTCGAAGAAGGCCCTCACGGACTTGCCGTTTCAGGGCGGTCGTTTATTTGGGGCTTCCCTGGATTAGATCTTTAAGGATTTCACAGGGGGGAAGAGTACGTTTCTACCGGAACCCAAGTGGCGGGAGCACCGCCGAAAACAGGGTCCCTCTTTCCTTACCCAGAAGTGTCTGTCTTTTTCGTGCGCCCGGTACAGCGGGCAAGGGCCCCCAGTCCTGCGTGGCTGCCGCAGGGCACCACAAGTGTTCCTGGCAGCGTAGTCCATAAAGACTGAGAAGTCCTCAGCATGATGGGTTGCCCCTGCCCGATGCTCGGGTGGGGGGGGGTCGGCTTCTGGGGTTTGCGGACCGTTGGACCGCCCGCATCTCGGATATCTGGGTGTGGGAGGTGGTGTCGTCCGGGGACAAAATAGTTTTGTACCCTGCCCCCTGGACACGTTCTTCACCTCAAATCAGAGTCTCCCTCCGGGGCGTCAGCAAGCTCGGTTAGCGGCTGTCCAGGCTCTGTCCGAACAGGGGGTGATTGTTCCGGTCCCTCCTGCGGAGCAGTTTCACGGGGTTTACTCCGCACCTTTTCGTGGTGCCAAAGATGGACGGAGTCAGGCCTGTTCTGGACCTGAAGGTGCTCAATCACTTTGTGAAGGCCCGAAGGTTCAGAATGGAGTCAGTCCGTTCTGTCGTGGCCGCACTGCGCCAGGGGGATTCCCTGGCTTCTCTGGACATCAGGGATGTGTACCTCCATGTTCCCGTTTGTGTTTGGCATCAGCGCTTCCTGCATTTTGCGGTGGGGGACCTCCACTACCAATTTGTGGCTCTCCCCTTCGGCCTAGCCTCCACTCCCGCGGGTCTTCACCAGGCTTTTGGCTCCGGTGCTGGCTCTGCTGAGGCAGAGGGGCATTGCTGTCATATCTAGACAATCTGTTTCTGAGGGTGGAGTCGGCTCCTGCCCTGGAGGACAACGTCACTATCACCCTAGACTCCCTGTGGGACTTCGGCTGGAGGATCAACCTTCAGAAGTCGACGCTGACCCGTTGCGCCGCCTGAAATATCTGGGCCTGATAGTGGACACAGAGCAGGCGAGGGTGTTCTTGCTTCCGGCCAAGTTGCTGACGCTGCAAGCAGCGGTGCGAGCTCTGCTATCACAGCGGTGGTCTTCCTTACGTTTTTTGCATGCGGGTGTTGGGGCTCATGGTGTTGGCCTTCGAGGTGGTACCGTACACCCAGAGTCGCACCCAGCTCCCGCAGCGGGCGATTCTGCTGCAGTGGGACAAGTCTCCGTTGTCTCTGGATCAGGTTGGATCATCTGACCAGGTGGTCTCTTGCCTGGTGGCTGCGGGCCCCAGCGTTGAGTCTGGGGAAGTCGTTCCTTCCCCTGGTATGGTCGCTAGTCACGACCGACGCCAGCCTAGCGGGCTGGGGAGGAGTCCTGGGGCGGTTATCTGCCCAGGGGCGGTTGTCTGCCCAGGGCCGATGGTCCTCGGAGGAGTCCCGCCTTCCGATCATTATGCTGGAACTGCGGGCGATTAGGCTCTGCCTCGCCCATTGGGCCGAGGAGGTTGCACAGTCGCCCGGGTTCGGGTGCAGTCAGACAACGCCGCGGCGGTGGCGTATGTACACCATCAGGGCGGCACAAAGAGCATGGCAGCAGCCACGGAAGCGGCCCACATCTTGAAGTGGGCAGAGCTTCATGTGCCGGCCATCTCCGCCGTTTACATTCCGGGCGTAGAAAATTGGCAGGCAGACTTTCTCAGTCGCGGGACACTGGATCAGGGAGAGTGGTCCCTGCATCCGGAAGTGTTCCGTCAGATCTGCCAGAGGTGGAGCACGCCAGATCTGTTGGCGTCCCGGTTCAATCGCAAGGTGCGAGCCTTTGTGTGCAGAGCAAGGGAACCGTTGGCGGACGCCGTGGATGCCCGTGTGGCTCCGTGGTCTTGGTACCGGCTTCTTTACGCCTTCCCTCCTCTCAAGCTTCTTCCACGCCTGTTGCGCAGGATAGAAGTGGAAGGGATTCCGGTTTTCCTGGTGGCTCCGGATTGACCTTGGCGTCCTTGGTACGCCGACGTGGTATGGATGGTAACGGATGTTCCCTGGTGGCTTCCGCTATGCGAAGATCTGCTGTCGCAGGGGCCCATACTACACCCTACTTTACACTCGCTGGCTTTGAGAGCCTGGCTATTGAATCCCAGGTACTGAGAGATAGGGGGGTCTCTGAGTCAGTGATCCCCACCATGCTTAAGGCACGTAGGTCCATGTCTCTCAAGATCTATCACCGCACCTGGAAGGCTTATATTTCCTGGTGTGCGGCTGGGGGGTGGAATCCCCATTCCTTTTCAGTGGCTCGTGTACTGGCTTTTCTTCAACAAGGCCTGGATCAAAAACTGGCATTGAGTACCCTCAAGGGGCAGATTTCTGCCCTAGCGATTCTGTTCCAGCATCCATTAGCGACGCACTCTTTGATTCGTACGTTTGTACAGGGGGTACGTCATGTGGCCCCTCAGATGCGGTCGCCCCTGGTGCCGTGGGACCTGAACCTGATTCTTTCGGTACTGCAGAAGCCGCCCTATGAAAAGATCAGAGACATTTCTTTGCTGTTGCTCTCGCAGAAGGTGGCCTTTTTGGTGGCCATCACATCCGCCAGGCGGGTGTCTGAGTTGGCGGCTTTGTCTTGCAGGTCTCCCTATTTGGTCCTGCATGAGGACAAGGCGGTGCTGCGCCCATCTCCTTCGTTTTCTTCCGAAGGTGGTTTCCTCTTTTCACATGAGGATATTATCCTTCCTTCTATGTGCCCGCGCCCGTCACATTCTAGGGTGGTTGCTTTGTACGCTTTTGATGTGGTTAGGGCTCTGCGGGTGTATTTGTCGACCACGGCCTCCTTTCGGAGGTCGGACGCGCTGTTTGTGGTGGCGGATGGACCGCGCAAAGGGCTGGAGGCCTCGTCGGCCACTATCTCGCATTGGATCAGACAGACAGTGACCCGTGTGTATGGGGTTCGGGGTCAAGAACCCCCTTTTCCAGTCACGGCTCATTCCACCAGGGCGATTAGTACGTCCTGGGCTTTCCGACACCAAGCATCGTTGTCTCAGGTGTGCAAGGCTGCCACTTGGACCTCTGTGCACACCTTTGCTAAGTCTTACAAAGTTGATGTGTCAGCATCTGCGGATGCTGCTTTTGGCCGTAAAGTTTTACAGGTGGTAATGTAGGCGCGTCTGGCTCCTCCCGGAGAGTTTTCCGTTGGGTACAGTTGTTATTGTGTTGCCCACCCCTCTTTTCTTTGACACTGCTTTGGAACGTCCCCACATGCCAAGATTAATAGGCTACGTCTGTCAATGAACGAAAGAGAAAATAGGATCTTTTGACTTACCATAAAATCCTTTTCTCTGAGTTCATTGAGAGACGCAGCACACACCCCTCTGTGTTCTGAGTTTGTACTGCTTGTTACGAACTGAAGTGCTAGCGGGGCGGAGGGGGTTATGCAGAGTGAGGACTGCCCCCTGGGAGGGGGCTAGCTTGCTTTTTTGTCTGAACTGTGTTCTGCCTAGTCTACTCCTGGTAAAAAGTGCATACCCCACATGTCAAGATTAAGAGGCTGCGTCTGTCAATGAACTCAGAGAAAAGGATTTTACGGTAAGTCAAAAAATCCTATTTTTACATCATTCAAGTCCTTTGCCTATATATTTTTGAAGGAAAAAAAATGTTTATACTCACACTAAGTCGCTTGTTGCTAGGTGGTCTCTGTAATCGGCCCCTTTTAGGTTCTAGGCTCTTCTCCTCACTTCCTGCTTCGTCTGGCCTCCTGGGAGATATGACTCATCATTTCCCAGGAGTCAGTGGGCTTCCCTGTACGGTAAAATCGTGTTATTTCCAGACAGGAAATGATGCGATTTAAGGCAGATCGAGGAGTGCATGATGGTTACCCACCATGCACTTCTTTCAGGAAGAGATGCCAGGAGACTATGGATGGGCTTCAGATGCCCTCACCTAAAATGGAAAAGTCCGGCAGTGAGATAAACAAAATTGTGAGTAAAAAAAACATGTAATTACTAGACTGTTTGAAAGTAAGGAAACAAAAGGTTACGTCTATTTAGTATTAAAAGAGTGGATGCAAAAAAAAAAAAAAATTTGGGTGCAACTCCCCTTTAATTACTTTTAATTGTGTATTTTCTTTCTAGCTTGGAGTTTTATTTTAAAAGCAAAACCTACTGTATTCATGGTCACATAATTCATGTACACTCTTTAATTTGTGGTCCTTTTTTTTTCATACATTTTAGCAGTCCCGGGAAAACCAATGTCTTCAAAACAGATTCAGGTAGGTACTTTCAAATTACATTAATTACAACTCCTATGGTATGCTGTTGACTTCATCTAAATCTTTTATGAAGGAAAAAGCTAAGCATATGACAAATGCTGTTAAAATGGATCGTATGCAAGTGCAACAAATGATGCTACAGGCAGTAGTTCAGAAGATGTTCTCTATTTGTTGCACCCTTTGTGGGCAGAGGCAAGTGAGCTAAAGGTGGGATCAAAATGAGACCGTTCGGAATGGAGGTTAAAAGGCAATATGTATTGGATATGCTAAAGGGGTAGGGGGATTCAAATGTTTTCAGGGTAGTGTGAGAGATTGTTAAATGGAAACTTGGTTGTTTTTAAATATTGCTTATGTATGACTAGAAGATTGTAATTTAGTCCATATGTGCTTCAGCTTGTATAAAAGCAAGGTCTAGGGCAAACTGTTGCAAAGCATTTGATTGTGGCGAGGTTTAAATCACTTAATTGAAGCCTTTACCATCACCAAACGAGCTGAAGTGTGCTTTAAAATGCCTCAAGAACACTTCTCAAAGCTTGATTAAAGTTTTGCAAACACTTCTGTAACAGCTTGCTGTACACACTACTACAAACGGAAGCCCATCTGTCCAAGGCCTAAGGAGCAAATGTGAGCAGACGAAATGGCCGCTGTACCTGGTATATTTGTCATTGGTCTCCTCAGCAGGGGTGTTGAAAAACACCTTAAGGGTACTTGCATAAGGTACTGATGTTAAAACATCAGTATTCCTGGCTGAAAGGTCAGGTATTTAATTTGCAAGGCTGCTTGCCTTTATCTGGCTCTTGAGGCATAATTTCTTCCACTGACACCAACTATAGTGCATACTTCTTTTCACTGATAACAAAGGGGCACTATTCTTCACACTGACACCAACTATTTCTCCACCTAATAACAAAGATCGGGCATTTACTCACACTGGGCACTGTCCAGCAACCCTAAAGTCTGAAGGGTAGTAAACTGGCTCTTTCTTTAGAAAATTTAGAGACCCCTGCTTTACAGGCTCCTAGAACAAAAATCATAAATGCACATTTTTTTACCTGCAAAAAAATGTGCATGCATTTTTTTATAAAAAGGAGAACGTATCCTTTAAGTACAAAACAATAATTCCTGTATTTGTGTCATTCTTTTTAAGTGGTCACACTTTCCATTGGAAAAAAACCTGCTCTCTTTCCGGTCATATACCGATTGGCTGTGAAAGAAGGTTTCTCTTACGTTCATTGACAGACGCAGCCTTTATTCATGACACGTGGGTTATGTACCTTTTTACTAGGAGTAGACTAGGCAGAACGAAAGTTCAGAAAGCAAAGCTGGCCCCTCCCAGGGGGCCGTCCTTACCCAACACATAACCTCTCAGCCCTGCATAGCATATCAGTTTCTGCCTAGTGCAAGCAGTTAAGCCTGGTTCCCTGCTGGGAACTGCGGTTCCCCTAAAGTTTTTTCTTTTTGTCTTTTTCATTTTGCGCAAGCTTTCTGATGAAGACTGCTATCAAGTAGCCGACTGGGGACCACGCGGATGTACATTGTCCTGCCATCTCCCCAGCACTGCCAACGGATGCGAGCCTCCCTTGGCTATGGCGGGATCTGCCGCATCCTGCCCGTTCCGTGCGGGTGGCCGGTGGGTTACACGCCCCACCTGCGTACCCAGCGTCCAGGCTGTTGCCTGCTCCAGGGGTCGCTTGGCCAGCAGCATCCCTCCCCATCTGGGTGGAGGAAGGTCTGCACCGGGTGGCTACCCTCTACGACAGTCTGGATGGGTGAGTGACACCCCCCTGGTGGTGGAGGGGGGGGCGACTAGCGGTGCCCGTTCCGGTTGGGGGGGTTCAGGTGCACTGGTCTCTAACCTTCTCTCTTCTCCCCCCCTGCCCGCCCGCCTGCCTGATTGTCCTGTCCGCTCGCACTGACGATCACCTGCTGCTGCCATTCGTGGCATGGGCCGCTCCGTTTACCATTCGGTGCACCGCCATTTTCCAGGAGTCGCGGCCGCCACCATTTTGTCGTGATCGCGGCCATTTTGGTGGAGTTTTGGCCTCTAGTGGCTGTGGCGGCCATTTTTGGTTAGTTTCCCTGTATGGGACTTTACATGTGCTTTTGGTGCCATTCCTTCTTCCGGGGCAGCAGCATCAGCAGTGTTGGCAGCACTCTGCAGATCAGGAGCAGCGGCACAGCAAGCGGTGGCATTGACAGACAGTGGTGGCCTCTTTTAAGAGCACAGTGTCACAGGGTTCCGCAAGTATTGCTGGTTTTCTCCCTGGGGTGCAGGAGTGGCGGGGCTGAGTCCTACTGGGCAGTCCTGAGGCTCTGCAGGGGGTAGTAGGCCTCACAAGTGCTGAACCGACAGTTGCTTCTCCGGAGGGGTCCGCAGAAGCACAGGCTGCGCTGGGACCTCTGGTTCCCCTAGATCAGTTAACCTCCATCTTGGATGAGTTTTTCGCCCGGGGGGAATCGGACCGGTGTGGGGGGGGCCAAAAAAGTGCCCCCCTCCCCCGCAATCGTGAGGAAGACTCGGAACCGGAAGGGAGCTCTGGGGTCACGGGGACCCCCGTGGAGCTCTCAGACGGGGAGCTGGAGCCTTCAGATAGGGAGGAGGACCAGGGGGCCTCGGCGCGCGAAAGGGCACCCTGGTCGCGGCCGTCCGCAATTCTCTGTGCCTGGATCAGGCTGGAGAGGCACAGGTCTCTGCCTATATGTTTGGGTCCAAGAAGCCCTCTCGAGCTCCTAAGGTGTTCCCCTACCTCCAGTATGTTGACCAGTATGTGTATAAGGTATGGCAACATCCACTAAATTCCTTTACCCTGCCGAAAACGTTTTTCTATGCGCTATCCCTTTGAGGACAGCCTGTTACAGAAATGGGTCTCCCCCGTGGTGGATCCGCCAGTGGCCCGCCTGAACAAGGCGACAACTATTCCCCTGGAGGGGTCTCCCTCCTTTAGGGACCCAACCGATAGGTGGACGGAAGCAGTGTCCAAGGCACTCTTTTTGGTGGCGGGGGCAGCCATGCGACCGGCCTTGGCATCAGTCATGGTAGCTCAGTTGCTCACGGAGTGTGCGATGGAGTGGAGTGAGGCTCGGGGCGTAGATTCGCCTGAATCCGTGCAGCGAGCAGACCATCTGGTGCAAGGGCTTCGTTGTCTTTGTGACGCAGCTCTGGACTTGGTACCGATGTTGTCAAAAATGTCGGTATTTGCAATCATTATTAGGCGCCTGCTGTGGCTGCGATGCTGGTCGGGTAACCACGTGTCCAAAAAGGGCCTCACGGATCTTCCTTTTCAAGGTGGTCGGCTCTTTTAGCCCCAATTGGATGAAATCATTAAGGATTTCACCGGGGGTAAGTACGTTTCTTCCGGAACCCAAGCAGCGTTAACAGCGCCAAAAACAGGGGCCTCAGTCCTCTTGGCAAAAAATGTGTTTTTTTTCGTGCGCCCGGTCAGGCGGGCAGGAACTCCCGGCCCGGCAAGTCTGCCTCTGGCTCTGGCAAGTGTCCCTGGCAACTCAAGCCCGAAAAGGCGGAGGATAAGTCCTCAGCATGATGGGTTGCCCCCGCCCGAATCTCGGGTGGGGGGCCGTCTACTGGGGTTCGCGTACCGGTGGCCCGCTCGCATCTCCGACCGGTGGGTGCGGGAGGTGGTGTCCTCCGGATACAAGATAGAGTTTAGTACTCTGCCCCCGGACAGGTTCTTCCCGTCCAATTTAAGACTCCCTCCGGAGCGTCGACTAGCTCTGCTAGGGGCTGTACAGCCGATGTCCGAACAAGGGGTGATTATGCCTGTCCCTCCGGTGGAGAGATTCCATGGCTTCTACTCAAACCTCTTTGTGGTGCCAAAGAAGGGGAGAGGGGTCAGGCCGGTACTGGACCTAAAAGCGCTCAATCACTTTTGTGAAGGTGCGCAAATTCAGGATGGAGTCAGTCCGTTCGGTCATGGCCGCCCCTGCACCAGAGGGATTGGCTGGAGTCCCTGGACATCAAGGACGCATATCTGCACGTTCCCATTTGTCTCCGGCACCAGCGCTTCCTGCGCTTTGCTGTAGGGGACCTTCATTACCAGTTTGTGGCTCTCCCCTTCGGCTCCGTGGGTCTTCACCAAGTTGTTGCCCCCGGTGCTGGCTCTGCTGAGACAGAGAGGCATTGCTGTGGCAGCCTACCTGGACGATCTGCTCCTGCGAGCGGAGTCGGCTCCTGTTCTGAAGGACAATGTTGCCATCACCCTGACCTCACTGAGGGACTTCGGTTGGCTAATCAATCTGCAGAAGTCAACAATGACCTCGTCCTGTCACCTAGAATATCTGAGGCTGATATTGGACACGGTGCAGGTGAAGGTATTCCTACCTCCGGACAAGTTGTTGGCGCTGCAAGCAGCGGTGCGCACCCTGTTGTCACGACGGTGGTCCTCCTTCTGTTTCTGCATGCGGGTGCTGGGGCACATGGTCTCAACCTTCGAGGCGATACCGTACGACCAGAGTCACACTCGGCTCCTGCAGCGAGCGATACTACTGCAGTGGGACAGGTCTCCTTCATCTCTGGATCGACTGATCCGGCTGGATCATCAGACCAGGGGTTTATTGACTTGGTGGCTTCGGGCCCCGGCAATGACCATGGGGAAATAGTTTTCCCCCCTGGAATGGTCGATAGTCACGACGGATGCCAGCCTCTCGGGCTGGGGAGGAGTCCTGGGACACCTATCGGCTCAGGGCCGTTGGTCGGCACAGGAGTTCGACTTCCGATCAATGTGTTGGAGCTGCAGGTGATCAGGCTCTGTCTCTCCCGCTGGTCGGTGAGGCTGCGCTACCTCCCGGTTCGGGTTCAGTCGGACAATGCCACGGCGGTGGTGTACGTGAACCATCAAGGCGGAATGAGAAGCTCGGCGGCAGCAGCAGAGGCAGCCCTCATTCTAAAGTGGGCAGAGCTTCACGTGCCAGCACTCTCCGCCATCTACATTTCCGGGCGTAGAAAATTGGAAGGCTGACTTCCTAAGTCGCCAAAAGCTGGACCAGGGAGAGTGGTCCTTGCATCCGGAGGCGTTTCGCCAGATTTGCGAAAGATGGGGCACGCCAGATGTGGATCTCCTGGCATCCAGATTCAATCACAAGGTGAAGACCTTTGTGTGCCAGTCAAGAGACCCGTTGGCGGCAGCCACGAATGCTCTAGTGGCTCCGTGGTCCCGGTACAGGCTTCTGTACACCTTTCCTCCTCTCAAGCTTCTACCGCGGTTGCTGCGCAGGATAAAAGTGGAGGGAATCCTGACAATCCTGGTGGCTCTGGACTCGGCGACCTTGGTACGCCGACGTGGTGCGGATGGTAACAGACGTTCCCTGGCGGCTCCCGCTTCGCGAGGATCTGCTGTCACAGGGCCCCATCTTGCACCCTGCTTTACCCTCGCTGGCTTTGACGGCATGGCTATTGAGTCCCAGGTACTGAAGGACAGGGAAGTCTCTGAATCAGTGATCCCCACCATGCTTAAGGCACGCAAGTGTACTTCGCGCAAGATTTATCATCACACCTGGAAAGCATATATTGCCTGGTGCGAGGCGGAGGGGTTGGAACCCCCGTTCTTTTGCAGTTGTTCGGGTGTTGGCCTTTCTTCAACATGGCCTGGACCAAAAGTTGGTTTTGAGCACCCTCAAGGGCCAAATCTCCGCTCTGGCGATTTCTGTTTCAGCGTCCTTTGGCAATGCATTCCTTGATCCGTACATTTGTACAGGGTGTACGTCATGTGGCTCCTCAGGTACAGTCGCTCCTGGCACCGTGGGATCTGAACTTGGTACTTTCTGTACTGCAGAAACCACCTTATGAGAAGATCAGGGATATTCCCTTACAATTGCTGTCTCAGAAGGTCGCCTTCTTGGTGGCTATTACGTCCGCTAGGCGGGTGTCTGAATTGGCAGCTTTGTCGTGTAGGTCCCCTTATTTGGTTCTACATAAGGATAAGGCGGTGCTGCGTCCGTCTCCTTTGTTTCTTCCAAAGGTAGTCTGCTCTTTTCACATTAATGAGGACATTGTCCTCCCTTCTTTGTGTCTGCATCCGTCTCACCCTAAGGAGATTGCTCTGCATTCCTTGGATGTGGTGAGAGCGTTGCGGTTGTACTTGGCAGCTACGGCTCCTTTTAGGAAGTCGGATGTGCTGTTTGTGCTGACGGATGGACCGCGCAAGGGTTTGGCGGCTTCGTCGGCCACTGTTTCACGTTGGATCAGACAGACCGTGACCCATGCGTATACTGTTTGGGGCCAAGTACCCCCTTTTCTGGTCACGGCTCATTCCACCAGGACGATTAGCACTTCCTGGGCGTTTAGACACCAAGCATCGGTGTCTCAGGTGTGCAAGGCGGCTACAAAGCGGTTTTACAAAGTTGATGTGTCAGCATCCGTGGATGCTGCTTTTGGCCGCAAAGTTTTTTGCTGGCGCCTCCCAAAAACTTTCTGTTGGGTATAGTTGTTGTTATTGTTTACCCACCCCTCTTGTTTGACACTGCTTTGGGACGTCCCCATGTGTCATGAATAGAGGCTGTGTCTGTCAATGAACGTAAGAGAAAATGGGATTTTACGGTAAGTTCTTCATAAAATCCCATTTTTACATGTTCATTGCAGCTGGCGCATGTACAAGTGCCTGACCCTTAGCCAGTAGAATTAACAGTGCCCTGATTGTAGCCAAAGTGCATGCAGCACCTCATTTGCATGGAGTGGATGGAGGAAACTTTTTTTTCTGGAGGGGGGTTGAATGAAAAACAAAACTAACCATCTATAGCCAGCTTAAGGTGCCCATGGAAGGACTTTGCACAGCACAAACAAAAGAAACGTTTTTCCAGCTCACTTACCAGCTAGCCAGCAAAAAATTTAAAATTATACTCTATAACAGTTTGCAGTAAAAACAGAGGACTAAGTTCTGTTTAACCACAAAATGTTACACAGTATAAATTATTATTTTTTTTTGCAGACTAGCTAGTGTGTTGAGAAAACTTTTTTGTTTTGTTTGTGCTGCACAACGCCCTTCTAAGAAATAGTTTATAAATTGGGAATATTGGAAATTGTCTGCAATCAATAGGAAAACCGTGAAAGACATGTAGCTACCAGGCTGGTTTACAATTTCTTTAGTGGACAGGATTCCCTGGCACTAAACTATCACAGGGAAATGGGTTTTTGATCTTGACTTTTATTTTATTTTTTTTCTCCCTCTCTAGCTTGCCTCTAGATGGCGGCACATTACTATGACATCGGGCAGCTATGTCAGAAAGTCAAATTATTGTTGATTCTTATTAAAATAGCTTCTCTAAAGCTTGGGTTCAGTATTTGATCAGAACCTTCAGTAGCCTGTTTTGACTTTTAATCAAGCTAGGTGCCTGCAGATGGTATAAGAAAGTGCACTCCATAATTTTCCCCACTGTTGTGGTGTAGTGTGAGCCATTATAACTTAACTGTCTGGGACAGCCATAAGGAAAAATTAGATTCTGGAACAGATGATCATAAGACATAATCTATGTGTTTGCATTGATGTACAAGCAATAGACCTCATTCCATTATTTTCCCAGGGCAGGGGACGTATGAAGTCTGTCTGCCAGATCTCTGCAGGCCACCCTGATTGTCCTGTGGACTATTTTTGCAATAGCTATTGTCATACGTCTCCACTGACTGTTCAATTTCTTATTATAGTCTTTATCATGTCCATGGTTATGGACAATCCTCTCTAATGCACCCATTTGTATGTTGCTTTCTGGCACAAATGTCCAGATTGCTTGTGGGCCCAGTTGGCTAAGTTCATCATGCCAGTTTGAATTGGCAAAAGCACGTCCACCTTTGCAATTTAATCTGCAACTCTGTTGTAGTTCTCGAAGTCTGGAACTAGGGGCACATCTGCATCAATTTATGCCCAACTGTTACAGAGGGATACAAACATGCATACAGTGCCTTGAAAAAGTATTCGTAAACCTTGGAATTTTCCACGTTTTGTCATATTACGACCAAAAACGTAATTGTATTTTATTGGGATTTTATGTGATAGAACAACACAAAGTGGCACATAAATGTGAAGTATAAAGGAAAATGATGAATGGTTTTCAAAATGTGTTACAAATAAATATCTGAAAAGTGTTGTGTGCATTTGTATTCAGTCCCCCTTACTCTGATACCCATAACTAAAATGTAGTGGAACCATTTGCCTTCAGAAGTCTCCTAATTGGTAAATAGCCTACCTGTGTATAAATACAGCTGTTCTGTGAAGCCGAGGTTTGTTAGAGAACCTTAGTGGGCAAACAGCATCATTAAGGCCAAGGAACACACCTGACAGGTCAGGGATAAAGTTGCGGAGAAGTTTCAAGCAGGGTTAGGTTATAAAAAAAAATGTCCCAAGCTTTGAACATCTCAAGGAGCACTGTTCAATCCATCAATTGAAAATGAAAAGAGTATGGCAAAACTGCAAACCTATCAAGACATGGTCATCCACCTAACCTGGCAGGCTGGGCAAGGAGAGCATTAATCAGAGAAGCAGCCAAGAGGCCCATGGTAACTTTGGAGGCGCTGCAGATATCCACAGCTCAGGTGGGAAAATCTGTCCACAGGACAACTATTGGGTTGGGTTTACGCTGCAGCATGCTTCAGCTCACAGCAAGAGTCTGGTGCGTCCCCATTCACTGTTTCAGGTCCAATTTCAGCCTGAATTTTTGGCTGAATTCGGACCTGAAATGTACCAAAATACGCACAGGGCTCCAGTACAATTTGCACTGGAGCCGCTGCGGAGATGTATGAACCGGCTCCATAGAGAGCCGGCCACAATGTCCTGCTATGCGAATTGTATGCGGCGAAATCCGCATCCAATTCGCAATAGTGTGAACCCAGCCTCCGTCCTGCATGCCACAAACCTGGCCTTTTTGGAAGAGTGGCAAGAAGAAAGCCATAAGAAATCCCATTTGCAGTTTGGCGAGAAGCTGCCATGCGGGGGATACAGTTAACATGTGTAAGAAGTGGCCATGTAAGGCTACACAAGGTATCCATGACTCAGCACTGTCCACACCTTTTTATATGCTTACTTTTGAGGGTCCAACCTTTCCGGTAAGGGGACTTGCTGGAAACACTGTAGTGTTGCATGCCCTTTTCATTGCACTGAAGCTTGTGTGGGGCTTTCCTTTATCCCTCCCATGGTCAACATATGAACTTTATTTGTTGCCATCAGAATGATTTGAATGTCATCTATATTTCTGTTAGAGCTGCACGATTCTGGCCAAAATGAGAATAAAGATCACGATTCTCGCATCATAACATCTTACATATACAAAAAAATTGGGCTAACAGCACTGTTTAGTTTTTTTTTTTTTTCTTTTTTGAAAGTGTCTTTTTTTTTTTTTTTTCGCAAAAAATTGCGTTTGAAAGACCGCTGCACAAACACTGCGTGACATAAGATATTGCAACAACTGCCATTTTATTTTCTAGGGTCTCTACAAATATATATATATATATATATATATATATTATATGTTTGTGGGTTCTAAGTAATTTTCTATCAGAAAATACTGGATTTTTACTTGTAAGCAACAAATGTCAGAACAGATTTAGTCTTTAAATGGTTAAACTGAACTCTGAGTTCATTCCTTTGATAAGTAGAAACATTGTATCTATTTGCTTCTTTTATCAGCAATGATCACAGACCTGGCAGTCTGCCCAGATAGGAGAGACTCAAGTCGCTCTGACTTAGAAAAATGTTCCTGGGGAGACTTCAGGCAACTTGCATTGACTTCTATTACAGTCAAGTCGCGCTGAGTTGCCCCGTAAGTCAGACCGCTAAGTGTCCCTGAACCGTCTCTGTCTTCATTAACTGTACTGAAAATCGCAGTAATGCATGACTGAGATCACGTTGGAATCGAGATCGCAATTTTATTACGATTAATCATGCAGCTCTGATTTCTCTCTAGCGCTGCATACTGGGACTTTTAGAAACATAGAAAAGTGACGGCAGAAAAAGACTGAGTAGTCCATCGAGTCTGCCCCTTTTTTATTTATTTATCTTTTTTGTTTTCACATTAACCTCGTTGTCTGACTATAGGTTTATGTTTAGCCCAAGCATGTTTGAAGCCATTTACTGTTGATTGTCTCACAACCTCTGTTGGTAGTTTATTCCAATCATCAACCACCCTTTCAGTAAAATAATACGTTCTAAGATTCGTTTTTAACTTCCCTCCAGTTAGCTTGAGGTCATGTCCCCATGTTCTTGATTTTGGTTTCATATTGAAAATGCTGCGCTCCTGAACCTTATTCACCCCCTTGCTATATTTAAAGGTTTCATTCATGTCTCCCTCTCCCTTCTTTCCTCCAGACTGTACATATTAAGTCCCTGAAGTTGCTCTTGATTGTTTTACCCCCTAGACATTTCACCATTTTTGTTACACGTCTCTGAACTCGTTCTATCTTATCAATATCTTTTTGTAAGTGAGGTCTCCAGAACTGGACACAGTATTCTAAGTGAGGTATCACTAAAGATCTATATAGAGGAATCAGAACCACCTTCCTCCTGCTGTTGATCCCTCTACTGATACTTCCCTGAATTATATTTGCTTTTCTCACCGCCTGGTCACACTGATTGCTCATTTTGCAATCGTCTGAAATAAGCAGCACCAAATCTTTTTCTTCTGTAGTGCTGGCTAACACTGTACCCCCAATGTTGTACTCTCTCTAAGCGGATTATTTTTCCCTAGATTCATTATTTTACATTTAGAAATATTGAACTGCAGTCTCCACTGCTTTGACCAATCTTCCAGCAATTCCAGATCATGTTCCATGTTACAGACACCTCCAGGGATATCAACCCTATTACACACCTTTTGTACCATCAGCAAAGAGACATACCTTGCCCAACAAACCTTTAGTTATATCACTTACATAAACTATCACTTACATAAAGATTAAGTAGAACAGGACCCAGTACAGAGCCTTGTGGTACCCCACTAGTGACTGGTCTCTGTTCTGAGTGAACCCCATTTACAACCACACTGTGGGATCTATCCTTTAGCCAACTGCATATCCACTGAACCACCCAAGGGTTAAGTCCTAGCTTGTACAACTTTTGTATTAGATCATTATGTGAAACTATGTCAAATGCCTTGCTGAAATCAAGATACACTATGTCCACAGCACCACCCTGGTCCAAAACACTGGTAATCTAGTCAAAAAATTCAGATTTGTTTGACACGATCTGCCCTCAGTAAAGCCATGCTGCTTTGGGTCCAGCTGTGTACTTTTAGGTGATCAATGATTCTTCTTTTTAATATCTGTGTGTTAGAATGGCCCAGTCAAAGTCCAGACCTAAATCCAATTGAGAATCTGTGGCAAGACTTGAAAAATGCTGTTCACAGATGCTCTCCATCCAATCTGACAGAGCTTTAGCTATTTTGCAAAGAAGAATGGGCAAAAATGAATACAAATGCACGCTATACTTTTCAGATATTTATTTGTAAAAAAATGTGGAAAACCATTTATCATTAACAGATTAGAAAAAAAGAGAGGGGTACTGAGCGAGAGACCAAGTTACTGCCTTCCCCTTGATACTGAATACATTGTGACAATATCCCCCAATAAGGGTTTAGTGGCAGTAAAGCAATAAAGAAGTTTTTCTTATTTCAAAAAGTAATACAAATGCTGGAAAGTTATTTTCGATTTTTATTGGTAATGGCTTAACATAGAAAATTTAAAAAAGAAGGAGCTCTGGTTGTGTAGACATGGGATATGTACATTGACATACATAGTACTGTTTACAGCAAAGTGAATGACATACTGTGCAGCCAGATGGCTGCATATAATCACCAACGTGTTTCGACCATTCATAGGTATATATTTACCTTAGGAGGAGAGAATATGACCCTTTCTACAAAAGTATTAAAAAAAAAATGCAATTAGATCATAAAAACATCCAATAAATTGACATATAAATGGCAGATTTCATGAAACTTTTGCTGAAAAGACATGATCGCAACATACCAATCCCAAATAACCAGAGCATAATAAAATGTTGAATTTATATAAAATGAGGATGTGAGAGCTCACTCCGGATCATCCCCGCTTGCTCCCCAAAAGGCGCCACGCCATCAACGGAAGCTCACAAGAGACCACACTCAGCCCCCTCTGTGTGAGATGAGGTTGCAATTTATGGTGTGCGTTTCTTCCTAAAATGGCAGATGCAATCATAAGCACCTCCAATAAAAAGGCTATCCTAAATGGACAATCATCATAATAACATCAGCAAGGGCAAAAAAAGCCCCAAAACATCCTTGCGGTTTAAGGCAGGAATCCAAATATTTTATTGAGGAAAAGATTGTACTCAATCCCCTCAATAAAGGGGGGGGGGGGAAGGAATGCGATCTTTATTTTTATATATATATATATATATATATATATAATATGCCACAGAGTGAGGAATCTAATAGTAAACGTTTCCTATACAATTCAATGTGGGGGCATTAAGTGGACCACACAAACAGCAGGGGATTAAGGCAGTGAATTTAGTTAGGTGCCAGGTATATAAATATATTAGGCAGTCATGGCTGGCAAAAAAATACAAAAATTCATAATTGTTATCCATTTGCTGCCATACAGTTAAGGGAAAAGGACAGTCTGTCCGTGAAGTACAAGGCAGCAGTAAAAGAAGGTCACGTATATATGTGTATGATGGAATAATCCATCCAAATACTTACTAATAGCTCAAATGTGAACCCACTAAAGGCGTCCCCAATCCACCAAATGAGACCCAGGCCCGTCACTGTAAGAAGGTGTAAAGGATAGAATTCCTTAGAGGAGGGAAAAATGCCAATGTCCAGGGATGAACTCAAAACGCAAACAAAAGTAAAACATTCTTTACCTGGTGCCAATAGACAAACGCGCTGACCGGGGGGGGGGGGGAATACCCATACAGCTTACCTGTGCCTTTAACCTATATAAATACCCCTTTGGTGAACGAAAAGCCAATGAGTGGCTTGCAATCAGCTGATGAACTTCAGCTGGCCGCAATCGCGGCCTTCATGTGGGCTCCCTGGCGTTCTGGAAGTCGCCCCAGACGCTGCCGTCACTTCCGTGAATGGTCCTGTGACGCCATCGCGTCACATCGTACCTGGCTTGAACTGCGCATGCGCACGGCCGCCTTGCGCAAGGTGGAAGAGTTCCGGGACGCCACCGGCCTGAGATGCTCGTCCAATGGAACCGCAGCTGCCTAGTGCAGCGGTCCATGGGCGGGTTGATGGGAGGAATCTAATCCCCCCTCCCAGGCTGGTCAAGAGAACACGGGAGACCCGGAGCTGCCACAGCCTGTACAAAAAACAAACAAATACTGTTACAATAGTAACTCTAAATAGCAATTATATACCCAGCCTAAAGCCAGATTGCATTGCTAATTTTTTTTTTTTTTTTTTATGTATGTATATCTTACATTCTTAATATATTACACAAACAGGGTACTTGTCCCGGGGGAGTCCCCATCGCTACACCCTGCACATAGAGGTAGCACACTCTATAGGAAGAGTACTGCAGGCAACACCATCTTACACGCGGACAGCTCTCACCCCATCGCTCTTAAAAAGTC
>BLSH010027519.1:53326-87396 GCA_018402905.1 Glandirana rugosa | reverse complement strand
GCATCTGGTGGTAGGCCAAGGGTGGCAAGTGGCACACTGCATCTGGCAGCAGGCAACGGTGGCAAGTAACAAGCTGCATCTGGCGGCAGGCAACGATGGCAAGTAACAAGCAGCATCTGGCGGCAGGCAACGATGGCATGCTGCATCGCTGGCATGCTGTTGGTAAGTGACAATCTCAAGGTTCCCACCCTGATTCTGCATTATGGTGAGTTGAACTATTTCATTATATATTACAATGTAAAAATAGAAATAATGTGATTTAATCATCCTGACGCCAAATCCAGCATGGTACCAGGATGGTTTAAGCACTAACACCAGCCATTCGCCCAACAAATCACCCCTGCCGCAAAATTCCCCGTCAACCCCAAGACTACTCCCCCCTAATCTTTTTTTTGGAAGGGGGGTGTCCCTGAATGGCAGTTTGGAAATGTGGCCACCCTAGCCGCCACCGTAGGGATTGGTCATGTCTCTTTGCTGGATCAGGCATGTCTCTTTGCTGGATCAGGCATGTCTCTTTGCTGGATCAGGCATGTCTTTTTGCTGAATATATTGGGATGCCTCTTTACTATATGGTGATGTCTCTTTACTATATGGGGAGGTCTCTTTGCTTTATGAAAATGTCTTTGCTGAATTTATGTAAATGTCCCTTTGCTGAATATATGGGGATGGCTCTTGCTGGATAGGCATTATTTTTTTTTTTTTGGGGGGGGGGGCAGCATTTTATTCTTGGACCCAGGCAGCACAATGTCTTGGGCCGGCCCTGACTTGGGTCAAGGAATGGTAAGGCCGATGCATTATCAAGGAAGTTGACTGAACCATACCAGGAAGGGAACGCTGAATGTACTATCCTGCCTCAAAAGGACTTCATAGGGGCCACGGGTTTCAAGACATTTGTGAGTCTCCAAAAGGAGGGGTATGAAAATGATCCTCTGCTCAATCATCCGCCTACGGATATTAACCTTGTGTACAAGAACGGCTTTTGGACTCATGCACATAGTCTCTATGTACAGCCAAATATTAGATCATTCCTGCACTCAAAGAGATGAGGCTTCTCCACAATGGTGAACTGGGGTATCTGCTTGTGATAACACTGAGTAATGCGCCGCCGTGCTGCCTCTTGATGGACTGGGGAAGTCCCGACACTGGAAGAACATAAAAGCACTGGCCTAGCGCATTATCCTCAGTAAAAAAGTATTTATTGTAAAATCATAAAAACATACAAACAACTTCAGATAATAGACATTTTGAGCACTTAATGGCTACGCATCCAATCCACCGTTCACTGTTGGTATCCTAGACACGCTGGCTAATGCATTTCGAGGCCACAGCCTCCTCCTCAGAGCCTCATAGTCTCTATGTACCCGGATCTGCTCGGATTGAAGCCTTCAGGCTGGTTCATGACTCAAAACTTGCTGGGCATTTTGGGATTTCCAAGACAGATGAACTCTTGTCACGTTCCTTTTGGTGGCCCAGCTATAAGAAAGATGTCAAACACTATGTGGCCTCATGCCTGCACGCAGTAAGACTCCCCGAGCTTCTCCTTTGGGCTTGCTCCAGCCACTCCCTGTTCCATCAAGACCATGGGGCTCAATTTCCATGGACTTTGTGGTAGATTTACCTCCCTCAAAAGAAATGACCACTATCTTGGTCATAGCTGACCGTCTCACCAAGATGGCTCATTTAATATCGGTTAAGGTGGTGCCTTCTGCTGAACAAACTGCTGAGTTAATGGTTTGAGAAGTATTTAAACTACATGGAATTCCTGACAATGTGGTGTCTGATAGAGGAGTACAGTTTACTTCAAAATTTTGGAAAAACTTTTGCTCAGCCTTAGGTGTAACAGTTAATCTGTCTTCTGCTTTTCATCCCCAGTCTAATGGTCAGACTGAGAGGACCAATCAAACCTTGGAGCAGTACCTTCGATGTTTTGTCAGTTATCTGCAGGATGACTGGGTGGATTATCTTTGTACAGCAGAGTTTGCTTACAACAATTCTAAACATAGCTCCACTTCTCAAAGTCCTTTTTTATTTAACAACTTCCCGACCACCGTATGCAAAATGACGGCCGGGAAGTGGCTTAGTTATCCTGACTGGACGTCATATGACGTCCTCGGGATAACAAGCCACCACGCACCCGGGGGGGCGCGCATCACGGCGATCGGTGGTGTGGGAGGTCAGTCTGACCCCCCGCAATACCAATCTCGGTAAAGTGCTTTTATCCGAAGCACTTTACCATGTGATCAGCCGTGACCAATCACGGCTGGTCACAGTGTAACACAGGAAAGCCGTTTATCGGCTGCTCTCCTGACAGGGAGGGTTTGTGCTGATGATTTATCAGCACAGCCCTCCCTCGGATCGCCACCCTAGACCACCAGGGAGCCTGCCCAGGGACCACCAGGGATGTGCCCACCCAGGACCACCAGGGAGCCGACCAGGGACCACCAGGGAGCCGATCTGGACCACCAGGGAGACCTCCCTAGACCACCAGGTAAGAGACATAGTGCCCAATGTGGATGGCACTCAGTGCCACCTTCAGATGTTACCCTAGACCACCAGGGAATGAGCCCCTATCAGTATATATGCCCACCAGTGCCCCTATCAGTGCTTACCAGTGCCCCTATCAATGCATACCAGTGCCACATATCAGTGCCCACCATTGCCACCTACCAGTGCCCAGTGCCACCTATGAGTGCCAATCAGTGCTGTCTATGAGTGCCCATCAGTGCCGCTTAGCAGTGTCCATCAGTGCTGCATATCAGTGCCAGTCAGTGCTGTATATCAGTGCCACCTATCAGTACCCGTCAGTGCTGCTTATCAGTGTCGCCTAACAGTGCTCATCATTGCTGCATATAAGTGCCACCTCATCAGTGCCAATCAGTACTGCCACATCAGTGCCCGTCAGTGTAGCCTCATCAGTGCCCACAGTGATGGAGAAAAGTTACTTATTTACAACGTTTTGTGACAAAAATAGAGAATTTTTTTTTTTTTTAATTTTCGGTCTTTTTTTATTTGTAGCGCAAAAAATAAAAACCGCAGGGGTGATCAAATACCACCAAAAGAAAGCTCTATTTGTGGGAACAAAATGATAAAAAATCTGTTTGGGTACAGCGTCGCACGACCGCACAATTGTCATTCAAAGCGCAACAGCACTGAAAACTGAAAATTGGTCTGGTAGTAAAGTGTTCTAAGTGCATAGTATTGAAGTGGTTAAACAACGTGTATCATCCAGTTTTTATTCCTGATCTCCCTATCTCAACTCCAATTCCTTCTGTTACCAACAGATTAACTACTTTGCGGGAGATTCAGGAGAAATAGATCGAGACTTTGAGGGAGGCTCAGGAATTTTACAAGAAGGCTGCTGATAGACATCGCAGATCACTTCCTACTTTTCATTTGGGTGACAAAGTTTGGTTATCAACCAAAAATGTGAAGGACCATGCTCCATCTGCAAAGCTGGGCCAAAAGTTTGTAGGACCATTCAAGATTTCTGCTCAAATCAATCCAGTTACCAGTCGTTTAAAACTTCCTGACAGTATGAAAATTCACCCTGTCTTTTACATATCACAACTTAAACCATTTCAAGAAGATCCTTTTTCTTGAAGAATTCTCCCACCTCCTTCGCCAGTTGAGGTACAGGGTGAAGTAGAATTTGTGGTGGAGAAAATTCTTGATTCCAGGATCTTTAGAAACAGGCTACAATATCTGGTCCAATGGGAAGGATATGTGCCAAAAGAAAATTCTTGGGAGCCTGAGGAGAATGTTTATGCCCCTAGATTGACAAGAGAATTCCACCAGCGGTTTCCTCACAAACCCAGCCCTAAGATGTCCAGAGGACGCCCTGAGAGGAGGGGAGTACTGTCGGGACCTGGGATCAAACCTGGGACCTCTTCTGTTTCTGGCATTGATTCTTCTCACTGAGCTATCTGGGATGCTGGACAGCTCCCTGGCTGATCTGTTGGATATTCTGCCTGATCCATTGGACAACCCTGCCTTATGTCTTAATTGTTATTGAACCTTGAACTCCTTGCTTGTCCCCTGAACTTCCTATAAAAGCCTTGTCTCTGCACTTCCTCTTTGCCAGGTTATTGTGCTTTCTCAGCCAGTGCCTTGCTCTTGTCTTCCCTGCTGCTGTCCGTATTTTGCTACCATTTGTTATAGTCCCTTGGCTTGTTCCTCGACTACTCTACTGCCTGATCCCAACCTGCAACTTCCCGTTACCGACCTTTTGGCTTGTTTACTGACCACGCTCCTGTTTGATCCTTCTCTGCTCATCTGCTACTGGACCCCGGCTTGCTCAGACCCTGGTGGGGCAATTCTGAGGACCGCGACCTGGTACTAACACTCAGCTAAATCCATCTTCACCATCAGGAGCTCCGGTGAACACCGGTTAGTATTTAGACTCCGCACCAGGTGAGCCTGTGTCATCTGCCAGGGTGACTACTTGCGTACCTATGCTGCTGGTCAGTGGTAGTCCTGCAACTGCTATAGCAACTGGTCTCCGAGCCTGACGCCTGATCGTGACAATATGCTTCTCCGATGGTGGTACGGAAGAAGAATGGGTCGCTGAGGCTGTGTATCGACTACAGAATGCTGAACTGCAGGACCATTCCTGACCAGTACACAACCCCACTGATAGAGGATGCCTTGCAGAACCTGTCAGGGGCAAAATGATTCAGCATACTGGACCTGAAGAGCGGGTACTATCAAAAACCCATGCATCTTGAGGATCAGGAGAAGACCTCCTTCATTACCCCAGTGGGGTTCTTTGAATTTGACCGCATGCCTCAGGGTTTGCCTGGCGCCCCAGCCACCTTCCAAAGGCTCATGGAGAAAACGGTGGGTGACATGAACCTGATGGAATTGTTTGGCATATCTAGACGACATCATTGTCTTCGGGAAGACCCTAGAGGAGCATGAAGCGAGTCTGGAGAAGGTCCTCAAGAGACTCCATGATGAGGGGTTGAAGCTGTCTCTGGAGAAAAGTGCCAGTTTTATCAACCCTCAGTCAACTACCTGGGTGATATTGTGTCTGCCGACGGAGTGGCCACAGACACCCAGCAGCTGGAAGCCATCACCTCCTGGCCGAGGCCCACTAATGTGATCGAGCTCAGGTCATTTCTGAGATTCTGTTCCTATTACAGGAGATTCATCGAGGGATTCGCTAAAATAGCTTGCCCACTCAATGAGCTACTAAAAAACAAAGAGGAAACACGATGACCCAGATCTGAGGAAGCCTGTCAGACCAGCTGGAGGGCCCAAAATGCCCCGATAGTCTATTCAGGAACAATGGACTGCTCAGTGCGAGGAGGCCTTTAGGCAGCTGAAATAGAGCCTAACAACCGTTCCAGTCCTGGCCTATGCAGATCCAACCAAACCATATGAACTACATGTGGATGCCAGTCGAGATGGGTTTGGTGGGGTGCTGTATCAAGAGCATGACGGCCATCCACGACCTGTTGCCTATGAAAGTTGGACCCTGGCACCCATCGAGAAGGACTATCCGAGGCACAAACTAGCATTTCTGGCCTTGAAGTGGGCAGTGGTGGATAAGCTGAGGGATTACCTGTATGGAGCAGAGTTTGCGATTAAGACTGACAACAACCTCCTCATCTACATCTTCACTACCGCCAAGTTGGACGCCACGGGTCACAGACGGTTGGCTGCCCTATCAGGTTTTGCTTTCAGCCTAAAGTATCGACCGGGGGTCGGGAACAAAGATGCAGACGCTCTGTCAAGAAGGCCCCATTGTTCCAGAGACTGTTAGAAGAAGATTGTGCTGAGGTCTTGTTTGCACTTTGTTGCTGTTTCTTCACGCTCCCGGAGGAGGCGGCGCCGGGCAACTCTATTTGAACTTCCTGCTCCTGTCAGCAAGTGCTGTCCAACCTACAGCGTCTGAGTCCCTGTGAGCCTCAGCTCTCCTGCCTGTAACCTGCTTCCTGTGTTGTTCCTGTGTACCGACCTGGCTTGCTCTGACCTGCTACCTATCTGCCAGCACCGACCCCGGCTATCCACGACCATCCGTTTGCCTGACCCTTCTGTACCTTTTCTGCCAGTCTGTTAACGAACCCTGCTTGGACTTGTCCACTCTCCCCCTGAACCCCTTGTACCTTGCCTGCCTGCCAGTTGCCGACCCAGCCTGAATGACCACTCTTCTAACTTGCACAACCATCCGGAGCCTCACATCACCACCATCAGTGACCATCCGACCCTCGTGCCATCCCGCACTCACGGGTCCCCTGTCTGCTCTACCAGGGACCCCTGAATCAGGTGCGCAAGAGTGGTTGTTCCCTGCACATGCCAGACTCCACCACCAGGACCATGACAGTAACAGACAGCCATGTCCGAGTCTGTGCAGGGAACACCCTCTGCTATGGAGGAACTGTGCATCCATTTGGCCGGCCTCGCACAGGCGGTGAAAAACATGCAAGATGGCTACAACCGCCTGGAGGGGTAAGTGCGTGAGCTCTCCGCTCCCCCCGCACCTGGAGGAGGAGCTGCAGCAGCCGACACCATCGTGGCTCTGCCATCGGAGCCCAAGGTCCCCCTTCCGGACAGATTTTCTGGGGATCGGAGGAAGTTCAGAGCCTTCCGCAGCTCCTGCGAGCTGTACTTCAGTCTCCAACCTCGCACCTTCTCCCTGGAGGCCACTAAAGTGGGACTGGTGGTCTCCCTGCTACAGGGGGAACCGCAGACCTGGGCTCACCACCTCTGGGAGCAGAGAGCGTCCGAAGTAGTTACCCTGGATGCCTTCTTTGATGCCATGGCCAAGCTATATCAGGATCCCCACCTTGCAGCCACGGCTGAGGCCACCCTGCACGCCCTGCAGCAGGACCGACATCCCGCTGAGGACTATGTAGCAGAGTCCCGGCGTTGGAGTGCAGACACAGCATGGAACGACGCCGCACTCTGCTACCAATTTCGCTTGGGACTATCTGAGCTCGCATCAGGGTGCCCGCGACCCTGGACGCCCTCATTAACCTGGCGATCCAAATTGATCGAAGACTCCAGGGAACGCCGGGCTAAGCGAGTCATGGGAGCTTCCCCCGCTCTTCGCCCGACATGGATGATGCCCCGGGCTCCCGCACCTACCTCTTCCACACCTGCTGACCCTTCTGAGCTAATGCAGATCGGACTTCTGCGGCCGTCTCTCACCCCAGAAGAGAGACAACGACGCTTTGAGTTTATGTCTGTACTGCGGGGAACCCGGACATATGGTACGGACCTGCCCTGCCAAAGCCGGTAAGTGGCCTGAAGACGACCGCTGTCAACGGTAATGTGTCTCATTTGACTCTCATTCTCTTCTTGCAGTTGCCCAGAGGGAGCACCCAGGTGCCCGCGATTATTGACTCTGAGGCGTGTAGCTGCTTCATGGATCGGGCTTTCGCCCAGCTACACCAAATGCCCCTGCGCCCCAAGGTGCATAAAATGACTGTCCGCCTGGCCGATGGGACAGCTATTAAATCTGGCATGGTAACCACTGAAACCCAGCCTATCCCTGTGTCCACAGGTGAGGGGCACCAAGAGCTGCTCATCCTAGATGTCATCTGCTCACCTCTGTTCCCCATCATCTTGGGGCTTCCGTGGCTCCAGGCGCATAGCCCTATCATAGACTGGTCCTCTGGACATATTCTGTTTCCTTCTGCCTACTGTGGCCAACACTGCCTGCTCCCGTCCCGGGACGTAGGTCCCTCACTCCTCAGCTTGGACTCTGAGCCTGACCAGGAAACCTGCCAAGCAGTCCCTTCAGTTTACCATGAGTTCCTGGATGTGTTCAGTAAGAATGGGGCAGATCAACTACCACCACACAGGTCTTACGACTGTCCTATCGAGTTACTTCCAGGAACAGAGGTTCCCTTTGGCTGCATCTACCCACTGTCAGAGCTTGAACTGTCGGCCCTCAAGGCCTATTTAGATGATAATCTGGTTAAGGGGTTCATCCGTCCATCCACATCCCCTGCCGGGGCGGGTATCTTTTTCGTTGAGGAGAAGGATCATACCCTCCGTCCTTGCATAGACTATAGGGACTTGAACCGAATCACGGTTAAAAATCTATACCCTCTGCCACTGGTGCCAGAACTCTTCCAGAGGCTCGGGTCGGCCACCGTATTCTCTAAGTTGGACCTCCGGGGGGCTTACAACCTGATCCGCATCCGAGAGGGCGATGAATGGAAGACAGCATTCCGGACTCGTTTTGGCCATTACAAGTATCTCATCATGCCCTTTGGTCTCTGTAACGCCCCCGCTACTTTCCAGCACTTGGTCAATGATGTCTTCCAAGATTACCTGGACCATTTCGTCATCATTTACCTCGATGACATTCTAATATTTTCTGCTACCCTGGAAGAGCACCACCAGCATGTCCGTTGTGTCCTCAGCCGGCTGCGGCAGCACAGGCTGTACGCCAAGGCAGAAAAGTGCGCCTTTGAGCGCTCCCAGATCCCGTTCCTTGGACTGATCCTGTCAGTTATTGGGGTCACGATGGACCCTCAAAAGGTTACTGCCATCCTAGACAGGCCAGCAACCGTGGATAAAAAAGGGGTCCAACGCTTTGTGGGGTTCTCCAACTTTTACAGAAGGTTCATCAGGGGGTTCTCAGCCATCATCGCCCCCATCACGCAGCTTACTAAACAAGGTCAGCGGTTTCAGTGGTCGCCCGACGCTCAAAAGGCCTTCCAAACGCTAAAGGAACTCTTTACAACGGCGCCCATACTTAAGCATCCAGATGCCACTCTGCCCTATGTCCTGGAAGTGGACGCCTCCGAAACAGCGGTAGGATCGGTCCTCTCCCAAAGGCAGGGAACAAAGGCACTCCTTCACCCCGTGGCCTTCTTCTCGCGTAAACTGTCTGCCCCGGAGAAGAACTATGATGTGGGGGATAGGGAGTTGCTGGCTATAAAGGCTGCCCTTGAAGAATGGCGCTACCTGCTGGAAGGAGCTCTGCACCTCATCCTGATCTATACAGATCATAAGAATCTGGAATATCGCAGAATGGCCAACATAAGAATCTGGAATATCTCAGAACGGCCAAGAGACTTAAGCCCCGCCAAGCCCGTTGGGCGCTTTTCTTTTCCAGATTCCAGTTTCACTTGACCTACAGGCCCGGGGCGAAGAATACGAAACCGGATGCTCTCTACCGCATGTTCTCCGAACCTGGAGCATCCGCCACTCCAGATACTATCCTATACCCCCGGAACTTCCTGCTCACACAGGATGATCTCCTCACCCAGATACGGAGAGCCTCAACCCACTCTGCTGAAGCATCTAGCCCAGGACTGACCTGGAAGGATGGCCTCTGGTGGCACAAGAACCAAATGGTCGTGCCCAAGGAACTCCGCTTGGTCGTCTTAAAGATCTGCCACGACCACAAGTTAGCTGGGCACTTTGGCTCAAAAAAGACCATAAAATTGGTACTGCGCTCTTTTTGGTGGCCTGGACTCACCGAGGACTGTCAGGCCTACGTCCGTTCCTGCCTTACATGTGCCAGCAATAAGACAGACAAGACTAAAGCTTGGGGGCTGTTGAAACCTCTGCCTATCCCTGAATGACCTTGGTCCAAAATTACGATGGACTTTATAGTGGAGCTGCCCCCAGCCAACGGATATACCACAATCTTCGTGGTTGTGGACCGCCTGACGAAAATGGCTCACTTCCTCCCGATGAAGGGCACCCCCACTGCAAAGGAGACCTCGGAAATTTTCATCAGAGAAGTCGTCCGGCTGCACGGACTCCCAGACAACATAGTGTCCGACTGAGGTGTACAGTTCACCTCGCGCTTCTGGAGAGCTCTCTGTTCCACCCTGGAGATCGATCTCTCGTTCTCAACGGCATATCACCCACAAACCAACGGCCAGACGGAACGAACTAATCAAACTCTGGAGCAATACCTCCGCTGCTTCTCTTCCTATTCCCAGAACAATTGGGGCACATTACTCCCCTTGGTGGAGTTAGCTTACAACAATTCTGTACACTCGTCCACAAAGCAGTCCCCCTTCTGGGCCAACTATGGCTTCCACCCTAAGGGGCCCCCCAGCTTAGCCGGTGAAACCACGGTGCCAGAGGTACAGGAATCTGCCCAGTACTTAGTCCAACTAGAAGCTGCTGCAAGAAACACTCGCCAGGACGCAGGAGGTAGCTAAAACAGCGTTTGATAAGAAAAAACAAGCTGAACTCAACCTCCAACCTGGTGAAAAGACTTGGCAGTCTACCAAGAATTTGAAGCTGTCCTGCCCATCCAAGAATCTGGGCCCATGATTTATTGGGCCTTTCACTGTCAAGCAGAAGATTAACCAGGTGTCTTACGAGTTGGAACTCCCACAGTTTCTGAAGATACACCCGGTGTTCCATGTGTCTCTACTGAAGCCGGTGATCCCGGACCCCTTCCCCAATAGAGCTGGCGCTCCCCCTGCCCCTGTCTTGATCGATGGAGAAGAGGAGTTTGAGGTTGAGTCCGTACTCGACTGTAGGAAAAGGGGCGGTGTGGTTCAGTACCTTGTAAAATGGAAGGGCTATGGTCCGGAAGAGAGCTCTTGGGAGCCTGAGACCAACTCTCATGCCGATGACTGCATCCGAACTTTCCAGGATAACAACTCTGCCAAGCTTGCCAGGCTGGGCATCCGGAGGCTGCCCCTTGGGGGGGGGGGGCAATGTTAGAAGAAGATTGTGCTGAGGTCTTGTTTGCACTTTGTTGTTGTTTCTTCACGCTCCCAGAGGAGGCGGCGCCGGGCAGCTCTATTTGAACTACCTGCTCCTGTCAGCAAGTGCTGTCCGTCCTACAGCGAATGAGTACCTGTGAGCCTCAGCTCTCCTGCCTGTAACCCGCTTCCTGTGTTGTTCCTGTTCCTGTGTACCGACCCAGCTTGCTCTGACCTGCTACCTATCTGCCAGCAACGACCCAGCTATCCACAACCATCTGTTTGCCTGACCCTTCTGTACCTTTGTTGCCAGTCTGTTAACGAACCCTGCTTGCACTTTTCCACTCTCCGTCTGAACCCCTTGTACCTTGCCTGCCTGCCAGTTGCCGACCCAGCCTGAACGACCACTCTTCTGACTTGCACAACCATCCGGAGCCTCACATCACCACCATCAGTGACCATTTGGCCCTCATGCCATGCCACACTCACGGGTCCCCTGTCTGCTCTACCAAGGACCCCTGAATCGCGTGCGCAAGAGTGGTTGTTCCCTGCACATGCCAGACTCCACCACCAAGACCGTGACAGAGACCTTCCAGAAGAATGGACCCAGGTCACCTCAAAGGGGTACGAGCCTTATGTCAAGGAGCAGAATATCGGGCTGGGACCCAGGGCTGAAGACATTGGAGTGCCAGCAACTGGTGTCCCCAGATGTTATTGCAACGTCACTCAAGTTGGGGATAAAGGTCTGCCAAAGCTTTCTAGGAAAGACTTGCGAAGGGACCAATTGGAAGACCCTCTATGTGGCTTGGCAGTGAAGGCCTTGGAGAGCCAACGCTCTGACCTGCTCCTTACTGACTCCCCGAAGGAAGCCCGTTTATTGCACCGAGTGTGGGATCGGTTACAGCTGCATCAAGGGGTGGTCTACCGAAGGAGCCCCTCTGATGATACTGAAGAAAAATGGCAGTTGTTCCTGCCAGAAAAACACAAGGAGACAGTGTTAGCTGCCCTGCATGACAACCAAGGCCTCCTAAGGCCCGAGAGGAAGTACTAGGGCAAGCATATAGCCGCTATTGAGCAAGCACAGCAAATGATGCCACAGGATACTCTCCTTACCATCAGATGTTTGGACGGGAAGCCCGGCTGCCAGTAGACTTAGCCTTTGGCACGTCCTTAGACCATACCCTGACAACCTCCCACCGAGGGTATGTGGACCGCTTACGGAAAAGTCTGAAGACTGCCTGTGACAAGGCCCAAGCTGCCTCAGATGCCCGGGGAGGGAGGAACAAAAGAAACTTTGACCTTAGGGTAGGGGTGCAGGACAACCGGGTGACAAGGTGCTGCTGAGAAATAAGGGTGTCCCTGGAAAACACAAGTTGGCAAACCGCTGGAAGTTGCAGCCCTATATCATTTGCAAACAGCTGCCAGTACTCCCAGTGTATCAAATCCAGCCAGAAGGGAGCACAGGTCTGCTGAAGACTGTCAGAATCAGTTCGCTAACCACTACAGCCAGATTCACAGTCCACACCCTCTCAGAGATCATGACCATTGGACTGGTTATGGCCATCCCAACAAACAGGGCCTCCCACACCCCCTTCTCCTCCCAAGGTGACTGACACCGGGATGCTCAGACCAGAAGCCCCTGAATTTGTGCCCCTAAGTTCTTGTTCAAGTAGTTTATTGCTTATGTAAAACAAAGAGAATACAGAGCGTACAGAAAGGTTGGCAAGCATGCCTAATAGTTACATAAAGCCATAGAACAGTAGGGTACATATTCTTGAGTGTGGGAGTTTACTTTTGACTTACATTCAGTTGTAAAACATTGGTAGCTTTATAATCAAAACCATTAGTGTCGAACCAACCGCGTAAAAGGGGGTTATGACCTGCCCCCAAGGTGCCAATCAAGAGGATGGTAGTGGTACGCTATAAAGACCACCTATATGCCAAAGCAATCAATTAGTTTCATGGGGGTTAGAAAGTGGTTTGTTTGCTTATAATTGTATATGCATTTAAAAGAGGAGGGTTAGCGTCCCTACAGTGAGGTGTGGAGGTGAAGGATAGAAAAGCGGGAGGAAGAAAGAGTATAGGAATAGAGGGGAAGAGGGCCAGTGGAGGGGGTTTCTAGGAGAAAGAGAAGGGTAGCCGGGAGGGGGAGGGTGTCAATGTTTGAAGGTTATATATGCCTAGGTTAGATGAGGGGATAGTAATTAAGGGCGTAATAAAGATTCATCAAAATCGGGGGGAGGAAATGGCGAGTCCACGGTAGCCATGTTTTCTCAAATTTGGAAATAGTATCAGAGATTGTTGCCTCTATTTTGGCATGGATCGTGGATTTGGTTACTCTGTGTTTGACTTCTGTTATTGAAAGGAGCGGGGTTTTCCAAGCCCTAGCCACCGTTTGTTTAGCTGCTGTGGTTACCTGTAAAATTAGTTTGAATTGTGTTTTAGTAATCTCTTGTGGTTTATGATTTAACAAAGCTAAGGTGGGATCAGGTTTAATTGGTTTATTGAACAGAGTTGAGATGATGGTAAAAACTTCCTCCCAAAATTTGACCACTATGGGGCAATCCCACCATACATGGAGGTGGGTGCCTCCGTCTGGACAGCCTCTAAAGCAGGTTGAGGGGTATGATGCTTGAAACTTGGCTATTCTTGCGGGTACCAAGTACCACCTGAATAGAACTTTGTAGCTCGCCTCGGAAGCGATTACGTTCTGGGTAGCTGATTTAGTGGCCTGCCAGACCGAGGTCCATTCCTCAGGATTTAATTGTATACCCAAGTCTTGTTCCCATTTTCTGGTATAGGAAAGAGATGTGTGGGATGAGGGGTCTAGTAGACATTGATATAACTGTGAGACTAGTCCACGCATATGGGGATCCCGGTCGCAGGCCTGTTCGAATATCGTTTTGTGGGGTAATGTAGGATCAGATGGAATACATGGAGTGAAGAAATGTTTGAGTTGAAGATAACGAAAGATTTCTGCCGGTGGGAGGTTGTAGGTTTCCGAGAGTGAGGAGAACATCTTGAAGGCTCTGTGTGTAGTAAAAGAGTAAGCTCTGAGTAAACCTGCTGTTGACCAGCGTTGGAATGAAGAAGGGGAGGTCCATGCGGGGTAAAACGAGGGGTTATGCAAGTAAGAGAGGAGGGGGTTATGGGGGGATTGTAGTTTGTATTTAAATTTTAGTTTGTTCCAAATCCGGAGAGAGTGCTGGGTGATTGGGTTTGTTATCATCCTTTGATCTTTCGAATGGAGCTATAAGAGGTTGGATAGGGAGAGGGGATCGCAATCTACTGCCTCAATTAAGACCCAGAGGGGAATTTCTGTGGTCGCATGATATTTAGTTAGGGGAGAGAGCTGAGCGGCGTGATAATATTTCGCAAAGTTTGGTAGGCCTAAGCCTCCTTGAGCTTTGGTTAGATAAAGTATTGATCTTGCGACCCGTGGTCTAGTTTTGCCCCAGATGAAGGCGGCTACTCTGCGTTGTAGAATGCGGAGGTAGTAGGTGGGGACTGAGATAGGGAGAACCCTGAATAAGTACAGGATCTTGGGCAGTATTACCATTTTTACTGCAGCTATGCGGCCTAACCATGATAATGGGAGTGATTCCCAAGAGGACATGAGTTTTGTAAGGTGCTTTAATAGAGGAGGATAGTTGATTTGAAAAAGGTCAAGAGGGTTGGGGGTGAGTTTAACGCCTAAGTATTTCAGGGGGCCTGATGTCCAGGGGAAGGGGAGGACCGATTTTAGATGCAAAAACATTTCTTGGGACATATTTATATTGAGGGCCTCCGATTTTTGTGGGTTAATCACCAAGCCTGAGTGACTTGCGAATGAATTTAGGATAGGGAGGAGGTTGGGCACTGATGTTAGCGGAGAAGTTAAGAAGAGTAGGACATCGTCCGCGAATAGGCAAAGTTTGTGTGTGTGGCCTCCTAATTCTATTCCTTTGACATTGGGGTCTTCGCGGATTTTTTGAGCTAATGGCTCTATGGACAGGGCAAAGAGGAGAGGGGAAAGTGGGCATCCTTGCCTTGTTCCTTTACCGATTTGGAATGATTCCGATCAGTGTCCCGCATATGTTACATTGGCCGTCGGGCAGGAGTACATGGAGAAGATCCATTTAAGAAAGAAGGGTCCGAACCCCCATTTTTCGAGTGCTTGTTGCAAGTATAGCCAGGAAAGGTTATCGAAAGCTTTGCGGATGTCTAGTGAAAGTAGGCACGTGGGGAGGTGTCTCTTAAGGACTATGTGTGTTAATAAAATTGCTCTCCTGACGCTGTCTCCAGTTTGTCTATTTGGCATGAACCCGGTCTGATCTTTATGTATTAATGACCCTATTATCGTATTGAGGCGGGTAGCAAGTATTTTCCCTAATAGCTTAATATCTTTGTTGAGTATGGATATCGGGCGAAAGTTGGCCCATGATGTATGGTCTGTTTGAGGTTTGGGTATCATTGAGATAGTCGCCTTTAGTGAGTCGGGGGAAAAGTTACAGTCTTTTCGTAATGCGTTGAGCGCTGTGGTTAGAAGGGGACTTAAGATGTCTGCGAAACTTTTATAATAAGTGGCTGTGAGGCCGTCTGGGCCTGGCCTTTTGTTGGCCTGGAGGGATTTTATCGCGGCCCTAGTTTCCGATTCAGTGATGGGCTGATCTAGTTGAGTTTTTTGGGTGTTAGTGAGTGAGGGCAGCGATAATGTGCTGAGAAAGTTTGGGGATGGTTGTAGATGTTGTGAAGGATAGGGGGCTGAGTATAGCTCTTGGAGTTTTGTATGAAATATTTGCAGGATTTTCGAGGGGTCACTAGTGTAGCTGGTTTGTGCTGTTTTTAATCTAATAGGTTTACGAGAGTTATCTAGATTGCGGATAGATAGGGCCATGAAGGTGCCAGGTTTATTAGCAGTCATGAATATACGATGACTGGTTCTTTTAAGAGATTTTTCTGCTGATTCTGTAAGGAATAGGTCCAAGTCTAGTTTGGCATGGTCAAGTTCCTTTTTGTGTGTTGAAGTGGGGTTGGTTTGGAAGTTTGTGTGTGCCTGAGAAAAAAGATGTTCTAGCTGTTGGAATTTCAGTTGGCGTTCTTTTTTCCTATGAGATGCTAAGCTTATCAAAGTCACCCAAATAACTGGCTTGTGAGCCTCCCATAGCGTCAAAGGGGAAATATCTCCTGTATTATTTAAGAGATATATACTCTTTGAGAGCAGTTTCGACTTGTAGGGCCAGAGATGGATGGGCTATGAGAGAATTGTTTAGAGACCATGTCTTGGTGGTTGGAGAGGGTACCAGAGCTGAAGAAGAGGAAAGAATAGCGTTATGGTCAGACCACGGAATTGGGACTATATAGGACAATTGTAGGAGGGGTAAGGAACCTATTGTGGTGAAAATGTGATCAATTCAAGAAAAGGAGTTATGCGGGTGAGAATAGTGCGAGTATTGTTTTTTGGTAGGATTACTTTCCCGTCATGTATCTGCCAGAGAGTGTTGTTGGAGAAGTTGTTGAAAGGTGAGTTTGTTGGGGCTTGTGGTAGGAGTATAGGGGGATCTATCTAAAAAGGGGAAAAGAACTTGATTGGAGTCACCTCCAATGAGTAGAGTGCCTCGCTTGTGAGTGTCAATTACTTTGAATAGGTGTGAGAGGAAGGCAGTTGGATTTTTGTTAGGGGCGTAATAAGACACAATTGTGACAGGGGTATCAACTAATAGATCGACAAGAATTAAATACCTTCCTTCGGGGTCTTTCACTTCAGAGGTCAAAGTAAAGGGTGTGGACTTGTGAAATGCAATTAGGACTCCTCTACGTTTCGTGTCTGCAGAGGCAGTAAAGAACTGAGGATAGGAGTTGAGTAGGAATTTGGGGGTGAGCTGCTTTGTAAAGTGCGTCTCTTGGAGGCATATAATGTGAGCCTTGAGAGAAGCAAAGGTATGAAGGGCTTTGCGTCACTTACAGGGGGAGTTGAATCCCTGTACATTAAGGGACAGTAGGTTGAGTTTAGCAATTTGACCAGGTAATGGGAGGGGTTGATTGGGATATTACATCTAGACGGGGTGTCCCCCTACCGGCTGAAAGGGAAGAAGTTAAAGAGGAAGAGGAGAGAGAAACACATGAAGGTAGTGGAGAGGGGAAAATAGAGGAGGGTGTAAGAGGAAGGAGCGTGGAATTTGCATAGCCGTCCGAGTAGGAGGAAAATTCCTGTTCGGAGGGAGACATGTTGTCCAAGGGAGACCAATAGGATCGACCCTTGGGCAAGATGTGGGGGCTGGCAGTGTCAAACAGCCCGAGGCAGACAGCCGTTGAGATAAGTGGCCTAGGCTACTGCGCCTTGGCTAGTAATCAGATGTCTATATGGGATGTTTCAGAGAGAGATTGGTATCATTTGTGAAAGGTTTTCTTTCACATCAACTGATGTATAATTGCAAAATGTAACCTGAATGCTACCTGAAAAGGAAACATATCAATAAACTTGAGTTTAACAACAATAAACCAGGTGTATGAGTCTCCTTGGGGATCTTAAAAGGGGAGGCATTGTTATCAATAAAGGGTGGATTAAGAGTATGGTATGTCCATAGAACCCAAAGGAGAATTTAGTGTTATCAGATAGGAAGGGGAGAGAGGAGGCTCATATACCTGTGGTATAGAAAAAAAAGGGAAAAAACAAAACAAAGAAAAGATAAACGAGGGAGTAATAAATATAATTCCCCCCAAGTAGTAGCTGAGCAAAAATATCTGGATTGTCAGTAATGAGGGGATTAGCATGATAGCCTTAGAGGTATACATGTGAGAATTCCCCGGGGAGATATTCATATTTACGCTGTTCCAGGAAGGGAGACTTAAGGGGATAGTAAGAAGTCCAATGAGGATTATTTGGGCAGTTCTTGTGCGTCATAGGAAACCAAAGTTCGGATGTGTTAAGGCAGGATTTAGAGGGTTTGGTATCCTAAGGATTAATAGTGGGAATAGACTCCGTAGCAAAAGGAGTCAAAATTGTCATAAACCAAACTTAAACAAAGTGGCGGATGAATAACGTCCGCAAAGGCAGATGTGTGTTAGACTGTGTCAGCACTTATCTGTCAGTCCATGGAGTCGGTTGGGTCCTGGTGGATAGGGGTCATCTTGCTTCTCTTGGTGGAGGAGGAAGGGGTGCAGGGTGTCTTCATCGGTGAAGAGGAGGGGGACCTTCTGCGTGTTCTTTGTTGTAGGGCCGTATCTGTTGAGGTCAGCTGTAGATCTTGGAGGAGCCTTTGTAGATCATTGGAGGATTTGCTGGTATATTTACGGCCTTGGTATGTGAAGCGCAGGGAGAGAGGAAAGCCCCATGAGTAGATAATCTTGCGCTGCTGTAGAATTTGTAATTGCGGCTTGAATTCCCTGCGTCTCATGATGGTGGCCTTGGATAGGTCAGCAAAGAGCTGATACTCATTGCCCTGGAAGATGAGAGAAGGCTTGTGCCTGGCGGCCTGCAGGAGTTGTTCTTTCGTGCGGAAGTAATGCATTTTGGCAATTATGTCCCGTGGGGGACCGTTCTGCTTGCGTGGTGCCAGGGCTCTGTGTACTCGGTCCATCTCCAACCTCTCAATGGGAATAGAGGGGGATAGTTCCTGGAATAGAGCTGTTATGGTGGATTGGAGATCCTCCACCATTTCAGGGAGGCCCCTGATCCGTATGTTAGAGCGTCTTGCTCTGTTCTCAAATTCCTCTAGTTGTGACTGGAGCATGGAGTTATCATCCTTGAGGGCTTCAATTTCTTCTGCTTGGGCTGAGATGTGGTGCTCCATCTCGTCCACTCTCTGCTCCAGCTCTGCCGTGCGTTGCCCCAATTCTCTGATTTCTTTTGTAAGCTTATTTGTTATTTGGTCGGATGTGTGCTTTAGAGCACGTTGTAATATTCTGTCAAATTGCTGGAGAATATCGGGGTGAAGGTCCCCTGATTGTCTGGGCAGAGGGGAGGCTAGAGTGTCTGAGTCCGATTCTCTCTCATCGGGATGCCGCAGGGGTCGCAGTCTGGGAGATTTTGGTGTGCTCACCTTCGTGGCTGATGACGGCGCCATCTTTGAGGAGGCCCGAACCAGAGCCTCGCGGATAGATTTGTTCCGCATCTTCGGTTTCAGCCCCGATGCGACCATGACGATCGTATCGTGAGGTGCCTCGAGGGTTACGGAGGTCGCGGTAGCGATTACAGGAGACTGGTTGCTTTTAAGTCGGCTGTCTGTCTCGTAGCTGCGCGGAGCTCTAGCAAGGCATGTCCGTCTTCTCAAGCTGCGCACATGCGCCCCTTGTGCCCCTAAGTTCATCTTTTGAAGAGTTGGAAGACCCCCAATCTTCCATGCTGGCAGCAGATCCCGAACACCTTCCATCCCTCACCCAAGAGGAAGATGAATCTGATGTGCAGGAAGAGGAAGATAAGGCTGTTGAAGAAGAGGAGACCAGTGTGCCTGTAGCTCCAGAGCCTAAAGAACAGAGAGATAGAAGAGCTATTCATCCACCTAAGAGACTGACCTATGATACTCTGGGTGAAAGCTCTGAGGAAGCTATTTTACTTCAAAAAGGACTCTTGAGGCGCCTGGTTCTTCCACCATAAATTTGGTGGAGAGCAACCCCAACTCACCCCCTGACACATCTGGCTGGGCCATACCCATTAAGGTGGCCTGTAGGCAAGACAACCTCCCCTCCTATGCTAATTGGTGGGAGGTTCCTCTGCCACGTTCTTATGCTGGTGTAAATTGTTTGGTTTCCTGTGCATACTAACTTGTTTTTTCCGCTTGTAAAATGTACTGCATGTAACAGGTTACAGACTCTTTACCTCCTTTGGAGGACCAAAGGTTCTTTGGTGGGGGGGAGTGTGTAGCAGGTACCTCTCCAAACTGTTACAACAGCCAATGAGGAAGGCTTTTACAAGTAGCAGCAGCAGCAGGATTGCTGGGAACACAGGTGCCTCATGGGGGAGGCTATTTAAGCAGAGGCTGAGGCCTGACAGTCTCTCTTTGGACGGCGATTGATCAGCAGGACCCTGTGTGCTATAGCAGTGGAATTGCGGCTTGCGGCCTATCTACAGTGTTCCAGTGGATGATCTGCAGGATTAGCCCTACTAGTGACCTAGTTTGTTCCAAACCCAGCGAGCAGCTGTAGCGATCGATCGGGAAGAGCTGCAGGAAGGAGTGCAGTGGAGGCTGATTCCAGGAGCATAGAGCGGGAGTGTGCCATCATCTCCAGACTCGTCATCATGATCTGAGCAGCAGGACCGTTTGTCTGCAGTCGTTTGTTCAGTTGGGTGAGCAGGCCCAGGCCCATCTATAAAAGAGTAATGATCTGTTTAATATATACCTCACAAAGAAAAGTCATCTGAGCATTACCATCAGACTAAGGAGGCTAGATTATAACCACTTGAGTGCACTGGATTGCTGTTAGTTGAAAGCTTATCATAAAGTCAGTGATCACTGTGAAGTTTTCTATCTATTGCAGTAAAGTTGCTTGTTCTTCTTGGGTATCTAACATTGGAATAAAGAGTCAGCAAAACACGCACTGAGGATTTTCTACAATTACAGCTACTTTCCCCCCAATTTGCAGGACTCAGGGTATTCTACTTTGCATTACTGGATTCTCCTAATAACTCTCTTAAATAGAACAGGTGAATCTGAATCAGTCATTTGCACTATTCATTGAAGTTATACCAGTTTGGTTGCATTCTTTTAGAGTGGTACTGATTTATTTGTATTACATTGAGTGGTATCAATTTACCTACCATTCACTAATTCACATTGGCTAGTTTAAAGCTTAATTCTGTATTCATTTTACATAATCTATCTTTACAACCAGCATAGGTGAACATTCAGCTATCTTGACTAAACTTAATTGAAGGAATTAAAGTGTAACCTTTAACAATGAACTGCCAGGAAATAGGAGGGAGTAGTGATACACATCAGTTTGTTTGAGTCTCCCTTTTATTCACCAAGATCTCAAATTATCTATATATTACTTAGACACGTGTGTGTGTGTGACTTAAAAGTAAACTGTTAACCATTTATCTGTGTGGTTAATTCCTGTTTAAATTGGAGATCTACTTTAACGCAACATAGATTTAAAGCGGTAGTAAACCCGGCTCCTTAAAAAAAAAAAAAAAACCTGCAAGACAATACCATAATATGTTGGTATGCATTGCATACTAACATATGAAATACTTACCTTAGAACGAGGCCCCCGATGCCTGAGTCGGTCAGCGCTAAGGACGCTGACATGTTGGTCCTCTTCTTTCTTCCAGGTACGCGGCTCCGGTGCTGTGAGTGGCCGGAGCCGCGTGACGTCACTCCCGCGCATGCGCATGGGAGCTCTTCTTTCCGGCAGCCAGCTCTGAGTTGCCGGACGCCTTGTCCGGATCATCAGAGCGCATGCGCCGCTAATGTCAGCGGCTGCATGCAAGGCGAATATCTCCTAAACCATGTAGGTTTAGGAGATATTTTTTTTACCTACAGGTAAGCCTTATTATAGGCTTACCTGTAGATAAAAACAGTAGTGGTGGGTTTACTACCACTTTAAGTAAATACTTCAAACTCTACTATTGTGTGATTTGATAATGGTGTCACTCCTTGAAAGGGAACTGACTCAAATAGTGATTCCAGGTGTGCCAGAGGGGACTGACACTGTTACTGGGGCTGAGAGGCGGAGTAACAACACAACCTACTAAAGCAGCCCCATATGGGGGTAGTGCTACACACTATATTACCAAAAGTATGGGGACGCCTGCCTTTACACGCACATGAACTTTAATGGCATACCAGTTTTAGTCTGTAGGGTTAAATATTGAGTTGGCCCACCCTTTGCAGCTATCATAGCTTCAACTCATCTGGGAAGGCTGTCCACAAGGTTTAGGAGTGTGTCTATGGTAATGTTTAACCATTCTTCCAGAAGCTCATTTGTGAGTTCAGGCACTGATGTGTACGAGAAGGCCTGGCTTGCAGTCTCCGACACCATAATACCCCTCCACCAAATGATTTGGATAAGTGCATAAACAAGGTCCATAAAGATATGGATGAGCAAGTTTGGGGTGGAGGAACTTGACTGGCCTGCACAGAGTCCTGGCCTCAACCCGATAGAACACCTTTGGGATGAATTAGAGCAGAGACTGCAAGCCAGGCCTTCTTGTCCACATCAGTGCCTGACCTCACAGATGCGCTTCTGGAAGAATGGTCAAACATTCCCATAGACACACTCCTAAACCTTGCAGACATCCTTCCCAGAAGAGTCGAAGCTGTTATAGCTGCAAAGGGTGGCCCAACTCAATATTGAATCCTACAGACTAAGACTGGGATGCCATTAAAGTTCATGTGCATGTAAATGCAGGTGTCCCAATACTTTTGGTAATATAGTGTATGTTGAAATGGGCCTACCATGATGAAGAGGGGCATAATGTCTATATGTTGGTTATTTTACAAGCAAAAGAACCAACAGTAGTACAAAAGTACAATAGTTATCAAGAACAAATAAGCAAAATGATATGAAATGATATACAGTCAGGTCCTTAAATATTGGGACATCGACACAATTCTAATCTTTTTGGCTCTATACACCACCACAATGGATTTGAAATGAAACTAACAAGATGTTCTTTAACTGCAGACTTTCAGCTTTAATTTGAGGGTATTTACATCCAAATCAGGTGAACGGTGTAGGAATTACAACAGTTTGTATATGTGCTTTTAACCACTTGCCGACCGCCAACCGCAGGTTGACGGCGACAAAGTGGTTCGATATCGCAAACCGCCGTCATACGAGATCGCACACTGTGAGCTTGTGCGCGCGCCGCCGGAGGCGCGCTCACTGTGTTTGGGGAGGGCCAGGGAGCGAGTGCCGTGGACTCGATCGCCGCCGGCTACCCGCGATGCCCCCCCGCACTGAAAGAACGGAGGTCTGTGTAAGTTAACACAGACCTCCGTTCTGTGAGAGGGGGAAGGGCTGTGATCACAGCCTTCCTCTACATGGAAGCTGTGATCACTTCCCTTCCCCAGCTAGGGCAGCCCAAACACAGTTAGAACATGCCCAGGGAACACAGTTAACCCTTAGAGCGCCCCCTGCAGGTTAACCCCTTCACTGCCAATGGCATTTACACAGTAATCAGTGCATTTTTATAGCACTGATCGCTTTATAAATGCCAATGGTCCCAAAAAAGTGTCAAAATGGTCCGACATGTCTGCCCCAATATCGCAGTAACGCTAAAAATCGCAGATCGCCGCCATTACTTGTAAAAAAAATAATAAATAAATAAAAACCCCAAAAATTAATTCTCATCATCCGTAAACACGACCACTTTTGCGCAAACCAATCAATAAACGCCGATTGCCATTTTTTTTATCGCAAATATGAGGAAGAATATAAATCAGCCAAAACTGATGAAAAAAAATGTTTTTTTGGATTTTTTTTTTTTGGAATTGTATTTGTAAAAGTAAGAAATTTGGGTTTTTCTGCAAAATTGTCGCTCTTCTTTTGTTTATAGCGGCGATCAGAAAAGACGCAGCGATGATCAAATACCACCAAAAGAAAGCTCTATTTGTGGGAAAAAAATTACGCAAATTTCATTTGGGTACAAAGTTAAAAGACCGCGCAATTGTCAAAGCGACGCAGCGCCGAATCGCAAAAAGGGCTCTGGTCCTAAAGTGTGAAATTCTTCCGGGGCTGAAGTGGTTAAGGGACCAAAAGTAATGGGACAGATTAACAATCATAAATCAAACTTTCACTTTTTAATACTTGGTTGCAAATTCCTTTGCAGTCAATTACAGCCTGAAGTCTGGAACGCATAGACTTCACCAGACGCTGGGTTTCATCCCTGGTGATGCTCTGCCAGGCCTCTACTGCAACTGTCTTCAGTTCCTGCTTGTTCTTGGGGCATTTTCCCTTCAGTTTTGTCTTCAGCAAGTGAAATGAATGCTCAATCGGATTCAGGTCAGGTGATTGACTTGGCCATTGCATAACATTCCACTTCTTTCGCTTAAAAAACTCTTTGGCTGCTTTCGCAGTATGCTTCGGGTCATTGTCCATCTGCACTGTGAAGCGCCGTCCAATGCGTTCTGAAGCATTTGGCTGAATATGAGCAGATAATATTGCCCGAAACACTTCAGAATTCACCCTGCTGCTTTTGTCAGCAGTCACATCATCAATAAATACAAGAGAACCAGTTCCATTGGCAGCCATACATGCCCACGCCATGGCACTACCACCACCATGCTTCACTGATGAGGTGGTATGCTTTGGATCATGAGCAGTTCATTTCCTTCTCCATACTCTTCTCTTCCCATCACTCTGGTACAAGTTGATCTTGGTCTCATCTGTCCATAGGATTTTGTTCCAGAACTGTGAAGGCTTTTTTAGATGTTGTTTGGCTAACTCTAATCTGGCCTTCCTGTTTTTGAGGCTCACCAATGGTTTACATCGTGTGGTGAACCCTCTGTATTCACTCTGGTGAAGTCTTCTCTTGATTGTTGACTTTGACACACATACACCTACCTCCTGGAGAGTGTTCTTGATCTGGCCGACTCTTGTGAAGGGTGTTTTCTTCACCAGGGAAAGAATTCTTCTGTCATCCACCACAGTTGTTTTCCGTGGTCTTCTGGGTCTTTTGGTGTTGCTGAGCTCACCGGTGCGTTCTTTCTTTTTAAGGATGTTCCAAACAGTTGATTTGGCCACACCTAATGTTTTTGCTATCTCTCTGATGGGTTTGTTTTGTTTTTTCATGATGGCTTGCTTCACTGATAGTGACAGCTCTTTGGATCTCATATTGAGAGTTGACAGCAACAGATTCCAAATGCAAATAGCACACTTGAAATTAACTCTGGACCTTTTATCTGCTCCTTGTAAACGGGATAGTGAGGGAATAACACACACCTGGCCATGAAACAGCTGAGCAGCCAATTGTCCCATTAAATTTGGTCCCTTAAAAAATGTGAGGCACATATACAAACTGTTGTAATTCCTACACCGTTCACCTGATTTAGATGTAAATACCCTCAAATTAAAGCTGAAAGTCTGCAGTTAAAACACATCTTGTTTGTTTCATTTCAAATCCATTGTGGTGGTGTATAGAGCCAAAAAGATTATAATTGTGTCAATGTCCCAATATTTATGGACCTGACTGTATCCCGAAATAGTAAACACAGCAACTGTTCATTCAGAGATAGATAACCTTCCTTCGGATGCTCTAATGAGATAAATATATGCATGGAAGACAACTCATCTGACATTAAACATGCCAAGTAACACTCAAAACCACCACAAACTAGGGCAATCAGAAGAACCAGAAGAGAAAAAGTAAAGAAAAGGATAAGAAGAGAGAAAGAACAGGTCCGAACTGAGATCAGAGGAAACAAGTTCCTCCAACCCCAAACTCACTCATCCATGTTTTTATGGACCTTGTTTGTGCACTGGTGCGCAGTCATGTTGCAACAGGAAGGGGTCATCCCCAAAGTGTTTCCACAAAGTTGGGAGCATGAAATTGTCCAAAATGTCGTCTTGGTATGATGACACCTTAAGCGTTTCCTTCACTGTAACTAAGAAGCCAAGCCTAACCCCTGAATAACAACCCCACACGATAACCCTCCCTCCACCAAATAATTTGGACCACTGCACAAAGTCCATAAAGACATGAATGAGCGAGTTTGGGGTGGAGGAACTTGACTGGCCTGAACAGAGTCCTGACCTCAACACGATAGAACACCTTTGGGATGAACTAGAGTGGAGACACCTCACGAATGCGCTTCTGGAAGAATGGTCAAACATTCCCATAGACACACTTCTTAAACTTGTGGACAGCTTTCCCAGAACTGTTGAAGCTGTTATAGTTGCAAAGGGTGGGCCAACTCAATATTAAACTCTACAGACTAAGACTGGGACTATGCCATTAAAGTTGATGTGCGTGTAAAGGCAGGCATCCCAATACTTTTAGTAATATAGTGTATTTGTACACGCTTCTAAACCTTTTCTGTATGAAACTGATGCATATAGACTTTCGGGATTGAATCCCACTAAGATACATCCCTTCTCTATTTCTATCTGTTGTAATGTTTCCAAAAGAGGTTTTGAATCCTGTACATAAGATTTAAACGTTTTCACTACCAGTTGGACAGGGTAATTTTTACCAATTTTCTCCATAGGACTCTTCCACCACCACCCCCAAGTTCATCCCAAAGGAAGAGTGATGTCCTTCTATATTTCAGAATAATGTTGCATACTCTTTCTCCATAAGATATTTTATTTATTTCAACTTAACCCTTTACAGGTATCCCCACTCCACCTTTCTATTGAGCCCTTCTACCGGTTTCTGAAAAGGGTTCCCTGCAACTTTCTCATAACTCTTGCAGGTCACCTAATAAATGTCAAACTTCATTTCTATATTTGTCTTTCTGCAATAAGACATTTCCACATTTGTAAGCAGAATGTATCAACATACCATTAATTTGTGTCAACTCCATCTAATCTGAAATAAGGATCAGTGTAGCGCAGCAAAACCAGGGTTCTAGTCCTGCGGGAACACATGGAAACGGAGTTCCTGCACTTTTCCCACGACAGGAACTCTGTTCCCATTGGCAGCAGCGTCCTGCAGGACTGTCAGTGGCTTACCAAAGGGGGGGGGGGGGCGAGGTAGAGCGGGTGGAGACTCACAATCCTGTCCACTAATGATCTATTCCCCCTGTGCAGCTGTTTAGAAAAAAAAAAGACAGAAAACTGACTATTTCTTCATTTTCGGCTTTCTGCGGATTAATCCGCCACGTCGCTCCTGGCCGGCTCCAATATACTGATATAACCAGCCTTCATCTGTGTAGTGCGATGCGGTGGATTCATCTGCAGAAAGCCGAAAATTAAGGAATAGTCTGTTTTCTGTCACCCGGCCAGCACTGAACACAGGAGACCGGGAAAATATATTTTTTTTACTAAACAGTTGCACAGGGGGATTAGATCATTAGTGGACAGGATTGTGAATCTCCACTTGCTCTACCTTGCCCCTCTTTCCGCTTTCCTGCAGCCCTAGTTGCCCTGCTGGTGGTGCCCAGTGACACATCTGATGGCCCCCCCCCCCGCTGCCCCCTCCATTGATGGGCACTGACAAGGCTGCATTTGACAAGCACAGGTGAGGCTGAGCTGATGGGCACTGACCAGGCTGCATTAATGGGCACTAGTGAAAGCTGCATAGATGGGCACTGATCAGGCTGCGTTAACAGGCACTGGTGAGGTTGCATAGATGGGCACAGATCAGGCTGCATTGGTGGGCACTGGTGAGCCTGCATTAGTGGGCACTGGCGAGGCTGCCCCGATGGGCGCTGGTGAGGCTGCATAGATGGGCACTGATCAGGCTGCATTGATGGGCATTGGTGAAGCTGTATTGATGGGCACTGGTGAGGCTGCATTTGATGGGCACAGGTGAGGCTGAGCTGATGGGCACTGTTGAGGCTGAGATGATGGGCACAGGTGAGGCTGCATAGATGGGCACTGATCAGGCTGCATTGATGGGCACTGGAGAGGCTGCATTGATGGGCACTGACGAGGTTGCATTGATGGGCACTGACGAGGCTGCATAGATGGACACTGATGAGGCTGTATTGATGGGCACTGGTGAAGCTGGATTGATCAGCGCTGGTAAGGCTGCATTTGATGGGCACTGGTGAGGCTGAGCTGATGGGCACAGGTGGGGCTACATTGATGGGCACTGATCAGGCTGCATAGATGGGCACTGGTGAGGCTGCACTGATGGGCACTGGTGAGGCTAAGCTGATGGGCACTGGTCAGGCTGCATTGAATGGCACTGATCAGGCTGCATTGATAGGCACTGGTGAGGCTGCATTGATGGGCACTGGTGAGGCTGCATTGATGGACACTGGTGAGGCAACGCTGATGAGGCTGCATTGTAGATTAGGGTACAGTAGTGTTGCCCTTTTGGAGAGTGAACCACAGTAGATCACTTTTCAGAGGGTGATTGACAGATGGCAAGGAAGCATTATATTGCCTCCTCACCATCTGATTTAATCCCTAAAAACCTACACCACCTCGCTGCAACTATGTTTGTTTTTTAGGGGGTGCCAGATATAGGATCTGCACCTGATATAGGATTCCTGATAATCTAAACGCCACAGTCCGTACAGTGCATCTCACCGACCGCTCGATAGAGATGGAACGTCACTTCCAGTTGGGCATGATGCACAATGTGGTAATAGTGGTGGTGGGGGGGGTGGTGGTTAGGGGGGAATCTTGGATGAGTTCCCATACATTTTTTCCCAAGCCTTGACCCCTGAGCAAAACCAATACAAGCATGTGCTTTTAAAATGTGTGCTAACAAACACAGTGAAATGAATCATCCATATGGGCTCAATATAACACAACTCAGTCAACTATAAACACATAAAAAGAAAACAAACTAACCAAAAGTCCACAGTGAATGATGATCTCCTTCAATCAATCTCGTACTATATAGTGACAGTTAGGGATGAGCTCCTGGTTAGAGTTGAACATGTGGGTCTTCGTCCGTTCGGGTCATTCTGAACATTATGGGGCATTCCTGGGAACTTTGCGCGCCCCATAATGCATTCCAATGGAGGCGGAATGCCACCCGCTGATTGGCCAAAGCATGCACATGACCTGCATGCTTTGGCCAATCAGCGGGCGGCCTGCTGTGAGATCTTTGATTGACTAAAGGCAGAGTGCCTTTAGCCAATCACTGCTCAGCAGCCTCAATCCACGCCCCACACTATATAAAGCCGCTTGTACAGCGGCTCTATGTAGTGTGTGAAATGGCGGTGATAGAGAGAGAGTTTAGGTTGCAGATTGCAGACAATTTAGCTAGCCAAATAATTGTGAAAATAAAGAAAAAAAAAATAGATAGATATAAAGATAGATAGGTAGGGCTATCTGTATACAGTCAGGCAGTGCAAGAATATATATATATATATATATATATACACACATTCCTAGTGTGTGTGTGTGTATATATATATATATATATATATATATATATATATATATATGCAATGCCTTTAGTGTAGTAGACTATATATACAGCTAATTCAGTGTATAGTATATAGCATCCGTATGTATGTATGTGTATATATATATATATATATATATATATATATACACACAGCGTATTGTGTGTACACTATATATCAGTGCATTATAGTGCATTCGGGGGTGTACGTATGGTATATAGTACACTTGACGTGGTGTCTTAAAATATATAGTTTTTAACCCCTTAACCGCCGGAGCCCTTTTTTACATTTGTTGTTTTACAAGTTAAAAGTTTTTTTGATAGAAAATTACTTAGAACCCCCAAACATATATATTTTTTTCAAACACCCTAGAGAATAAAATGGCGATCGTTGCAATACTTTTTGGTCTTTTAAGCGCAATTTTTTTGGAAAAAAAACACTTTTTTGAGTTAAAAAATAAGACAACAGTAATGTTAGCCCCATTTTTTTTATATATTGTGAAAGAGGATGTTATGCCGAGTAAATAGATACCATAAATGTTACGGTTGAAAACTGCACACACTTGCGGAATTGCAAAAAAAACTCCGGTACTTAAAAATCTCCATAGGCGACGCTTTAAATTATTGCTCATACTTTGTCGATCGCGGGGATTCCTCCCATGTGTGGTTTGAACACCATTTTCATATGCGAGCGCAACTTTTTTTTTGCTTGTTTATTTTATTTTTTCTTTTAACACTGTTCCTTTAAAAAAAAATCTGATCACTTTTATTGCTATCATAAGGAATGTAAACATCCGATTCTGAATACTGTAATTTTTTTTTAAAACCGGCATCGTTAGTCGCTGAGTGAACCAGAAGTGACGTTGTAACGTTGCTTCCGGAAATGTACGAAGGAGTCCCAATTGAAGCAGATTCCGGCTTCCACAAGAACTCCACACAACCAGCGACATACCGGATCGGAGCTCCGGTCTTCCAGTGGGATGGGAGTCCGGAGAAGAGCGGCGGGCGGTGGCGGGATAACGACCAAGTGGCTCCCAAGCCGGATCGGCTGTTATCACCGGATAGCCAGCCGCCTGCTCTAAAAAACGGTACCATGGTATAGCCTGTAGCTGCAGGCTATACCCAGATACTTCTACTTAAAGCAGCCACAGTTTATAACCACTTAACCACCAGGCGGATTTCAGCACTCCTCTCCTACATGTAATAATCATAATTTTTTTGCTAGAAAATTACTCAGAACCCCCAAACATTATATATATTAGCAAAGACCCTAGGGAATAAAATGGAAGTCATTGCAACTTTTTTTGTCGCGTGGTATTTGAGCAGCAATTTTTCAAACGCGATTTTTTGGAAAAAAAAACAGTTTCATGAATTAAAAGAAAAACAAAACAGTAAAGTTAGCCCAAATTTTTTGTATAATGTGAAAGACGATGTTACGCCAATTAGATACCTCTCTTCTCCCTGCCGCCGATCGTACGGGTGGCCGGGGAGAAGCACCGAATGGCGGCGGGAGGGTGGGGGGACATCCCCTTCTGCTGCCTATAAGAAAGATCAAGCGGTTGAACTGCCGCTATGATCATTCTTATGGTGTAGGGAATCACCGGCCGGAAAGAATGATATTTGAATGGTGCTTGTAGCTGCAGGCACCATTCAGATATCACCACTGAAAGCCAAGGACGTCATAGTACGCCCTTGGTGGTTAAGTGGCTAAACAGCGATTTGCGTTAAGTGGTTAAACTAATTTACAACAGGGCCCGTTCCTGCGCCCAACAAAAGTAACTGCAAGGGGTTACAGTGTTCTGGCACCGACAACACCCAAGGCCCAATTTTTCACCACCTGTTTGACTGGGGCATGTCATCACAATTTTTAACCACTTAACGCAAATAAACGGCAGCAGCTTTAAGTGGATGTATCAGGGTATAGCCTTGCAGCTACAGGCTATACCCAGATACCGTTTTTTGAGCAGGCGGCTGGCCTGCTCTAAAAATGGTCACCCCCCCCTCCCGCCACCATCCGCCGCTCTTCTCTGGTCCAACGCTTCTGGCCGCTGTGTGGAGTCCCTGTGGAAGCTGGAATTGGCTTCAATTGGGACTCCTTCATACATTTCCAGAAGCGGCGTCACTTCCGGTTTACTCGGCTGCAAATGGCGCCGGTTTTAAAAAAAATGACAATATTCAGAATCGCTGTTTTTAGCGATCTGAATACTGTGAAGTGCAAAGGAGGGATGAGGGGTCTTTTAGACCCCCCCCATCCCTCCATAAAGAGTACCTGTCGCCATATATTGCTATCACAAGGGATGTTTACATTCCTTGTGATAGCAATAAAAGTGATCAGATTTTTTTTTTAAACAAACAGTGTTAAAAAAATAATAAAATAAATAAAAAAAGTAAAAAAAAAAGCGCCACCGTCCCCGCGAGCTCGCCCTGCAAAGAAAATGCATGAGTAAGTCACGCCTGCATATGAAAACGGTGTTCAAACCACACATGTGAGGTATCGCCGTGATCACCAGAGTGAGCAATAATTCTAGCAAAAGACCTCCTCTGCAACATGGTAACCATTAAAAATGTTTAAAGTGTCGCCTATGGAGATTTTTAAGTACCGGAGTTTGTCGCCATAACGCAAGTGTGCGCAATTTTCAACCGTAACATGTATGGTATGTATTTACTCGGCGTAACATCCTCTTTCACAATATACAAAAAATTGGGCTAACTTTACTGTTGTCTTATTTTTTAACTCACAAAAAAAAATTTGCGCTTGAAAGACCGCTGCGCAAATACCATTCGACAAAAAGTATTGCAACAATCGGCATTTTATTCTCTAGGGTGTTTGAAAAATATATATAATGTTTGGGGGTTCTAAGTAATTTTCTAGCAACAAAAATGATTTTAACTTGTAAACAACAAGTGTAAAAAAGGGCTCCGGGCCTTAAGTGGTTAAACTAATTTACAACAGCAGGACCCGTTCCTGTGCCCAACAAGAGTAATTGCAAGGGGTTACAGTGTTCTGGCACTGCCAACACCCAAGGTCCAATCTTTCAGCACCTGTTTGACTGGGGCATGTCATCACAATTTTTAAAATAATTGACAACAGCGGGGCCCGCACCAAAATAAAAAAATAAAAAAAATTCTGTAGGGTTCCCCCCCAAAGTCTGTAACAGACCCTTTAGGTCTGGTATGTATTTTAAGGGGAACTCCGCCCACAATAAAAAAATTGTGTAGGTGTCCCCCCAAAGTCCATACCAGGCCCTTTAGGTCTGGTATGGATTTTAAGGGGAACCCCATGCCAAAATTTAAAAAAAAATTGCGTAGGGGTCCCCCCAAAAGTCCGTACCAGGCCCTTCAGGTCTGGTATGGATTTTAAGGGGAACCCCGCACCAAATTTAAAAAAAAAATGGCGTGGGGTCCCCCCACATTCCAAACCAGACCCTTATTCAAGCATGCAGCCCTGGCATGGCAGGAGGGGGTGGAGATGAGCGATCGCCCCCCTCCGAGCCATACCATGCCACATGCCCTCAACATGGGGAGGATGCTTTGAGGTCGCCCCCAAAGCACCTTGTCCCCATGTTGATGGGGAGAAGGGCCTCATCCCCACAATTCTGGCCGGTGGTTGTGGGGGTCTGTGGGCAGGGGGCTTATCAGAATCTGGAAGCCCCCTTTAATAAGGGGGCCCCCAGATACTGACCCCCCCATATTTGAATAGGTATGGGGTACATTGTACCCCTACCCATTCACCAAAAAAGGAGTGTAATGGTAAAACAAACACAAGAGGCAGTTTTGACAAGTCCTTTATTGTGTAAAGTGGCTATTTTCTTCTTTTTTCTTCTTCAATCTTCTCCTGCCCCAGTCCTTCTTCTGCTTCTTCTTTCTTCTTTCAGTCTTCTTGCTTCCTCTCTTCGTCTTCAATCTCCATCTTCTTCTTCTTTCACCGCCGCCGCTCTCCCTGCTGCTGCAGCCCGGCCCCTGCGTGTCTCCCAGAATGGGCGGTCTTCATAATGATACTTCTTTTATAAGAAGGGGCGGGGCCACCCAATGACGTAACCGAGTGAACCCGCCCCTTCTGACGATATGTGCTGTCAGAGGGGGCCGGTCACCCATTTACATCACCGGGTGGCCCCGCCCCCTCTTATAAAAGAACTGTCATTGTGAAGACCACCCATTCCAGGAGACGCGCAGGGGCCGGGCTGCAGCAGTGAGGAGAGCGGCAGCGGTAAAAGAAGAAGATGAAGATTGAAGACGAAGAGAGGAAGCAAGAAGACTGAAAGAAGAAGCAGAAGAAGGACCGGGGCAGGAGAAGATGGAGGAAGACCGGAGGAAGAAAGAAGAAGAAAAGATCTATTGTACACAATAAAGGACTTGTCAAAAACTGCCTCTTGTTTTTTTACCACTACACTCCTTTTTTGGTGAATGGGTAGGGGTACCCCATACCTATTCACATGGGGGGGGTCGGGATCTGGGGGCCCTCTTATTAAAGGGGGCTTCCAGATTCTGATAAGCCCCCTGCCCGCAGACCCCCACAAGCATCGGCCAGGCTTGGGGGAAGAGGCGCTTGTCCCCATCAACATGGGGACAAGGTGCTTTGAGGTGGGGGGGGGCAGAGCCCCCCTCCCCCAAAGCACCCATACTCCCCATGTTGAGGGAATGTAGCCTGGTATGGTTCAGGAGGGGGGCGCTTGCCCGTCCCCCCGTCCCCATTCTAACTGTCCAGGGCTGCATGCTCGGATAAGGGTCTGGTTTGGATTTTAGGGGGAATCCCACATCAATTTTTTTTAAAACCCCGCCCACTTTTTTTCAGCTTTTTTTGTATATTGCCGGGAGCCGGCAATACATTAAAGCCAACAATTTTTCCAATGGAAATGTCATTTTGCTCTGGCTATGTTCTACACCTCCTAGGCACAATATTTAACCACTTGCTTTTACATCTACATGAAGATACGATACACGAATCAGCACAGTGTCCCGAGGGTTGATCTGAAGCAGGCTGCTCCCCGCTCTCCCTACGTTCAGAAGATTAAGGTAACGCTGTATATGTACATATATATTTTTTACACATCCCACTCAGATGATGCTATCACACAGCTAGTGACATAATGTTTGTGGGAAGGTAAATCAGGCATGACACTGGTCAGTGGTACTTGTTCCTCCCATTTGTCTGTTGTGTTTTTGTTTTTTGTTAGCATTTGTTTGCTTTCTCATTTCTCCTGAGCAATAGGTGGCAACCCCATAGGAACTTGTAAAACATTCAGCACTGTATCACAGGATTACACCTGGCCGTGGAGGAGGGAGTGTCCACAATAGTAAAGAGGGAGGAGTCATGAACTCGGTGGTAGTATTAGCCAGCCTTCCAGGCCCTTAGGGTTGGTAGGCAGGACTACACCTCCACTCCACCCCTTCCCTCCTCCCCTCACCCTACACATTTTTTATATATACATGTATATGTCGCAATGGAATTAGAAGACTTGCATCCCTCTCGCCCCTCGTCGGACGAA
>BLSH010027519.1:13819-38214 GCA_018402905.1 Glandirana rugosa | reverse complement strand
TGTCATTTTTGCGAGTCGACTCGACACAAAAATGTCGGGGAGATTGGTGTGGGGAAATGAGTGACATAAAATTTTACCGCGACCCCAGTACGACGTTTGTACACCAAAATTTGTGTATGTTTATAGGGGTTGACACCAGTTGCCGGTCCTCACACACATATAAACTATTCCATTGTAAAAACACAGCTCAGCTGAGCGTTTTTACTGACCCCCCCCCCCCCCAAGACAAGTGTAAAGGAACATCTCACAGTGCCTTATGATCTTTAGGCCTCATTCACACGGGTGTTTTTTTTTTTTACTGCTTCCAAACGCCCCTCCATGTTATCCTGTATGTCAATGCACATGTAGACTTTTCAAATCTTTTAGTGGCAGGGGCATATACAAGCAGGAAAAAAAAACCCAGGGCCAGTGCATCCAGGAGCAGCAGCGTTTTGGCAAAAAAAAGCTTGACACATGTAAAAGTGTCTAATGCTTTTACAAGCGTTTTGGCGCGTTACAGGTGTTTAGCGTTAATTCATTTCAATGACCAGAATAAATTATTATTCTGGCCAATGAAAAGCCCACGGCCACGGGCTTAACGCCTGTAAGGCTACTGCCAAGAGGAGGAGCATTTTTAAACCATCCTGTGTGTATTAAAGCCTTATAGGTTTAGTAGAATCATTCACACAGGACAGAGGGTGCACTATTTCTTTATCAAAGTGTGTCACATGGCTGTCGGGTGCTGACTTTGTACATTTATAGCTGTACTGTGTGCTACACATTGTAACACACAGTACATCCACAGCAAAGTCAGCACCCAACAGCCATGTGACACACTTTGATAAAGAAATAGTGCACCCTCTGTCCTGTGTGAATGATTCTACTAAACCTATAAGATGTGAAAAGGCACTGTGAGGACTTTGGATGATTCTATTAGGACATCACAACGGCTGTAACACCTCACTCATTGTGTGCTGCAAAGTGCCCCCCGCGTTACCCAACACCGCCGCTCGTATTCTCTCTCCCGTTCCCTCCCTGCGAGTGCGAGCTCTCACATCTTTCCCGGCATCTGAAAGAGCAGAGCAGCCACAGGTAAAGCACTTTAAAGATCACTCCGCCAAACACTGACACCAGGGAAGATAGATAGCAGCTGGGAATGCAGAGCATGCAGCTGGTTTGTGTACCTCCGCCCCGAAAATGCAAAAATAGTCCCTCAGCTCCAACCTCCTGGGCCCCTCTATTGAACTTATGGGGCCCAGAAAAAAATATATTTATACACCCCCTAAGCAAGAAGGAGCTTGGGGGGGTAATTTAGTAAGCCTAATTTTTTGTTTGGAAGAAATGCATTCTAAAGCTGGCCGGGCCCCCTTGATGAGCTGATAGGGCCCAGGCCCGGTACAACTGGGCTGGCTGTACTGCCCTATCAGTGGCCCTGTTCCTTTGTATAGACACAGCTGAAGGTATTTAATACATTGCCTTTTCTTTGTCCCCAGTCACCCACTCTAAATTATTTTGTAAAAGGCCTACATGCTCAGACCTGACCTTTTTACTATTAATATATTTAAAGAATCTTTAGGGATTTGTCCTACTATCTTTTGCAATCTGTCGTTTGTTTTGAAATTTTTGCGGCTTTGATTTCCTTTTTACATATTCTGTTATATTCCTTGTAACATTTAAACAATAATATTTTCCCTTCATTTTTATATCTTTTAAAGGCTCTTTTCTTATTTATAGCTTTTTAAACTATGGCCATGAGCCACATACGTTTAAGAGGCTAAAAATAAAACCTATTGCCCATGGGACCTCACCGACCACTTTATTAGGTTCACCTGTTCAATTGCTTGGTGTTCTAGAGATTTTATAGATAGGCAACTCCTATCCTCATATTGATTAGTGGTTCCAAATTACCCACTTGCCACCCACTGTATAGTAAAATGACTGCGACGGGGTGGCACTCTCGTTCTGGGGCGACATCATAGGACAGAAGTTATTAAAATTAACGTGCCACGGTAATTAATATATTATTATGCAGCTGCTGCTGTAGCCTATGTGCAAAAAAAGCCGTATAGGGATACTTAGAAGATTGGAAACAGGAAAGGGAATCCTGTTAATAACAGCGCTTGCTTAATATAAATAATCACCCTGTAAAATATATTCTAGATAGCCTAATAATAGCATTCATGCATTTATGTGAATTTTATATTTATACTTTGTGTGCAAATCAAGTGCAAAATGATTGTGCATATATCATTTAAAATTATAAATGATAAAATTATACAAGGTGGCTGCAACTTTCCCTTGGCGTCAGTTTACATGTGCGTTGCAGTCATAAAAGATTCTGGTTTTAACCACCTTAGGAGCTTCACATAACACCTGACACAACCTATATGCCTCCAGGTCTACCAGTTATGGTCCGGGATTACAGTTCCTCTTAGGATGTTACTACACCCATGTGGGGGTTTCCGTTCTCGGGGAAAGCGGAGACGGGAGTGAACAGATAAAGAAGGACAACATATCCTGGGTCGGATTGTAGACCATAAGCACGCACTGACTCTTCCACACCGTACGGTTGGAGAGTCACGGGGATCTGGTAAGGAAGGAAGAATCCCATATAAAAACTTGTTTTGCACCAAAGCACAGCATGAGCACTTTATGAGCGCGAAAAGGGATTAATTTAAAGTTGGATGAATGAATATAAGAAGATAATCAAGGAGTCACTATTTTTTGCACTGGATTGCACTAGCACTTTAAATCAAGAGACTGTTATTTTGGCACATCAATTTTTTAATTTTATATTTTCCATATCACTATTCTTGTATAATTTTATAATTTTTAATGATATATGCACAATCATTTTGCACTTGATTTGCACACAAAGTATAAATATAAAATTCACATAAATGCATGAATGCTATTATTAGGTTATCTAGAATATATTTTACAGGGTGATTATTTATATTAAGCAAGCGCTATTATTAACAGGATTCCCTTTCCTGTTTCCAATCTTCTAGACATCATAGGACAGCACTCCCAGAACCATAGCTCTGCAGCGACCACGCCGTGTTAAAGAGGAGGTGGAGACTCTGCTCCTTGCACAGATAGAAAGAGCTGCAAGGCCTTGGACAGTGATAATAATGGGGGATTTTAACTACCCGGAAATTAACTGGAGTAATGGCACTGCTGGGACAGTTAAAGGGCAAAAATGTAAAAACCTATTACAGCACAATTTTATGGACCAGTTTATTGAGGCCCCAACTAGGAATGACGCTTTGCTGGACCTGGTAATCTCAAACCATGCAGAGCTTATTGCCAATATTCATATAAAAGAACATCTGGGTAAAAGTGACCATAACATTATTTCATTGAATGTAAACTGCAAGCAACAAACACATATGGGAAAGATAAAAACACTTAATTTTAAGAGAGCACATTTTACAAGGATGATGGCTGCTCTCCAGGACTTGGACTGGGAGGGAATATTGGCATAGATGAACACAGAACAGAAATGGGAATTTTTCAGAAAGACTGTATGCAAACTCACTGCAAAGTATCTTCCCATGGGCAATATGTTTAAAAGGCTAAAAATAAAACCTATGTGGCTCACGCCCAAAGTTAAAAAAGTTATAAATAATAAGAAAAGAGCATTTAAAAAATATAAAAATGAGGGAACACTATCATTTAAATGTTACAAAGAATATAACAGAATATGTAAAAAGGAAATCAAGGACGCAAAAATTCAAAACGAACGACAAATTGCAAAAGATAGTAGGACAAACCCCAGAAAATTCTTCAAATATATTACTAGTAAAAAGGTCAGGTCTGAGCGTGTAGGCCCTTTACAAAATAATCTAGAGTGCGTGACTGGGGACAAAGAGAAGGCAAACTTATTAAATACATTCTTCAGCTCTGTGTATACAAAAGAGCATGGGGGAGCTCATGTCCATAATGGGGGTGGTAGTGACAGAGCCCCAAATGATCCACAATGACTCAAAAGTGAAATTGTATTTAAACAGAATAAAGGTAGATAAAGCACCCTGACCAGATGGCATCCATCCACAGATCCTAAAGGAATTGATCTCTGTCATTTCAAAGCCATTGTATCTAATTTTTAGGGATTCCTTAATGACTGGAATAGTACCACTGGATTGGCGTAGGGCCAATGTGGCGCCCATATTTAAAAAGGGATCAAAGTCTTTACCAAGTAACTATAGACGTGTTAGTTTAACTTCTATAGCTGGGAAGATACTGGAGAGTTTAATAAAATACCACATAGATGAGTTATTGTTGGAAAAAAATGTTTTAAGCAACAGGAAGCATGGATTCACGAAAGACAGAAGTTGTCAAACGAACCTGATTTCTTTTTTTGAGGAGGTAAGTAAAACCTTGGACAGAGGGGTGGCTGTGGACGTGGTATACTTGGATTTTGCAAAAGCGTTCCCCACACACGGCTAATGTGTAAGGTAGAGTCTACGGGCTTGGAAAGATCAGTTTTTTTAATTGGATAGAAAATTGGCTAAAAGACCGAATTCAGAGAGTAGTGGTTAAGGATTCTTACTCTGAACGGTCTAAGGTTATCAGTGGTGTACCCCGAGGTTTAGTGTTGGGACCCTTACTTTTCAATATATTTATAAATGATCTGGGATTAAAAGTAGCATTTCAGTGCAGATGACACCAAGCTATGGAGTGGAATAACGTCCTTACAGGATGTCTCCAACTTACAAGCAGACCTCAATGCACTGTCTAATTGGGCGACTATGTGGCAAATGAGGTTTAATATTGATAAATGTAAAGTTATGCATTTGGGGGCTAAGAATATGCATGCATCATACATACTAGGGGGGAGTTCAACTGGGGAAATCCATCGTGGAGAAGTATCTGGGGGTTTTGGTAGATTATAAGCTTAATAATGGCATGCAATGCCAAACTGCGTGTTAGAAGAAGACTGTGCTGAGGACTTGTTTGCACTTTGCTGTTGTTTCCTCACGCTCCTGGAGGAGGCGGTGCCAGGCATCTCTATTTAAACAGTGTGCTTCCTGTAGCAAGTGCTGTCCATTCTACAGCACTTAGTGAGTTCCTGTGACCTGTTTTTCCAGTCTTCCTGTATCTGTGACCCGGCTTGCCTGACCTCTGATTGAACTCTGCCTGTACCGACCCTCTGCCTGCCTACGACCACGTCTCTGCCTAACCCTCTTGTACCTCAGCCGCCCACCCATTAACGACCCTGCCTGCACCCGACAACCCGCTTGCCTGCTCCCTTGTACCGCACTAGCCTGCCTAATACCGACCCGGCCTGCACCACCACTCTTCTGTCCGCACGAGCTCCTGGAGGATCTTCACAACACCATCTGCATCCGCACCAGCCCTCGTGCCCCCCTGCGCTCCGGAATCTCCTGTTTCCTCTATCAGGGGTTCCCGAACCAGGGCCATAAGAGAGGTTGCCTTCTGCACAATCAGATTCCACCACCAGGTACGTGACAGTAATGGACAGCCATGTCTGAGTCTGAGCAGGGGCCCTCTCCGCTGCATGGACTCTGTCAGCATTTGGATGGTCTCTCTCGAGCTGTGCAGCACTTGCAAACAGACTACACCCAGATACAGTCCCAGCTTCAGGAATATGCCTCGCTGGCCCCATCAGGGGCTGGTCTGCTGGCAAAGGAACCCCCAGTGCCCTTGCCAGAATGGTTCTCAGGGGACCGTAGGAAGTTCCGAGTGTTCCGCTGCGCCTGCAAACTTTATCTCAGCCTGCAGCCCCACACCTTCTCCCTGGAATCCACGAAGGTGGGGCTGGTGATTTCCTTACTTCGGTATGAGCCCCAATTATGGGCCCATTGGCTCCTGGAGCAAGGGGCACCTGAAGTGTCAGATTTAACCTGGTTCTTCCAAGCTATGGCGCGGCTATATGAAGATCCGCATCAGGCGGCTACTGCCGAAGCCGCACTCCACGCCCTCCGACAAGGCCGCTGTCCGGCGAAGGAGTATGTATCCAAGCTCAGGCGTTGGAGCTCTGACACAGTCTGGAATGAACCTGCTCTGCGCCACCAGTTCCTGGGGGCTTGGCCGACCCCCTGAAGGATGAGATGGCCCGTGTGGGGGCGCCAGTCTCCCTGGAGAGGCTTATCGAGGCTTATCGATCTGGCCAAGGTGAACCTGCGACTCTCCTGGATGCTACCTTCCACCGTGGGGTTGCCAAAGGGCACCCTAGCTAGTTCCAGCATACCCACCTCTCCTCCTCCGAGGCCACCTGGACCCCAGCAGCGGGGCTTGGCGTGCGTCACTGACTTCTGAAGAGAGACAGCGCCGAAGAAACCTCTGCCTCTACTGTGGAGAGCCGTGGCACTTTGTGCGCTCTTGCCCAGCCAAAGTGGGAAGATGCCTAGCTACCTCTCCGCAACCAGCACCAGTCAGGACAGCTCATCTCACCCTCACTCTGTGTCTACAGTTTCCCGGAGGAGCCATTACCGTTCCCGCCATTCTAGACTCTGGTGCCTGCAGCTGTTTCCTGGATCTGACTTTTGCTGCACAACATGGGATCCCCTGTAACTCAAGACCCGCAGGATGGCGGTGCACCTGGCTGATGGTACAATCATAAAATCTGGTCCGGTCTCACAGGAGACCATCCCCCTGACCACTACGGTGCTGGGTGGCCATCAGGAGATACTCACACTTGATGCCATTACCTCTCCCATCTTCCCTGTCATTCTAGGACTACCCTGGCTTCAGGCCCATAACCCCACCATTGACTGGTCCACTGGGAGAGTTCAGTTCCAGTCCCCGTACTGCCACCAGCACTGCTTCCCCCAAGCTTCTGGGACAAACCCTGCTCTACTAACCCTGGATCTTGACTCTGAGCCTGAAATCTGTCAGCTCGTCCCCAGCATCTACCACACTTTCTAGGACGTTTTCAGCAAGATGGGGGCTGAGACCCTTCCGCCTCATAGACCATATGACTGCCCCATTGAGCTCCTCCCTGGCACAGAGATTCCCTTCGGCAGAATATATCCACTTTCTGAGCTGGAACTCAGCGCTCTGAAGACTTATATTGAAGAGAACCTCAACAAGGGCTTCATCCATCATTCTACTTCCCCGGCTGGGGCAGGCATCTTTTTCGTGGAGAAAAAGGACCATTCCCTGCGCCAATGTATCGATTACCGGGAGCTCAATAAGGTCACAGTGAAGAATCGATACCCGCTTCCACTTGTCCCAGAGCTATTCCAGCGCCTGGGGACCGCTGTTGTGTTCACCAAACTGGACCTCCGGGGAGCTTACAACTTGGTACGGATCAGAGAAGGTGACAAATGGAAGATGGCCTTTCGTACTCGTTTCAGTCACTTCGAGTACCTAGTGATGCCTTTTTGGTTATGCAATGCCCCAGCCACTTTTCAGCACTTTATAAACGACATCTTCCGGGACTTTCTTGACCTCTTTGTCATCGCCTACCTTGATGATATTTTGATCTACTCACCTTCCCTGGAGCTCCACCGTTCCCATGTCAAACAGGTACTGGGTCGCCTCCGTCAACACAGCCTCTATGCCAAACCAGAAAAATGTGAATTTGAGCAGGCAAGCATACAATTCCTTGGACTTATAATTTCTGTCGGAGGCATCAAGAAGGACCCCCAAAAGGTCTCTGCCATTCTGGACTGGCCTGCCCCAGTCGACAGAAAAGGAATCCAGAGATTTATTGGATTTTCAAACTTCTACAGGAAGTTTATCCGGGGATTTTCCTCCATCATCTCCCCTATCACACACCTGACCAAGCAGGGTGTCCCGTTCCATTGGACGCCTGAAGCGCAAGCAGCATTTGAGAAGCTTAAGAGACTATTCACCTCTGCAGCCATCCTTAAGCACCCAGACCCTGCTCTGCCCTATGTTCTGCAGGTTGACGCATCCGAGGTGGCAGTCGGGGCTATTCTTTCTCAAAGGCAGGGTACTAAGGCGCTACTTCATCCAGTGGCGTTCTTTTCACACAAGCTATCCCCCGCTGAAAGGAACTATGATGTGGGGGACCGGGAACTTCTTGCTATCAAGGCTGCCCTGGAAGAATGGCGGTATCTCCTAGAGGGGGCAGCACATCCCATTCTCATCTATACAGATCACCGCAACTTGGAATATCTGAGGATTGCCAGGAGGCTGAAACCCTGCCAAGCCCGATGGGCGCTGTTCTTCGCCCAATGGGCGATATTTTTCGCCCAATTTTCCTTTCACAACACCTACAGGCCCGGGTCGAAGAACACCAAACCAGACTCCTTATCTCGTATGTCCAACATACCGGAAGCTCCAGTATCCCGACACTATTTTGTCTTCAGGAAGCTTCTTGTTGTTGCAGGAGGACGTGTTGTCACGGATCCGGCAAGTTTCCCTGGGGCCAAACCCACTTCCGGGAACTCCTCTGCAGCCCAAGGACGGGTTGTTCTGGCATGGCACCAAAATATTTGTACCGGAGCATCTGTGAACCGAAGTCTTAGACCTCTGCCATGACCACCGCCTCGCTGGGCACTTTGGGGCACGCAAGACTTTGGAATTAGTGCAACGCACGTTCTGGTGGCCCCCGAGTTAGAGAGGATTGTAAGGTCTATGTGGGAGCGTGCACTACCTGCAGCCGATGTAAGGGGATTAAAACTCGAGCTTGGGGCCTTCTTAAACCGTTACCTGTTCTGGAGAGGCCCTGGAGCCACATTTCCATGGACTTCATTGTGGAGTTACCCCCCTCGGAAGGTTGCTCTACCATCTTTGTGGTAGTGGATAGACTCTCTAAGAAGGCCCACTTTCTACCTATGAAAGGCAAACCTTTGGCCGCAGAAACGGCCAGAATATTCATTAAAGAGATTGTCCGGTTGCACGGGATCCCAACGGATGTGGTATCTGACCATGGCGTGCAATTCACGTCCAAGTTCTAGAGGTCTTTGTGTAAATCGCTGAAGATCGGCCTGTCCCCCGCACACCATCCCCAGACGAACGGCCAGACGGAGCGTACCAACCAGACTCTTGAACAGTATCTACGCTGTTTCTCGTCGTTCTCCCAGGACAACTGGGTTACGCTCCTACCTCTGGCGGAGTTCGCATATAACAACTCGGTTCACTCGGCCACCCAGCAGTCACCCTTCTTTGCTAACTATGGCTACCATCCCGCCTTCTTGTCCAATGCCTGCCCGGAAAACTCGGTGCCCGCTGTGACTGACTTACTGAATTTCTTTTCCTCCAATAACAAACTCCTGCAGGAGACAATGACACGATCACAGGCGGCCAATAAGGAGACCTATGACAAGAAGAGGCGTGGTGAACTAAACTTGGAGCCAGGTAATCTGGTATGACTCTCCACCCTCAACTTGAGATTGGCATGCGCATCAAAGAAGCTTGGTCCTAAGTTCATAGGACCCTTTCCCGTCAAACGAAAGGTCAATGAAGTGGCCTATGAACTGGAACTGGAGTCATTCCGCATCCACCCAGTTTTTCATGTGTCCTTGTTGAAGCCTAAGGTCTCTGACCCTTTTCCTGATCGACAGACAGGTCCACCAGCACCAGTATTGGTTGATGAATCAGAAGAATTCGAGGTGGAGTCCATTCTGGATTGCAGGAGGAGAGGTGGCACCATCCAATACCTGGTTAAATGGAGGGGCTATGGACCCGAAGAGAGCTCTTGGGAGCCTGAAGAGGATTTACATGCGGAAGCCCTGATCAGGACCTTCTGGAGAAGGAACCCAACCAAGAGAACCCATTTGGGCATCCGGAGGCTGCCCCTTGGGGAGGGGCAATGTTAGAAGACGACTGTGCTGAGGACTTGTTTGTACTTTGTTGTTGTTTCCTCACCAGCACCAGTATTGGTTGATGGATCAGAAGAATTCGAGGTGGAGTCCATTCTGGATTGCAGGAGGAGAGGTGGCACCATCCAATACCTGGTTAAATGGAGGGGCTATGGGCCCGAAGAGAGCTCTTGGGAGCCTGAAGAGAATTTACATGCGGAAGCCCTGATCAAGACCTTCTGGAGAAGGAACCTGACCAAGAGAACCCGTTTGGGCATCCGGAGGCTGCCCCTTGGGGAGGGGCAATGTTAGAAGAAGACTGTGCTGAGAACTTGTTTGCACTTTGTTGTTGTTTCCTCACGCTCCCGGAGGAGGCGGTGCTGGACAGCTCTATTTAAACAGTGTGCTTCCTGTAGCAAGTGCTGTCCGTTCTACAGCGTGTTTGTGAGTTCCTGTGACCTGTTTTTCCAGTCTTCCTGTATCTGTGACCCAGCTTGCCTGACCTCTGATTGAGCTCTGCCTGTACTGACCCTCTGCCTGCCTATGACCACGTCTCTGCCTAACCCTCTTGTACCTCAGCCGCCCGCCTATTAACGACCATGCCTGCACCCGACGACCCGCTTGCCTGCTCCCTTGTACCGCACTAGCCTGCCTAATACTGACCGCACGAGCTCCTGGAGGATCTTCACAACACCATCTGCATCGGCACCAGCCCTCGTGCCCCCCTGCGCTCCGGAATCTCCTGTTTCCTCTATCAGTGTTTCCCAAACCAGGGCCGTAAGAGAGGTTGCCCTCTGCACAATTTCAAAACCAAGCAAAACAACCTTTCTTATTAAGAGAGGTATGGACTCCAGAGATAGAGACATAAATTTGCCCCTGTACAAATCATTAGTAAGACCTCATATGGAATATGCAGTTCAGTTTTGGGCACCAGTTCTTAAAAATTATATCGGGAAACTGGAGAAAGTGCAGAGAAGGGCATGGAGGAGCTCAGCTATGAGGAGAGATTAGAGGAACTGAATTTATTCTCTCTTGAGTAGAGGGGGTTAAGGGGGCATATGATCAACACGTACAAATACATGTTGAACTTGGTGTTGAGGTATTACTTTAAGATCATTACAAAGGACAAAGGGGCACCCTTTATGTCTAGCGGAAAAAAGATTTCATCTCCAAATACGGAAAGGTTTCTTTGCAGTGGAATAGACTCCCTCCAGAGGTGGTTTTGGCCAGTACGGTAGATTGCTTTTAAAAAGGCATGTATTCTTTATACAATGTAAATAATATAACTGGATACTAACATTTTTAGGTAAAGTTGATCCAGGGTGAATCCGATTGCCTCTCAGGGGATCAGGAAGGAATTTCTTTCCCCCGCTATAGCAAATTGGATCATGCTTTGCTGGGTTTTTTTTTTTTTTTGCCTTCCTCTGGATCAACTGTGGGTGAAGGATTGTATGATTATATAAAATTTTTCTAATTTTTTTGGGTTGAACTAGATGGACTTGTGTCTTTTTTCAACCTGACTAACTATGTGTTCCCAGGACACGACGTGACCCCGATCTCGGTAAAGAGCCGATGACGCGGTTCTTTACCCATGTGATCGGCTGTATCCAATCACGTGTAAACAAGGAAGAGCCATTTATCGGCTCTCCTTGGCTCACACTGACAGAGTGTGTGGCGAGGAGAGCAAATCAGTGACATGGCCTTGAAGGGGAGACCTGTACCAGAAATCAGGGCACTGATCATCAGTGCTCTGATTACAGTACAGCCCCGGCAGTGCCCATTAGTGACACCAGTCAGTGCCCATTATTGATCCCAATCAGTGCTGCCTTTCAGTGCTGCCTATCAGTGCTCATCAGTGCCACCTACCAGTGGAACATAATAGTGCCGCCTCATCAGTGCACATCAGTGGAGAAAAATTACTTATTTACAAAATTTACTTACAGAAATGAAGAAAAACTTTTTTTTTTTCAAAATTTTCAGTCTTTTTTGGGTTTTTTTTAGCAAAAAATAAAAAACCCAGCAGTGATTAAATAGTACCAAAAGAAAGCTCTATTTGTGTAAAAAAAAAAGATAAAAATGTAATTTGGGTACAGTGTTGCATGACCACGCAATTGTTATTCAAAGTGTGACAGCACTGAAAGCTGAAAATTGGCCTAGGGAGGTAGGCGGTGAAAGTGCCCAGTAGGCAAGTGGTTAAATAATACCTACTGCAGAAGGGAACATACACAAAAGATACACTCAGCCTCTTTACAAATAACTGTTCTGTCTATTCAACGCAATTAAACATTTTTTATACAAATGATTACGTAGGTATCACATTAATATAACAATTGTACAATTGTAACAAGGGGCATAAAATAGGCAGGCTAATTCTAATCAGGACTTGAAAGAATGCAAACATGTATTAGTGCCATGTGCACAATGAGTGCAGTGTGCAATGCATAGACCATAGTTGCCAACATTGTCAATACATTTATAGGGACACTTTTGTCTGTAGGCAGGGGTATTATGATAATTAGGGGGCGGGGAATTCGTTTGTAGGTGTGTCATAGTTGGGGGAGAAAAATGTGGTGCGCAAAGCGAAAAATGGGCATGGTTTAAACAAAACAGTGGGTGTGGCTTAAAGGGGCATGGCTCAATGGGGTGTAGTTAGAGTCTGAGATGAATGAGGGATAAAGAAAGAAAGAAAGAAATAGGGAGGGAAGGAGAGAGAAGGAAGGAAAGAAGGAGGGATAGCAGGCCCAGATCCTACACCATAACAGCAATATGTGTATTCCGGAAAATTTAACAATCAGCAGATAAAGATACTCCAAACACCTGGTGTTAGCACTTCAATCATCCCGGCACCATGGTTGGTATGGTGTCAGGATGATTGAAGCACATTATTTCTATTACTACATTGTAATATAAAATGAAATCATTTAACTCACCATAATGCAGAATCAGTGGAAGCCCTCAGCGTGTCACTTGCCACCAGATGCCATCAGGTATCCCCAGCAGAGTCCCTCCTTACACCAGGTGTACCCAGCAGAGTCCCTCCTTATATCAGGAGTCCCTCCTTACATCAGGTGACCCCAGTGGAGTCCCTCTTCACATTAGGTGTCCCCAGCAGAGTCCCTCCTTACATCAGTTGCCCCCAGCGGAGTCCCTTCTTACATCAGGTGCCCCTAGCGGAGTCCCTCCTTACATCAGCTGCCCCCAGCGGAGTCCCTCCTTACATCAGGAGCCCCAGTGCAGTCCCTCTTTACATCACCCCAGTTACCCCTCTTCACCTGGGTGCGGGCCGCTCCGACCCGGTAGCGACGCCACTGGATTTGGTCTCCGCACCATTTACAGAAGACCAGCTTGTGGAGGCTGAAGGGAAGAACCAAGAGGCGGAGCCTGGGTGGCAATGAAAGTGGCTGCCAATAGAGATGGAGCTCCATTTCTATTGGCAGCCACTTTCATTGCCACCCTAGCTCCACCTCTCATTTCTTCCTCACGAGCTGGTCTTCTGTAAAATGGCACCAGTGCCGGCCGCGTACCTCTAGCGGCGGCGGCGGGGAAAGATCGGGAAAACACCAATTTCCCAGGAAACGGTAAGACTGGGACATAGGTCTAAACCCTGGGAAATTTATGACTGTTGGCAAGTAGAATAGAGAAACATACAAAATAGAATACAATTATATACAGATTGCACAATTTCCTTAATCTACCCTCTTTTGATCAATATTTTGATCACTAAAGATACCTGTTATCACCCTTAAAGTGGTTGATAACCCACTAGGTAAAATTTACACCATCCTCTCATTTTATTAATGTAATCTGCTCCTGTGTCTGTGCCCTCTATAAAATGCAGCTATATACCTGATTTTAGAGCGCCAATCAGCGCTCATGTGGCCAGCCGCTTCTCTCCTCCTCCTCCTTACAGGATGGTTTAAAAAAATAACAGTAATTTTAGTAGCATCAATAGTACCCCAGACTGTGAATCCGAGTGGAAAACAAATCAAAACACAGAGATTCTTTAATTTAGTCATTTTTGCAGTGCCTGGTGTGGATCCAGGTGACTTTCTTTTTTATCCACTGTACATGAAATAGATGCTGTATTGTTTCTAGAAGCATTTCCTTATATATGGATGTCTCTTAACAATTCACAAGTCACTTGGCTGAGATCCTTCCAAATTGTTAGGTTCTGCAACTGGGGAGAAAACACAAATGAGTTTGCCCAAAACCTTAAAAGATCAACAACATTCTTTGTGAGATCCAATTGGAGGCCTTCAGCTGCTGAGACAAATATAAGCAAGTGAATGACACACTCAAATAAAATAGCGAGAGTCCAATATCCCTTTAGCGGCTTAATATAAAATATATGAAGACATTCAGGCAATATTTTTCTAGTCTGACATTCATTTCTAGAAGCTGTACTATAGCTTGAATGAAAAACAATCTATGAATGAGGAGGTGAACCTTTCATTTATTTGCCCACCCTCCTTTCATTGATTGTGTTTCATTTATATACTGTATTGTGTTGCAGTTTATGAATCCAAACAAAAACACCTCTAGTTTCATACTTTGTTTTGTTTTTTTTCTTTCTAAATTTATTTTCACCACCTTTTATTGACAAGTTGATCCTCTCAATACGTGAAAAAATAAAAGTGATCATGTCTCCTTTGTACACTTTTTAATTTTTTTCTTTCTCCTTTTCTGACACTTAAAACAACACTTTTTTGTCTTTAGTCTACTAATTAAGAAGAGTGAATCATTGTCCAGAGGTATATAACTTTCTACACAGCTCACATTTTATGCTGGCTTACATTGGGAGTTTTGACAAAAGTGGTGAGTTGAAAACAGGAGTCTTCTAACCTGTAAGTAATAATATTGTAACTGGGATAACGAGTCCTACCAAGCTTGAAGCTTTTGCTCAGTGCGTCGTGTGTCACATGTATACAAAAAAAAGAGGAGCAACTCTAGAATGAATACCGCTGTTACAGATGTGAGAAAATTGCCGTTGTGGAAATCTCACAGAGATCTGGTACCGCAAACTGCTACACCAAGTAGAACAGACAACCTTGAAAGGAGTGTTTTGCAGACTGAGCAGGTGGTTAATGGGGTTGATGTGGAGGGGTGAGTCAGGTTGTTCACAAAGGAAGATGGGTTAATGTAGCTAGGGGGGAGTGGTAGGGGCTCACAGAAAAGGAAGGTCAATCCTGTGTTTGAGCACCAAAACAAATTTTTCAAGTTGAGTTGGGATGAGGCAAAGATTTTTGAACCGATGATAGAACACATGGAAAATGGAGGAACCTTAATAATCAATTTAAAGAACTAGGCTGCAAGTTGAAAGAAAGGACCTACAATGTTATATTCTCTGGAATATTGCCCGTGCAGCACAGGAAAGAGTGGGAAATAAAGAACTGAATGCATGGCTAAAGACCTGGTGTAAGAGGGAAAGATTTGAATTTCTAGAGCACTGGGCGACTTTTCACAAGGGTACAATCTATATGCTAAATATGCTAAAGATGGGGTCTGCTGTATTGGGGGAGAGATATAGTGGAAGGCGGGAAGAATATTTAAGATAGGATTGAAGGGGAGGGAGAATTACAATATAATGGGGCAGACAAGTCAGTAAAGGGTCAGACATTAATGGAGGCTGGAATGGGGAAAGATGGGGGGGGGGGGGGTTATTGCAGGTGATAAGTAGTTTCTCATGTTACCCACAACTATTGGCAATTATAGTACTGTGCTACTAAAAAGATAATTATTATTATACAGGATTTATATAGCACCGTCAGTTTGCGCGGTGTGCTGTTACACTTATGTAACCTAATGTTTGTATAGTTGGTTGTTACGTTGCCATCTTGTGGTTGTTTTGGATATTGCACCTTTCCATTCTGTTTTCTAGTGTGTTCCCTCCCATCCTCTGTGAGGCAATTTCCTTTTCCTGGTTCACTCTGTTATGTAACTTCCTCTTCCTGTGTCCTCTCTGTCTCATGAGGAAGAAGAATATGGCCACTCATGTCTAGGCCTCACACAATCTGCTCGCATCCTAGGACACATTACCATGTTTTGACCTGCAGATACCATCTTTCAACCATCTGCCACATTTGTTGTATGCTGTACCTGCTATTTTCAATAAATAGACGCTTATGGAAGAATCGGTGCCTGGTGAGTTCAAGCTAACTGATAAAGACTGTCCGCAGTGATTATATCTGATTATACAGGCCAGGCATAGAAGTCTCAGCAAGGGATAATCCACTATTACAACAGTTGGAGTCAGAATAGTCAAAACATGGTGGAATTCCTAAAGCCTGCTGTGTAGCTATGCAGTCAAAACATGATGGGATTCCTACAGCCTGCTGTGTGGATGGGTAATCAAAACATGTGGTAGAATTCCTGCTGTGTAGATGTGTATGTTTAATCTGCAATCAGCTCAGTGACATCTGCCATCCTTTGAAAGTACATGGTCGCACAAGCTTACTGCACCTCATCAATGAATGTTAAAGACTGTTTCTCTGCATTGGACTGTGTTATCCCACCTGTCTAAGCTGCTGTTCGTCTTCTTAAAGAGACAGTAACCATTTTTTGCAAAACTTGAAAAAATGTCTAGACAAGCTTCCGAACATTCTTTTATCGCTGGATCTACACAGATACATCATGCCTCTGATGTACAGGGAGCAGATTCTGTGGATATCGCAGAGCAAAGTGTAAGACCCAAGCGCACAATAATACCAACACAGAAACTCAGAGAAAACTACGAAACCACTAGAGATGAGTTCTCCAGCAACTTGTCTGAACTGAGGGACAAAACTACCTACTGCATGTCAGTCTTGCCACGCTGCAATCAACAAGCTAAATTAAGAAATTCTACAGATCGCCTATCTGCAACGTATGAGCGCTACCAGCGACTGCCTGCAAAATACACAGCTTTCTTAAAGGACTCTAATATAGAGGGCTCTTTAGCAGAACTGTCTAAGACTCATGAACTAAACCAACAAAGAGATCTCCTAGTGCAAGATGCCAAGGATAAGGTGGAACTCTGCATCACTAAACTGCAGGAGACCAGATCTCATAAATCCTCATCTACTAAGCTCACAATGCATTCTTCTAGATCTTCTCGCTCTAGAAGCTGAATTTTAAGTGTCAAGCAAGTAGAGGCCCGTGCAAGTCTGGAAGCAAATAAAGTGTGAAGCTCATTTGCCAGAAAGGAAGCTGAGATAGCAGCCCACCAAGCAGAGATCACAGCTCGCCAAGCAGAGATAGAAGCTCATAACAAGGTTCGCCAAGCAGAGACAGAAGCTCAGAATAAAGCTCACCAAGCAGAGATGACAGCTCGCCAAGCAGAGATGATAGATCTCCAAGCAGAGCTAGAACCTCAGAACAAAGTTCGCCAAGCAGAGATAGAAGCTCAGAACAAAGCTTGCCAAGCAGAGATGGCAGCTCACCAAGCAAAGGCAGAATCCCAAATAAAGATTCTGCAAGTGGAAATGGAGGAAGCAGCGGCTCGAGCAAGGCTAAAGGTCCTTGAACAAGCAATGGGAGGAAGTATTAACTCGGACTGTTCCATTCCAGCAGAAGAGGAAGATCCAACATTACTGTTCGGACTCTCAACACAGAGACCTCTAACACGCACAAGCCTCAGCCTCTTCAAGACCATAAAGCAAGCGTATTCACACAGCAAACCACATCACCTACGGTCAATAACAAGGTAACTGCCAGTGACAAGCCACGGTTCAAGCAACAGCCAACAGAAGCCTTAGAGACTAAGCTAGATGCTCTTGCAACATCATTTTATCCTGGTAAACCTTACCCTTACTCACCAGAGAACTTTCACACCCGAGGGGTCCCACAAGTTACTTTGGCACCAAAGAGTGAGAAATCAGATCTGTCTGACTTCGCCTGATATATGGTTTGCCGCAAGCTCATTAACATTAGCCTCTCAAGGTTCGATGACTGTCCAGAGAACTACAGAGCCTGGAGATCAACCTTCAAAGCTTCTATTGCTGGTCTCAACCTTACTGCCAAGGAGGAACTTAATTTGCTCAAAGTGGCTGGGGTTAGAATGTGCACATCGTGTTAAAAGACTGAGAGCAGTACATGTTGAGTACCCAGATGCAGGTCTTGCTGCTGCATGGGCAAGACTTGAACAAACCTATGGTAGCTCTGAAGCCATAGAAAGTGCTCTATTCAAAAAACTGCAACATTTTCCAAAAATAGGAAACAAAGATCATTACAAGCTTCAAGTACTAAGTGACCTCCTCATGGAGCTACAATTGGCAAAGGCAGACCCTCGTCTACCTGGGCTAAGCTACCTGGACACCGCCCATGGTGTGAACCCAGTGGCGTCTAAACTGCCATACAACCTGCCGGAGAAATGGGCACAACAGGGCTCAAGATATAAAAGAGACTATACCATATCCTTTCCTCCATTCTCATATTTTTGCAGGTTCATCAGTGAACAAGCCTGAACGAGAAATGATCCCAGCTTCAGTGAGTCTAGCTTGCCTGCGTCATCATCATCAAGGTATGATAAAGCAGATAAACACAGAGACTTATCTAGAGCAGTATCTGCTAAAAAGACAGACATGTCACCTCCCGTATCATCTCCCACTCACCAGAATGATTCGGGTGATAGAGATAAAGATCCAAATCGTCAGTGTCCTATTCACAAAAAACATCACCCTCCAAAGAAATGTCGTGGGCTTAGGGCAAAGACTGTCCAAGAACACAGGAAGATTCTCCAGAAACTTGGAATATGCTATAGGTGCTGTGCTTCCTATGACCATTTTGCTAAAAACTGTAAAGTTGCCATCAAGTACACAGAATGCAGTAGCGACAAACACATTACACCTATGCATCCTGCTCCACTTCCAGACAATCCACAGCAGCCATCTACATTGAACACTGCTTCAGATCATGGCTGGGAGCAACAAAGCCATGCTCCAGCCCTTACAAACATTTCTTCTTCATGTACTGAAGTCTGTGGAGAAGGTTTAGGCCACAAATGCTCTGTCAAGGTATGTTTAGTCAAAATATATCCAAGGGATCAACCTGAGAAAGCTACCAGGATGTATGCCATTATAGGTGAGCAGAGCAACAGATCCCTGGTTAAGCCTAAATTCTTTGAGATCTTTGGCATAAAGGGACATGCAACACCATATACCTTCAACACTTGTTCTAGTTGTGTAGAAACCTCTGGCAGAAGGGCCGATGGTTTCATGGTCTCCCATATCAAGGCAAAGAAGGGCATACCCTTGCCAATATTAGTTGAGTGTGACCAAATACCAGACAACAGGGAAGAAATTCCTACTCCAGAAGCTGCATATCACCATCCCCACTTAAGGCACCTGGTTACTGAAATTCCTCCAATGGACATGGATGCTGAAATACTAGTCTTCTGGGAAGAGACATTCTCAGAGTACATAAAGTGCGCCAGCAGTGCAATGGATCTGACAACGCTCCATACGCACAAAGACTTGATCTAGGCTGGGTAATAGTGGGCGATGTATACTTTAACAGAATGCGAATGCCATCTGAGATTAACTCCATCAAGACTCATGCTAAGAAATGGGCGTGCATCTTACGTCAGACAATGCCCTCATCATTATGAAGTAAAAGAGAAGCCTCTTGACATCATCGAGGTATCTGATGTTATTCCCATCCCCTATGATGACAACTTGGGTAACACAGTGTTTTGTATTACACGCGATGACAACAGAACAGCTTTGTGAGTTGCAGATACAGAGTTCATCCCAATAATGGACAGTGAACTCTACATTACCTCTTCGCGCTACAAGAGTCAGACTTCCAAATAATCGTGAACAAGCTTCATCCAGATTCAATTCACTTCAGCGAACACTAAAGAACAGGCCTGAAATGAAGGAATATCTCATTGCATTTATGAAAAGGATCACTCTGTTATGTAACTTCCTCTTCCTGTGTTCTCTCTGTCTCATGAGGAAGAAGAATATGGCCACTCATATCTAGGCCTCACACAATCTGCTCTCATCCTAGGACACATTACCCTGTTTTGACCTGCAGATACCATCTTTCAACCATCTGCCACATTTGTTGTATGCTGTACCTGCTATTTCCAATAAATAGACACTTATGGAAGAATCGGTGTCTGGTGAGTTCAAGCTAACTGATAAAGACTGTCCGCGGTGATTATATCTGCTTATACAGGCCAGGCATAGAGGTCTCAGCAAGGGATAAGTTACTATTACAACAGTTGGAGTCAGAATACGCAGCGCTTTACAAAATGAAGGCAGGAGGTACAGTTACATTACAATTTGGTACAAGAGGAATCAGAGGGCCCTACTCATCAGAGCTTACAATCTAAGAGGGAGGGTCAATTGATACAAAAGGTAATAGCTGTGGGAGATGAGCTGATGTAGAAAGTAAAACAGTGTAATAGTTAGAAGCAGGATAGGCTTCTTTAACCACTTCCCGAAGTGGCTCAATATAGCGAATTGCTGTCACATGGCGGGCGTGGGAGTGTTGTGGGAGTGCTCACTGAATAGCGGGGGAGCCAATCAGCGGTGGGGGCGGACTCAATGTCTGCCGGCCACCTGCAATTGCTCTCCCGCAGTGACAGAACGGGGGTCAGTCTATGTAAACACACGGATCTCCGTTCTGACAGGGGAGAGGAGTGTGATCCTCTGTTCCCTGTATATGGGATCAGAGATCACTCTTCTTCCCCAGTCAGCCCAGCCCCCACACAGTTAGAAACACATCCCAGGGAACGCACTTAACCCTTTGATTGCCCCCTAGTGTTAACCCCTTTCCTGCCAGTGACATTTACACAGTAATCAGTGCATTTTCATAGCACTGATCGCTGTATACATGCCAATGGCCCCAAAAAAAGTGTCAAAAGTGTCCGACATGTCTGCCGCAATGTCGCAATCCCTCTAAAAATCGCAGATCGCCACCATTACTAGTAAAAAATAAAAGAAAATAAAAACCCCATAAATTCTCATCGTTCGTAACTGCAGCAACTATTGCGCAAACCAATCAATATACGCTGATTGCGATTTTTTTACCAAAAATATGTAGAAGAATATATATATATGCCAAAACTGATGAATAAATTTGTTTTTTTATATAAATTTTTTGGATATGTATTATAGCAAAAAGTAAGAAATTGTCTTTTTTCAAAATTGTCGCTCTTTTTTTGTTTATAGTGGTGATCAGAAGTGACGCAGAGGTGATCAAATACCACCAAAAGAAAGCTCTATTTGTGGGAAAAAAAGGATGCGCATTTTGTTTGGGTACAAAGTCGCACGACTGCGCAATTGTCAGTTAAAACGACGCAGTGCTGAATCACAAAAAGTGCTCTGGTCCTAAAGTGGGAAATCCTTCCGGGGCTGAAGTGGTTAAAGGGTTTTCAGGGATCGTCTAAAGATGGATAGATTAGGAGACAGTCAGACAAATAGGGGGTAGGGAGTTCCAAAGGATGGGAGAAGCTCTGGAGAAATCCTGGAGGCGAGCATGGGAGGAGGTGACAAGGGAACTAGAGAGCAGGAGGCCTTGTGTTAGAAGAAGAGTGTGATAAGGGTTAATTGCATGTGGGTGTGGTTCCCTCTGAGTTGCTGAGAAGCAGCTCTATTTAAACTTCCTGTTTCCTGTAGCAAGTGTTGTTCGATCTATAATGTTACCGTGACCTGTATCTGCTCTGAAGTGACTTCCTGCATCTGTGACCCCGGCTATCTTTGGACTTTGTTTGCTTTCTGCCTGCCCCGACCTCCAGCTTGTCTACGACCCCTCTCCTGCCTGATCCCGTGTACTTCCGCTGCCCGCACGTTGCCGACCCTGCCTGCATCCCGACCATCCGCCTGTCTCATCCTTCTGTACCGCTTTGCCAGCACGTTGCCGACCCGGACTGTACCACTACGCTTTTGCCAAGCACGGGCTTCAGCGGTCCTGCACCCACCACCAGTGACCACGTCCAGCCCTCGTGCTCCCCTGTGCTCCCGAGCTCCCTGTCTATACTATCAGGGGTTCGCGAACCAGGGCCGTAAGAGAGGTTGTCCCCTGCATAAGTCAGACTCGACCACCAGGTACGTGACAGTATCGAACAACCATGTCCGAGTCTGCGCAGGGGACCTCTCCCATGGAAGATTTATGTGGACATCTGGCTGGGCTTACACAAGCCGTTAAAAGTCTACAAGAGGGATATACCCGCCTGATGAAAGAGGTCCATGAGCTCTCAGTGTCCTCAGCAGCCAGACCTGGCCAGCCTGACTCATGCACCATTGTGACCCTACCCACTGAGCCTAAGGTGCCTATGCCCGAGCGGTTTTCGGGAGACCGCAGGAAGTTTCGGGCATTTCGCAGTTCCTGCAACTTGTACTTTGCCCTTCAGCCACTGACTTTTTCCTTGGAAGCCACTAAAGTGGGGCTAGTGATCTCGCTCCTACTGGGAGAACCCCAGGCATGGGCCCACTGCCTGCTGGAGCAAGGGGCCCCAGAGATTACCAGTCTAAAGCATTTCTTCGTAGCAATGGCCAAGCTCTATGAGGACCCCCATCTGGCCACTACGGCTGAAGCAGCCCTTCATGCTCTGCAACAGGGCCGCTGGTCGGCCGAAGATTACGTGTCTGAGTTCCGGCGCTGGAGCGCAGACACTGCCTGGAACAATGCGGCCCTCCGCCATCAATTCCGGCTGGGTCTCTCAGAGACGCTCAAAGACGAGCTGGCTCGCGTGGGGGTACCACAATCCCTCGACGCCCTGATCGATCTGGCCATCCAGATAGATCGCCGCCTGCGGGAACGCAGAGCTGAGAGATCCACAGGGCTCGCACCTCTCACTTGGAGAATGTCCACAGACTTTGGTCCCAACCCAAGCGCCACCTCCTTCTCCGTTCCACCAGACCCACTGGAGCCTGTACAAATTAAGCGCCCCCATCCACCGCTGACGCCAGGAGAACACCAGCATCGTATATCACAGAATCTCTGTCTGTACTGTGGGGGTCCCGGGCACCTGATTCGGAACTGCCCCGCCAAAGCTGGTAAGAGCGCACCCCTGCTTTCGGAGAGACTGATGTATCTGCCTGATCATAAGGTGCATTTTCTGCTTCCTATCTCCCTACGGCTCCCCAGTGGGGACATCCAAGTACAGGCTATTCTGGATTCAGGAGCATGTAGCTCCTTTGTTGATGCCACCTTTGCAGCTCAACACCGGATCCCCCTTCGATCTAAGGATCACCCCATGCTAGTCCGGCTTGCTGACGGGTCAGCCATCAAATCTGGCACCGTCACCCAGGAGACTATCCCATGCTGGCCACCACTGAAGGGGGTCATCGGGAACTTCTTCGATTGGACGCCATAGCATCTCCACTCTGTCCAGTCATCCTGGGCCTTACCTGGCTCCGGGCTCACAACCCTACCATTAATTGGGCAACTGGTGAGGTCTGCTTTGGCTCCTCCTACTGTGTGCACCACTGCCTGCCACAACACCGGGAAGTTTCCTTATCTGTGCTTGGTCCAAAAGGTGACAGTGACCAGGAAAGCCGCCTGCTCGTTCCAGCACCCTACCATAACTTCCTGGACGTGTTCAGCAAGAAGGGGGCTGACGTCCTCCCACCACACAGATCTTTTGATTGCCCAATCGATCTTCTACCCGGGACTGAAGTTCCCTTTGGGCGAATCTTTCCCCTGTCCGAAGTAGAGCTGGTTGCCCTCAAGGCATACAGACGAGAATCTGGCCAAGGGGTTCATCAGACCTTCCACTTCACCCGCAGGAGCGGGAATCTTCTTCGTTGAGAAGAAGGACCATTCCTTGAGGCCCTGTATAGATTACAGACCCTTAATCAGATCACCGTCAAGAATCGGTATCCTCTGCCCTTAGTCTCTGAACTCTTTCAGAGACTTGGAACCGCAACAGTTTTCACCAAATTAGACCTCCGTGGGGCTTACAACCTAATCCGCATCCGGGAAGGGGATGAGTGGAAAACGGCATTTCACATCCGGTTCGGTCACTTCGAATACCTTGTGATGCCATTCGGACTATGTAATGCCCCTGCTACGTTCCAGCACTTGGTGAACGATATTTTTCGAGACTTCCTGGACCAATTCGTAGTTGTCTATTTAGACGACATTCTAATTTTCTCCCAGTCTCTGGAAGAACACCGACAGCATGTAAAGATTGTACTCGCCCGCCTCAGACAACATGGTCTGTACGCCAAGGCGGAAAAGTGCGCCTTTGAGTGCACCAACATTTCCTTCCTGGGTTTCGACATCACCACCTCCGGCATCTCCATGGACCCACAGAAAGTGGCAGCTATTCTGGACTGGCCAGCCCCAAGCGACAAGAAAGGAGTCCAGCGATTTGTGGGCTTTGCGAACTTCTACCGCAAGTTCATTAAGGGCTTCTCAGCAGTTATTTCCCCCATAACCCAGCTTACCAAGCAGGATGTACGCTTCCGATGGACTCCCGAAGCCCAAGAAGCCTTTTCCAGACTCAAGAAGTTGTTCACCTCGGCCCCCGTCTTGAAGCATCCGGATCCTGCTCTGCCTTATACCCTTGAAGTAGATGCTTCAGAAACTGCAGTAGGAGCAGTTCTCTCACAGAGGCGAGGTCCAAAAGCCTCACTCCACCCCATCGCTTTTTTCTCCAGGAAGCTTTCATCTCCAGAAAGAAACTACGATGTGGGTGACAGGGAACTGCTGGCAAAAAAGGCTGCTTTGGAGGAATGGCGGTAC
>BLSH010027519.1:0-12583 GCA_018402905.1 Glandirana rugosa | reverse complement strand
CACAGGAGGTGGGGAGAGACGGTTAGGGAGGTGACCGAAGGTGAGTGGGTTGCTTATTTTAAGTTTCATGATTGTTATTAAATGTTTCGGTAGGTGTTGAGACGGGGGTCGATGTAATGATTGGATCAGAGTTTTATGGTTGGTTCGGTGAGAGAAGTCAGGAGGGTTCTACAGTGCATGGACCACCAGCTCAGACTGAATACGTCCCCTGTTGGAGAGAATGCCGGGACCAAGCGCTTGGGGACTATCACATCTGTCCCTCGAGCCCTCGTGTCCCCTCGTGCTCCCGACCTGCACCAGCGACCACCACCCACGTCCAGGCGATTTCGGGCACGAACCGTTTTCGCATCACCATGCCGACCCTGCCTGCATCCCGACCATCCGCCTGTCTCATCCTTCTGTACCGCTTTGCCAGCACGTTGCCGACCCGGACTGTACCACTACGCTTTTGCCAAGCACGGGCTTTAGCGGACCTGCACCCACCACCAGCGACCACGTCCAGCCCTCGTGCTCCCCTGTGCTCCCGAGCTCCCTGTCTACACTATCAGGGGTTCGCGAACCAGGGCCGTAAGAGAGGTTGTCCCCTGCATAAGTCAGACTCGACCACCAGGTACGTGACATCTTGGGAGGACTGAAGAGAGTGGCTTGGTTGGTATTTTGAGACTAGGTTAGTAATGTAGCTGGGGGCAGAGTTGTGGATGGCTTTGTAAATTATTGTTAGTACTTTGAATTTTATTCGTTGGGTGAGTGGAAGCCAGTGGAGGGATTGGCAGAGAGGGGTGGAGGACACTGAACGGTTGGTAAGGTGGATGAGTCTTGCAGCAGCATTCATTATGGACTGAAGGGGGGATAGTGCATGTAAAGGTAATCCAATAAGGAGAGAGTTGCAGTAGTTGAGACGAGAAATTACCAGAGAGTAAATTAGAAGCTTGGTGGTGTCATTGGTTAAAAAGGGGTATATTCTACAGATGTTGCAGAGGCTAAGGCAGTATGATTTGGACAGGCATTGGATGTGGTCCTGAAAGGACAGTTCAGAGTCTAAGGTTATTCCAGCACTCTGGCGTGTGGGGACAGACAAATAGTTGTGCCACTGATATTAACAGAGAAGTCAGGGGCACGCAGGGAGGAAATATCATGAGATCAGTTTTAGATAGACTCAGTTTGAGGAAGTGGTGTGACATCCAGGCTGATATGTCTGTTAGTAAAGCAGTGATGTGTGAGGAGACTGGGGTGAGCTGAGGGGTAGAGAGATAGATTTGGGTATCACCGGCATATAAATGGTAGCGGAAGCCATGGGAAGCTATCAACTGACCCAGGGAGGATGTGTAGATCGAGAATAGTGGGGGTCCAAGGACAGAACCTTGGGGGAACCCAAAGGTAAGAGTTGGAGAGGAGGAAGTGGAGTTGTAAGTGACACCGAAGGTGCGGTGAGATTCAAACCAACGTACATCCATGGAGACCAAGCAAATTGAGTTTTTTGAGGAGGAGGGGATGATCAACTGTATCAAAGGTAGCGGAGAGGTCCAAGAGTAAGAGTACAGAATAATGACCATTTGTTCTAGCTGTTAGTAAGTCGTTTGTGAGTTTTAGGAAAGCAGTTTCTGTGGAGTGCTGTGGAGGAAATCCAGACTGAAGGGGATCAAGAAGGTAATTCTCAGTGAGGTGGTCGCTCAGTCGGTTGTAGACTAAACGTTCAAGGAGTTTGTGGGCAAAAGGGAGTAAGGAGATGGGTCTTAGGTTGTTCAGATTGGTGGGGTCCAGTGAGACCTTTTTGGTATGGGAGTGACTAATGTATGTTTTAGAGTTTTGGGGAAGATGCCAGTAGAGAGGGAGAGGTTGAAGATATGAGTTAAAGAGTGTAGGATAGAGTCAGAGGGTGACCGTAGTATTTGAGAAGGAACTGGGTCCAGAAGGCAGGAGGTCAGGTGGGCGTTAGAAAAAAGTTTAGTAACTTCCTCTAAAGCAGCTGGGTTAAATGATAGTATTGTTTGTGCAGGAGGATCTGTAGAGTGGAGATCTTGAGACGAATTGTATCAATCTTATTTTTAAAGTGATTAGCAATCTCCTGGGCAGTGGGTAAGTTAGTGGGTGAAGGTAATGGAGGACGAAGTAGAGCGTTAAAGGTAGAAAAGAGTTGACGGGGGCTCCTTGAGAGGTTAATGGGAAAGTGATAAAGTAGGTCTGTTTGACATTATGATTTAAAAAGAGTAAACACAGTTGGTTGATAATAAATGGCTTCAGCCAAACACTAACCAGGAGTGAAAGAAATGTGTTTGTGTTATCATTCATATTCTCTGAAAATGGCCAAGAAATCATAAATTCTGCCAGGGTATGTAAACTTATGAGCACAATTGTATTTAGGGTGGATGACAGTGAACTGTTGTAGATAGGAGTGGCCAGATTGGGGCAGGACCAGGATGAGATTCTGTTGCAGAGACAATCTGTAGCAGAAAAAAAAAGAAGGGTTAAGATGGCAAAGGTTTCTATGGGTATTTGTTTGGTAGCTAGAAGGCAAGGAGAAGGAAGACAAGGAGAGAGTGAAACTAATAAGGTGGCGATCAGAGAGAGAGGAAAAGGAATATTGGAGAGGTTCGTGGAGTGCATAGGTAGGAGAATATGAGGTTAAGGCAGTTGCCATCAGAGTGAGTAGAAGCGTGTGTCCATTGTTTTAGGTCAAAAGAGGAGGTTAGCCTCAGACATTTTTAAGTAGCAGGAGTGTTAAGATTAGCAGGGATGTTGAAGTCACCAAGAATGATTGTTGGAATTTCAGAAGAAAGAAAGTAGGGTAGCAAGGCAGAGAAGTCATCAAGGAAGCTTGATAACGGTTCCAGGAGGCCGATAGATCACAGCAATTTTCGAAACTGGAGAAAACAGACAAATACAGTGAGCTTCAAATGAGGAGAGGGACAGAGAGGGGGGTGGATGAAGGACCTGAAAAGTGCTTCGAGGGGATAGGAGGATTCCAACACCACCTCCTTTCCTTCCACTGGGCCTGGGAGAGTGAGTCCACTGGAGGCCACCATGGGAGAGAGCATTAAGAGAAGGAAAGTCAGAATCTTGAAGCCAGGTCTCCATAATTGCAAGTAGGTTAAATGAGTTTGTGATAAATAGGTCATGGATGGTGGTAAGTTTGTTACAAACAGAGCGAGCATTCCAAAGGGCACAAGAGAAGGGGAAGCTAGTTCTAGGCAGAAGAGGAATAGAAATTAGATTGTGCGGATTGCGGCTGCTGTCAGAGGATAGGGGGTGCTGGGTATGTTGGGGCCAAAGGTAAATGATGGTGGTCCTGGATTTGGGGAAATATCTCCAAAAGTTAGGAGAAGCAGAACGGGGAGAGAGGAGATATGGGAGTGTGACTTATGTGGGGGGACACTTCCTAGTGTCCTGGAGGTTTTATTGGCATGTGGGTTCAGAATTAGCAGGAGCTGATGGTGCAGTAAAAAGGTGAAGACAGGAGTGAGGGTGATATATATATATATAAGCTGTGGGGTGGAGAAGAGGGGTGAAGGAGAGAGAGTTTAAGGAGAGAGTCTGTTTAGTGTTTTGCAGTAGTCTGTTGTGGTTTTTCACTTTGTGCCGAGCCGAAGTGTAAAACTTAATCCAATATGAATGCTTTATCCAAGATGATAGTTGCCAATGAAACCCTTTCCTGTGCAGAACCTAGAGAAGGCCTAAATTTTTACTGCGTTGGGTGGGGGTATTGCCAACATACTGCTACATATCTTTGGTAAAAAAAAAAATTTGTATATATTATTTGGTCTGTGTGAAAGTTATAGAGTCTACAAGCTATGGTGCCAATCACTGAATATTGATCACACCTGATGTACTGACGGCCTATCTCATTTCTTGAGACACTAACAAGCCAGGAAAGTACAAATACCCCCCAAATTACCGCTTTTTGGAAAGTAGACATTCCAAGGTATTTAGTAAGAGGCATAGTAAATTTTTTGAAGTTGTCTTTTTGTTTTTCCCACAATTCTTTGCAAAATTAAGATTTTTTTTTCTTTTTTTTTCCATAAAATTGTCATAACACACCCTACTACTCCACCTGAGTATGGCGATACCACATGTGTGAGACCACACCCTGGCCACATACAGAGGCCCAACATGCAGGGAGAACCATCAGGCGTTCTAGGAGCATAAATCACACATATAATTTCTTGACTACCTCTTGCACTTTTGAAGGTCCTGGAGCACCAGGACAATTGAAACGCCCAAAAAATTACCCCATTTTGGAATGCAAACACCCCAACGTATATTCTAGGAGGCATAATGAGTCTTTTGAACATGTCGTTTTTTCCACAAGTTTTTGGAAAATGTGGAAAGAAAATGAAACCACATTTTTTTTTACACAAAGTTGTCAATTTATACAATATTTCTAACACACAGCATGTACATAGTAAAAATTACACCCCAAAATATATTCTGCTACTCCCCCCGAGTATGGTGATACCACATGTGTGACACTTTTACACAGCCTGGCCACATACAGAGGCCCAACATGCAGTGACCACCATCAGGTGTTCTAGGGGCATACATTTCAAATCTAATTTGACTACCTTTTACACTATTGTGAGGCACTGTGGTGGCATGGATAGGCACTGTAGTGGCATGGATGGGCAGTGTAGTGGCACGGATGGGCACTGTAGTGGCATGGATGGGCACTGTAGTGCCATGGATGTGTCACGGATGAGAACTGATGTGGTATGGATGAGTGTGAATGAGGCACAAATGAGCCAAGGATGGGGATGGATGAGCCAAGGATGGGAATGGAGGAGCACAGATGGGGATGGATGAGCACGGATGGGGATGACTGAGCATGGGTGGGGATGACTGAGCACAGATGGGGATGGATGAGCATGAATGGGCATGGATGAGCATGGATGGGATGACTGAGCACGAATGAGGATGGATGAGCATGGATGGGGATGACTGAGCACGGATGGGGATGGATGAGGATGGCTGAGTATGGATGGGGAGGTGAGCACGGCTGGGTGGGTTAGCATGGATGGATGGATGGGTGAGCATGGATGGATGGATGGGTGAGCATGGATGGATGGCTGGGTGAGTATGGATGGATGGCTGAGTGAGCATGGATGGATGGGTGAGCATGGATGGATGGCTGGGTGAGCACGGCTAGGTGAGTGAGCATGGATGGATGGGCGAGCATGACTGGGTGGGTGAGCATAGAGGGGTGAGCATGGATGTATGGCTTGGTGAGTATGGATGGATAGGTGAGCATGGATGGATGGCTGGGTGAGCACGGCTGGGTGGGTGAGCATGGATGGATGGGTGAGCATGGCTGGGTGAGCCCAGCTGGGTGGGTGAGCATGGATGGATGGCTGGGTGAGCATGGATGGGTGAATGAGAGTGCATGACTGGGTGGGTGAGCATGCATGGCTGGGTGGGTGAGCATGGCTGGGTGAGGATGGCTGAGCAGAGATGGATGGATGAGCATGGATGGGTGAGCATGGCTGGGTGGGCGAGCATGGATGGGGTGAGCATGGCTGGGTGGGTGAGTATGGTTGGGGTAAGGATGGCTAGGTGGGTGGTGGGGGGTACAGCCTGTCCCCTACTGTCACTTAGCAGCACTGTGGGCATTACACATCGTCCACAGTGCTGCAGCACGTCCTCTCACCCCCCTCTCCTCTCACAATGCACCGATCAGTGCGGAGAGGGGAAAGAAAAGCCAGCATTTCCGCCGGCTTGTTTACATGTGATCACTCCATCATTTGATGCAGCGATCACGTGGTAAAAGGCCGCTCACAGTGGCCATTCACCGTGATGCGGATGTTCCCGTGTGCGCGTAGACGCCCTCCCAGAAATAAGTAAATGCCCTGTAGAAGTCTTTTGTCTATAGAGCGGTTGTTAAGTGGTTAATCAGTCAGGATTGCATAGGAGGGACACATGGCTAACAGAACAAACTTCTCGCACCAAAGGCAGACTACAAGGCACAGCAAGAGAGCAGAAGGGAACGGTTAGAAAGATAAGATTAGCTCATAATTTAAGTATAGACAATAAGAAAGCAAAATAAACATTACAATGAGATGGGCAGAGGCAAAGAGTTTGAGAGCAGCATCGATTACCATTAAGCATACTGCAAACAATGAATCAGTTGCAGTTAAAGGTGGAAACTTGAAGGCAGCATAGATTACCATTAAAGGTGAGGTCCGCATGGAGGGGCGTGACCGGATGTGAGCCGAGCCGGACGCATAGGAAAGAGCTCCTGCAATCCTTAATGTACATCCTTCACCATCCGCACGCCTGACTGCTGAATTCGGCCCATCTTGCATCTACCTGCCTGGGGCATCATCCTGCACCATCCATCTGTCCCATCTTCGGACTGCTGGTCGGGTTTGGTGAGTCTGCCGGGTCGGGCCTAGTGCGCTGCCTCCGGCCTTTCCAGCGGCTGTGGCCGGCCCCCCCTCCGGTCATTCGGGATCTCTGTGGAGTGTTGTTGCCGCTCCCTAGGTCTGGTGGGGGACTATACTCCTTGGCCCTGTAGAACTGATGGGCGGATGGTGAGAAAGGGAGCCTCTGGGATCCATTGAGCCGCTGAGCTACCAGCGGCGCGGCCTACCGCCGCCATCTTGCTACACCCGCGATCCACCTGATGTGCGGCCTGAATCCCTTGCTTGTAGCTGGTCTGCCCTGATATTTCTGGGGCTGATTCAATGTGAGATCTGGGACCTTGCTCCCCCCTCCCCTGCGCCATCTGCCCCGCTTTCTCTTCAGAGATCCTACCGCCGCCATCTTGCTGCACCCGCGGTCCACCTTGCATGAAGCCTGAACCCTCTGCCCAGAGCTAGACTGCCCTGATTACCCCTGGGACTGATTTACAGCGAGGCCTGGGACTTTGCTCTCCCCTCCCCCTGCACCGGGTTTCTCTTTAGAGATCCTGGGACGACTGAGCAGCGTTTACTGTTTTACACATTGAACTGACTGTGCCATACACTGCTGTTCCTGCAGACCTGGGACACCCCCCTAGTGTTCAGTTACCTGCGGCTGTCTTGGGACTTGTTAAATTGCACTGATTCTGCTTCTTTAGACTCTAGGCCCCTCTTGTCCCTCATTAATTGTGCATATGTTCTCTGACAAGCTTCGTTCTAGCCGCCTGACAACCACTCCTGGAGCTGAAGCCGCAGGTACATCCACACCGGTCAATTCTCAAAAAAAACGCAATATGTCAAAAGGCACACAGACATCCGCCTCTAAGGCCACGGCGGGAGAGCCCACATCTGCCGATTTACTAGCGGCCATAACAGCTTGCAAAGAGACACTTACAGCTAAAATAGATTATGTCTCCACTGATATTGGACTTATTCGTAATGATTTGGACAAATTCCGCTCACGATTAACAGAGGCTGAGGACCGGATTGCCCAGGTGGAGGACATGGTTCACGCTGACTCCTCGGAGCTCCACGCTCTCCAGAGACAGGTGAGAGCGCTGTAGGATAAGGCGGTGGATACGGAGAACCGCCTCCGTCGCAATAATCTCAGGATCCTGGGGCTGCCGGAGAAGACAGAGGGGGCCAAGCCAGCTGAATTTGCTGAGACATTTCTGACCAATCTGCTGGGCCTCCGTGAACTCCCACCGACTTTTGTTGTTGAGCGGTCGCACAGGGTACCTTCCGCTCCCCCCATACCTGGAGCGCCTCCTCGGCCATTTCTTTTAAAGCTTCTCAATTTCAGGGATCGAGACATGATCCTGGTGGCTGCCAGGAACACTCCAGATCTTCACTATAATGACGTCAAAATCTCAATCTTCCCTGACTTCTCACCTGAGGTTCAGCAACGGAGACGCACCTTCACTGAGGCTAGAAAGCGACTACGGGAGCGGGTACTTAAATATAGTCTTCTGTTCCCGAGTAGGCTGCGAGTGGTGGATGGGGCCACAGTTCATTTTTTTTACACAGCGGAGGCTGCAATGGCCTGGTTGGATATCAAATAATACACATCTATACCCGGTGTGCATGGAAACTGATGGTGCAAGTTGCATACGAGTCTTTTCTGCTGTTACCACGGTCATATGATGACAGTACACCTTACTTCTTCGGGTCTGACATTTAATCCTGCAACAGATGGCGGAAATAAATATGGGGCAATGTATCCTAAAATTCTTTGTTCAGGCACTGACATATCATGGAGCTCTACTGATTAAGTTTTGTTTAAGTGACTAGCAATCTTACTGGCCCTTTTTTTTGTTCTTTTTGTTGCTGGTAGGCTGGCTTGTCCTTCGATTTCGCCCTTTTTTTTCAGTTTGAACTACTAATTGACTCTGTCGGTTACTGTTTTTTGGGAAAAAAACAATACTCCTGGATCATGGATGTGGTCCTAGGTGGCATTGGTAGGGTAGGCCCGTTGGCCTTGGGTATGTTGGTTTTTTGTGGTCTGTTATTTTTTTTTTTTCTCTTTTTCTGTTTTTTTTTTTCCACTTCATTGCAAAAATCTGGTCTGGTGGCTCTGTATTATGTTTACTAATCCATCTTCTCCTATACAGGTACTGGTCAGTGCCTATTTTGCTGCTCCTCTGGTCCCCACGCTCTCTCACCCTCAGATTTTTGGTATCATTGACCCCAAATACTCATGACTAACTTGAAAAGAGGCTCTTTTACGATAATGTCATGGAACGTAAGGGGTCTCAACTCAAAATTTAAAAGGGCTTTAATGTTTATATACGTCAAGTCCTATGCCCCTCAAATATTACTTCTTCAGGATACACACCTTATGGGCAGCAAGATCATGGCACTTAAAAAACCCTGGGTACGTAATGCATTTCATGCTACGTACTCTAGTTATGCTAGAGGGGTCTCAATATTGATTAGTAAATCCCTTAATTGCACGGTAGATGCGATACATACTGATCGTGCAGGTAAATTTGTACTGGTGGTTCTGACTATGTGGGGGCAGAGATATGTTATAGTTTCACTCTACATTCCACCCCCATTCTCTGATGAAGTACTGTATACTGTATTAGACAAAGCCTCTACGTACTGCCCGGCTAAATTGCTCATTATGGGTGACTTTAATGCGGTGCTGTCCCATGCGCTGGATAGACCCTCTGCTGCTAAAACCAGGGGGGAGATCTTAGCGGGTGGGCACAGACTGTAGATTTGACGGAGATCTGGAGATGGAAACATCCCTCTCTCAGAGATTACTCCTGCTTCTCCACATCTCACAAAACGGCTTCCCGAATAGATCTGGCCTTTGCTAATTCTGCTATGTTACAGGATGTTATCACGGCTTCTTACCTTCCTAGCGGCCTATCTGACCACAGTCCACTGTTAGTTTCACTGAAATCAGGGGAAAGGTACAACACGTCTATGTGGAGGTTAGGTGCGAAATGGATATCCCATCCCAAAGCTTTAGAAGAAATGCCAGGGGTGATGGAGGGTTACTGGCGGTCCAATGCAGGAACCGCCACAGCTGGCATTGAATGGGATGCATTCAAAGCCTTTATGAGAGGACAATACATGTCACTTGCGGCAGCGGTTAGGGCTGAGCAGCACAGCGAGTCCACCGCACTACAGAGGGACATAGAGGAGAAGACTGTCTTATATGCTACCTCGTCCACCCCTGAAAATTACACTAGGTTACAGGCTGCTAAGAGGGATCTGAATATACACATGTTGGAGATCACTAGGCTGGAGCTGCAGGATAGCAAACAGGTTTTTTTTGAGCAGAGAGATAGGAATGGTAAGTTTCTTGCCATACTCGCTCAAAATGACAGGCCCTCTACCTTAATACCTGAACTTTGCACCTCGGACGGTACAAGAGTGACTGATCAGGAAGCGATACTCAATTAATTTTTTCTTTTTTACACCCGACTGTACACGACTACTATCCCTCCTGACTTTGAACCTTCCCAGCTTCACACTCTCCTAGACCCACTGGCCTTGGGTTGGCAATCAGACAGAGAGAGAGAGTTTTTGGTACGTCCCTTCACTGTAGAGGAGGTGAGTGGTATTATCATGTCCTTCCCTTCTGGAAGATCCCCGGGTCCGGACGGTATCCCCATTGAATTTTATAAGGCCCACTGTCCCCTTTTGGTGGCTAAGCTGATGACGTTGTACACGCGGTGTTTGGCGGATGACCTACTGCCCCCTTCCATGCAGAATGCGCACATTACTTTGATCCATAAGCCCCCTAAGGACCCTGCACAGTGCATGTCATACCGACCCATAGCGCTATTAAACTGTGACATGAAAATTCTGACCAAGTTACTGAACTCGAGGTTAAGTCAGGTAATAAATTCACTTATAGACACGGATCAAACGGGTTTCATTCCCCATAGATCCACAGACATTAACATTCGCAGGCTCTTCACAAACATTCATGCTCAACACCTGAATACAGGCACCAGGGTCGTGGCCTCACTCGATATTGAAAAGGCTTTTGACGCGGTCGAGTGGCCTTTTCTGTGGGAGGTTCTACGCAGGATGGGGCTCCCGCTGAGGTTTATTCAGTGGATCAAGATCATATATACACAGCCTACGGCTTCGATCAGACTTGGGGGTGCTCTTTCGGCTCCTCTGAGGCTGTCTCGTGGCACTAGGCAGGGCTGCCCTCTTTCTCCGACCCTCTGAGGGTGGGCTGGGAGGAGGAGCGGGTAGCCCTGTATGCTGACGACCTCCTGCTGTTCTTACAGGATGCAGGTCCGTCTTTACAGGGCGCGCTTCAGGTGCTAAACACTTTTTCTAAAGTCACTGGCCTGAGGGTAAATTGGCACAAGTCAGTCCTATTCCCAATAGATCAAGAAGCTATTTCCCATGCCCCACCAGATCTCCCATTACAATGGGTAGAAACGTTTCGTTATCTAGGAGTGATTATTTCGAGGAAGGCGACTGATTATATTGCGCTTAATCTGGCGCCAGTCTTGCAAGAAATGAAGGAGCGGTTGAGGGTGTGGAGCAAGCTGCCTTTGTCTTTACTGGGTAGGATAAACATATTGAAAATGAAACTGCTTCCCCGATTTAACTACCTGTTTCGTCACTCTCCTAGGTGGATTCCAAAGACCTTTTTTACGCAATTAAATAGTGTAATTTCCTCTTTTCTCTGGGGAAGTCAAGCCCCTAGGTATAAGCTAGCCACCTTGATGCGCCCTATGCTGCACGGGGGACTGGCTTTGTCGGACAGCCAGAAATATTATATAGCTGCACAGCTGGTGACTGCCCACTGGTGGTTACAACCTGATGTCTCAAATTCTTGTACGATGCTTGAGGCGGCCATTTTGGGCTTGCTTGAGGCGCTGAAACTATTATTGTACCGGGGTTCGGGGGCCCTGTACCCTCTCACCCCGTCAATGACCACACTCAGGGCTTGGAATCATGGGTTGAGACTAGAGTCCAGGAGCTCAAATGTAGTCTCTCCCCATACTCCTCTCTGGAATAATCCTCTCTTGTCTCATTTTTATGCACTTCCAGAACCACAGGCCTGGGCTAAATTTAAGATAAAATCCATATCTGACATAACGGAAAATGGAGTCATTCTTCCCTTTTATTCTCCTCGAGCTAAATTTGGTATCCCTCCTTTTTATTTTTTTAGACATATGCAGCTTGCTCATGCCTTTCACAGCCAATTCCTCTGTCAATCTATAATTTTACAGTGTTCAGAATTGGAGGCTTTACTCCGGTCGGAGGCGCTTAAAAAACCCACTTCTGAGTTATACTCTCACCTGACAATGATTGCACTGCCTGACCTAGCCGCACTCAGACAAAAATGGTCTACAGACATTCCAGAGATGGATGATGATGACTGGTCTGATATGTGGGATGCGCCATTCAAACAGCTGGTGTCTCTCAGGGACCGGCTGATTAGATTTAAAATCCTTCATAGGGCGTATTTTACCCCTTCTAGGGTGCATCGCCTAAATCCAGAGGTTTCATCACAGTGCTGGCGTTGTCAGGGGGCTGAGGGTGATTTCTTTCACACTTTCTGGACATGCCCGGTATTGCAGCCTTTTTGGAGCAGAGTGGTTGCCAGAGTTAGTGGGGTCTCGGGGATTGCACTCTCCCCAGCACCCCAGATATGTCTGCTGGGGCTGGTGGAGGGTCTGACAAACACAAATGCTGGTAGGACTTTCATAGGTCTCTTGTTTTATTATGCTAGGAAGACGATAGTGCTCCACTGGAAGAAGCCTTCGGCCCCAACAGAGGCTTATTGGATGCAGCTGGTTAATTCACAGCTGCCTCTCTATAAGGCCACTTATAGCAGCAGAGGTTGTCCACGCAAGTTTGACAAAATTTGGACTAAGTGTTTAGAGAGAGATGACACAGCATAGTGGACTGGCACATGTCATTGGGATCGGAGCTGAGTGGGAGTTTGAGGGGACTTCTCCCCAGATTATACAGGTTTGTGTACCCATGCATTGTTGGTTACATACCTGTGGATTTTCTCATATACTGTAGCTCGGAGTGCACCAGTTTGTATATCCAGACCAGATTAATGTATCAGTGTTATTATGTTTTTTTTTTTTTTTTGGGGGGGGGTTGTATTACCGGTGGTCTCTCCTGTGTGGGTTGACTAGCCGTATGTGTGTATGTGTTTTTCACTGTTCAAAGCAATACAAAGTTTTAAAAAAAAA
>BLSH010027511.1:274091-288047 GCA_018402905.1 Glandirana rugosa | reverse complement strand
AAGATTTCCTCCCTAGTGCACCAGATAGCGGGCTTCCAGGTCTCCCTGACCTATCAAATGACCGTTTTATATGCTGACCTACCAGAGGTGCCTACAGCTCGGCAAAAATTAATCCACACACTTTTCTCAGCCACTCAATGGGCTATTGCCTGGAATTGGCGGCCCCCTGCAGTCCCATGGTCACAAATATGGTCTCGTATGGAGTCTATTAGACTGATGGAGCGCATACACCACACCTTGACTGACTCGATGCCTAGTTTTGATAGGAAGTGGAACCACTGGCCCACCAGTCCCTCATAAGCCATACCAGCCTGATAGTAACAATATGTTGCCCTAGGGCGCCTTCAATGACAATCTAAATCGAATGCGGTTGATGCTAGCTCTGTTATTAGTTTTGTTTTTTATTTTCTTTTTATTGTTCTATTTTTAGTTTCAAATACTATATCTTCATATGCTGACAATGACATGCACGGTTATAATTGTGCTGTCCACCTAACATCTCTGGCTTACATAGGCTTACATATGCTATATGAGTGTATCAGCTCAATATGAGCCTCTAACTGTTTCTTCTTGCTACATGAATGGAATAGCCAATTGTGAAGTTGTATGCTGGTTTTCCCCTCTTCTTTTGTTCCTATGAAAACGCATATATGATGGTATGTATGGATACTTCAATAAACGTTTAAAAAAAAAAAAAAAATGTTATTTAGGAAGTGGGAGGGGAGTCCCTCCTCATTGGCGGTGATGTCCGCAAGGTGGGGGATGTGAGTGGACATGCGACGAGACACGAGACATTCGGTGCCGGAGCACAGGAGAAGAAGAATCTCCGTGTCTCTCCGCGCCGTATTACACCCCCCCAGCATGGCGGACATAGAGCGGCTCATTAGACAGCTCTGGGCGCCGGCGGATGCCAGGGGCCCTGGATGGCTAGAGCAGCAGGTCTCCTCCTTACTGAGGGGGGAGTTCCCTGCTGCTGAGGACTGGCACTTTCAGCACACTCGGCAGTCATGGCCACCCAAGCGATCATGGCAGCTTTTCAACTGCTGCCTGTACATCCGCAGAGTTTTCATCTCCTTGGTTGCAGGTGTCTGGATTTGTTTTATGTCGACCACTATTTACCAATGTGTTGTTCAATCTCTTGCGCATTTTTTGTGACATGCAGTTCAGTTGTTGAAAGGGTGGTCAGGGAGGTATTGGGCGTCAGTTCCGTCATCCATTACTTGGATGTTTTTTTGTGTATAGGCCCCTCAGTGTCCACGGTGTGTGGGGTGTTGGCCACCGTTCAAAACGTAGCTGAGCGCTTTGGGATTCCGCTGGCGGGTGAAAAAAATGGAAGGCCCGTGTACTACTATTAGTTTTTTAAGGGATTGCCATCAACACCTGCCTGCTGACAAACTGTCAGCTCTCAAGGCAGAAATTGCTTTGCTGGCGGTTAAACGAAAAGTTCAGCTTCAGCAAATGCAGTCTCTCCTTGGCAGGCTCAACTTTGCTTGCTGCATACTGCCCATAAGCAGGATTTTTAATCTGTGTTTGTCGGCGGCTACAGCGGGTGTTACTTCTCCGAGTCACTTTGTCACGTTGACTGCTGAGCGCAGGGAAGACTTGAAGGTGTGGTATGCTTTCCGGGTCTCCTTCAACGGCCGTTCCCTGTGGCAACCTACTCCGATCAGTAACTTTGACCTGGAACTTTACACGGATGCGGCTGGATTCATGGGCTATGGGGCCTTCTACCAGGGGCGGTGGATCGCGGAGCGTTGGCCTGTGAAATGGAAAGAGGCAGGGTTTCTGAGGAACATGGTGTTATTGGAACTTTTTCCGGTATTAGTTTCCGTGGCAATATGAGGGGACTCGTTTTGGGACAAAAAGATTTGTTTACATTGTGATAATATGTTGGTTGTGCAGGTACTGAACCGACTGTCGGCCGCTTCAATGCCAGTAGTGAGGGTGCTGCGGCACCTGGTTTTGCGTTGCTTATGGTTAAAGGTCTTCATTTATGCTGTTCACCTACCTGGGGTGAGTAATACAGTGGCAGATGCTTTGTCTCGTTTACAGCTGGATGAGTTCCGAGCATTGGCACCGGAAGCGGAGCAATACGGGGAGCCTTGTCCACAGGAGCTGTGGCGTGTTGCATTGGGGTAGCGACAGCATTGCTTTGGAACTCTGGGTGCATCCACATGGGCGGCGTATTTTAAGGTATGGAAGGAATGGGAGGATCTTTTGGCCTGGGTAGGGGCAGACGGGGTAAGTGAGGAACTCCCTTCTCTGTTGCCATCAACAGAAAGATGGCCGGGCTGGCTTTCCTTTTCAAAGTATGGGGTGTTCCAGACTTTACAAAGGAATTCCTTGTCCATCAGGCACTGAGGGGTTACAGATGGGGCGTTCGGCGGCTTGACTGCTGCCGTCCGGTTACTTTTTTCCTCTTACAGACTTTATGGACGCAAGCAGGTTTAGTTTGCGATTCAGAATATGAGGCTTTGTTGTTCAGAACAGCTTTTGTCCTGGCCTTTTTTAGGGCCCTTCGTATCAGCGAGTTGGTAAGTCTGTCCAAGATGGCACAAGGAGGGCTGTTGGTACAGGAGGTAAGTTATTCCCAGTCTTCAGTAGTGTTGTTGATTCGGCGCTCTAAGATGGACCAGCTGGTTCAAAGTACGTATGTGCACTTTTATAAAATTCCCAGTTCCTCTCTTTGCCCAGTATCTAGGTAGAGGAATATGGGCGGTTTCGCCCGCACCAAGAGGATTCTTACCTTCTGCATCTAGATGTTTTGGCCCTGTCAAAATTTCAGTTTATGGCTGTATTTCGGCATTGCTTGGTCTAGGCTGGTATTGTGGTATGGAATTTCTCATCACACTCCTTCAGCATTGGAGCAGCCACTGAAGCCGCTTGGTGGGGGTTGGATGAGTCGGTCTTACGGTGGATCGGGAGATGGGAATCTGATTGCTTTAGGCTTTATGTTTGTCCAGAACTGATTTAATCTGCTAATATGTTATTTATTGTCTGCAGTGATTCTTCATTGTTTTGTTTCTTTGCAGGGACCCCCCTTGTCTCATTTGGATACTGGGGCATTCTTTTGTTTTCTGGGGGGCGAAAAGGGGTGATGTTACACCTAATAGTCGTCAGCTGAGTTTTGGTAGCAACGAGGCCACGGTTAGGTGCACCACTTCGCACGGCTGGACAGAGCTCCCGACGTGCTAGTTCTTCATGTCAGGGGCAACGACTTGGGTGTTCGGTCCATGCGGCATCTGACCCGGGACATCAAATTTGATTTCCTCTGGCTGCACATGGCGTTCCCACGCTTGTTGGTGGTTTGGTCAGACATGGTAGGTCGCACTTTGTGGCGATTTGCTAGGTCAGCCGCTAAATTCAATAAAGCGCGGATAAAGGTTAATAAGGGGGGGTGGAACGCTTTGTGCCGCACAATGGAGGTTTCGTGGTTCGACACCGAGAGCTGGAGGTGGATACCTGGAGGTATCTGCGGAACGATGGTGTACACCTTAATGCCATTGGTACTGATGTGGGCATTCAGGATGGATTTCAGCGCACATTGCATTTGTGGAGGGGCCCACAGGTGTAAGGTTTCACACCTGTGTGTGGTGGCGGTTGAGTCTGTGGAGGCATTGCCAATTGGAACGGAAGGTTTGTCCCCAAGCTGATGTTGCGCGGCTGGGGATAGTCAAGCAGGGTGGTTGTTCCCGAGCCGGTGTTGCGCGGCTGGGGAAAATAATAACAGGAAGAAAAGTGTTAAAATAATACTCAGCTGGATTGGGTGACGGGATGCCTCCTAAGACCTGCAACCTAGTTTACAATCTGGAATTTGGGTTTTGTTTTCAAAGTTCATTCTTATAGTTATTTATTAATAAAATGGCCGAACGGCCAATTTTCTCCAGAGCAGTGCCACGTGATATCTGTTATAAGATTGTTAAGTAAAAGGTACAGGGGTACTATGAGTAGAGTTATATATCTGGGGTACCCTAGCCAAGTAAAATCCGTAGCAAAAAAAAAGGAAAAATAGACGCAGGGCTGCATGATAGGGGGAACAGTACAACGGCATCAAGGGTTTATAAAATGTTATTTAGGAAGTGGGAGGGGAGTCCCTCCTCATTGGCGGTGATGTCCGGAAGGTGGGAGCTGTGAGCGGACGTGCAGAGAGACACGAGACATTCGGTGCAGGAGCACAGGAGGAGGAAGAGGAATCTCTCGCCCTCCCGCCCTTCAAGTCGTTGGGTTGTGGTATTGCCCTCATTGGGTATGGCGGTGGAGTCTGTGGAGGCATTGCCAATTGGAATGGAAGGTTTGTCCCCGAGCCGATGTTGCACGGCTGGGGATAGTCAAGTGGTGTGGTTGTCCCCAAGCTGGTGTTACGCGGCTGAGGATAGTCAAGCGCGGTGGTGGTTCCCGAGCCGGTGTTGCGCGGCTGGGGATAATAATAACAGGAAGAAAAGTGTTAAAGTAATACTCAACTGGATTGGGTGACAGGATGCCTCCTATGACCTAGTTTACAATCTGGAATTTGGGTTTTGTTTTCAAAGTTCATTATTATTTATTAATCAAATGGCCGAACGGCCAATTTTCTCCAGAGCGGTGTCACGTGTCAGCTGTTGCAAGATTTTTAAGTAAGAGGTACAGGGGAACTATGGGTAGAGTTATATATCTGGGGTACCCTAGCCAAGTAAAGTGTAATATCTGACTATTACATTGTGCTATCAATCCAAGTATAAATATTAATATTTGTGTCAAAAATCATCTAAAATCCCATTTTATAAAAACGGTGAAAAAAAACTCTTGGGTGGATTAAACCAAAAATGCCACCGGCCATAAACATGATAACTTCTTTAGGTGTAGTGATTCTGCAACTAGTAAACTGCAATAGTATCAGCAGCACATTTCTTACTGCCAAGATTATACTTTTCGTGTACAGCTAAAACATTATTTTTTTTAGTTTTAGATAGGGGTTTTAACCCATCCCAGGTTATACCATCATCAGGTTATTTTTTGTTGTCCATGTTAATCGGGGGAGATTTCCCTTCATTTCTTGTCCCTGGAACTGTAAAGGAAATAGCAATTCTCTCCAAAGTGAACCACAGTCATAGGAACAGGTGTCCACACTGATGTTCCTTCCCCCTTCTCAAGTGACTTTCTCCTGATATTCTGTCTCAGTGAAAGCCAACCAGGACAGAGAGGTGAATATCCCCGGTGTGGACGCAAACAATAAAAACTGGGCAAAGGGTCTAACGCTTCCCTACTCTCTATGCAAAATTAATAAATAAATATGCCTTTACATACACCTTCATTGTGTGTGTGTGTGTGTGTGTGTGTGTGTGTGTGTCAGTGTTACCAGCTTACCAGATTGAAATTTACTGATTCAACAGCAAACATTTACTGGCACAGCAAAGTTTTTACTGACATTTCCAAAAGTTACAATATTACAGTTTTAAGTGCAAATTTGAGTATTTAGGCTACAAACAAGTACAACATACAATTAACAATGTGATATAAGGCAGATATTAAGGCAAAAACATATTTCTTATTTTATTTTTGCTATAATAAGTAAGTAGCTCAGGGACAGGTCTCAGGAGGGCAAGAAATTAAAATGGGCAGCACGCACACACACAAAACTGACCCTCACAGTGACACTGAAAGCAGTGTGCAGCAGCACAGATGATGACACCTCACCGACACGTCCCTTCCTTAGTCACAGTGGCAGTCTCTCTCCATGCCAGCTGCAGTGGCGGCCACTTATGCAGGGCGCAGGGGCACCGCACCCTAAATCCATGTGTTCGGACCCTAATCTACATGCAAGGTGCTGGGCGCATAGATTCCAATGGGATTTTTTTTTATTTTTAGAAGCACATGATTAGCGCCAGAGACTCTAATTGGCTCCAAAAAGGGTGGGATCAGGGCGCACCCAGTTATGTAACATTAACAAATTAATATTCACTAATGTCTTCCTGTTTCTCCTCCCAGCCAATCAGGAAGCAGGACCTGAGACCCGATTGTTCGGAAGTCTTAAGACCCGATTGGCCGTGGGTCCCAAGTCCTGATTGGCCAGAAGGAGAAGCGACCGTCAGGACTCAGGAGGACGCACAGGGGGGAAGCCGCGACCTGGATGGGGTAAGTGCAAAGGCTGGCAGGGGGCCTGATCGGCGAGCGATGCAGTGATTAAGCGACGGGGGGAATGGCGATCAATTGAGCAAGCGCCGGGGGAGTGGGTGATTGGCTGGCTGGGGAGGCTGCAGGACACACTCACCCCCCCCCAAGAAAATAGAGCACCAGCCGCCACTGGCCAGGTGGTCCCTTCACTCCAGTTCAAACAGCACTGGAAGTTCCACTCCCTCCCGGCTTGCCTTTTCGTTAGGCTCCCTTGCACCATAACACTGCACGACACACTCAGGCACAACCTCTGCCAGACCTGCCCCCTTGTGTCGCCTGAACACACTGCAGTAGGCACTCGGATGGTCTCGGCTGGCTCTGGACCGAAAATGTTCAGAGCCAAGCATCACTGTATTTTTACTTGCAACCTTTTCCTGACACTGGCATTTACTGGCAGGAAAAAAGTGCCCACTTTTTACTGGCTGCTAGTAAAAATACTGACAGTTGGCAACACTGCTGTGTGTGTCTGTGTGTAAGTGAAAATATGTTTGATGGTAGATTGTAATTCTATCACAGGCCTTTTTGCAAAGCTGTCTCAATTGGCTGCCCAGGATTACAAGCACAGGGGTCACAAATATACAAACTGTTGCAGATGCTTAGCTAAATTTGAGGCAGCATGATTTGCAATAGGCGTGTCTATTATTATACAGGATTTATATAGCACCAACAGTTTAAGCAGTGCTTTACAAAATGGACTGTACAGATACGATTTAATATAGTACAAAATAAATCAGACGGCCCTATCTGCTAGGCCAGCTACATGTGAATCAAAATGCGGCCGGTTCAGCAGAAATCAACCAAATTTCGATCCATTTATGAGCAAGCTGGTTGTACTAAAGTCGATCTATTGATCGGCTTTAGTTTAATCAGCCACCAGCAGTAGTCATTGTATTCTGAAAGTGGGGAAATTACCCTCTGTCAGAATACAATAGTGCAGCAGGAGGGAGTCAGCATTGATGAGGGAATCAATTTTCTTGCCTTCAACCCGTGGTTGAAGGCAAGACAATTGCATAATCTATGGCTTGCTTTAGAGCTTACAATCTAATTTTGTTGTTAATTTGCTTGATATCTGTCCCCCTGAATTCTATAACAGGATTTCCAATGATCACTACATCAATCTTATGGTGCCAACATCCCCAGACAAAGCCAGAACAGCTGCTGATCTGTCACACAATCCTTATCTGGATAGGAATAATCTGTCATTGTGGCTGCCTGAAACTACATGACGCGTGTTCTGGCCTTGGTGTCTGCATTAAACAGCTATTATAATGTGATTAATCCATGGAAAGTCACTTGCTCCCATCACAAGAAGCTAGCACCTCTTTTTAACCCCTTCTCAGATAGAGTGTGTACTGAATTCTGATTTTAAAACAAAGACTTCTCCAGTACTTACCTTGATTCAGGAAGTTGATGGCTTTCATGCAGACATATTCTTCATTGCTAACCTTCAGCTGGCTGAATTTTCGATATAAGTAAATAAGCCTTTCCATCACTTCCATGCCCTCCTCACTAAATCTAAAAAGATAAACACGTTTGTAAGTGATTTTTCCTTTTTAAAATAATGTGGTAATGGCATGTCAGCTATATACAATGAAAGGATTCTAAAAATGTGGCATTTTTTTATTGTAACCACCAATAAAACAAACATAATACACAAACATTCTATAATAAAACTTTAAAAAATGTAATAAAAATAGGGAGAAAGAAAGTAATTAGGGCTGGTTAAAGGATATCAAAACTCAGGAAAAAATGTAATATATTGCAGCTTACCAGTCTTTAGATGTGGTGGTTGCATCTGTTTTCTTTTTAAAGTGGTTGTCAACCCTGGTAAGGCTTACCTGTAGGTCCTGGGAATATCTCCTAAACTTGCACAGTTTAGGAGATATTCCCTGTATCTGCATGTGCCGACGTCACAGGCACATGTGCACTGAAGAATCGGCCCTAGGGTGGCCCAGGATGCCATTTCTTCAGTAAATGTGCCGTTAATGGCGGCTCTCGTTCTGGAGTGATGTCAGCGCGGCTTCGGCCAATCACAGCGCTGGAGCCTGCACTGTGATTGGCCGGAGCCGAGGACCCAGAAGAAGCATGTCGCCGGTCCAGCGGTATTTCATAATGAGCTAGTATGCAATGCATAGTAGCTCATTATGCCTTTGTTTTGCAGGGTTTTTTTGTTTTCTGTAATTGCACAAAAATACATGTATATCTTTCTAGATTCCCAGTGTCCCTGTAACCTCCGGTGCACTGAATTAATATCTTTACAACATGATCGGTTTTCACAGCACACATCTTCAGGGAACTATAGAATACCTTCTCTCCATGTAATGAAAATCAGGAGAGGGGAAGGTGTTTGTAATCCCAATCAGGAGAGCATCCTAGGGTGACAACGCTGCTCTTCCACAAATGCAGTGAAGTACAGTGCCTTGAAAAAGTATTCATACCCCTTGAAATGTTCCACATATGCGTAACATGTATTTTATTTTACATGATAGACCAACACAAAAGTGGCATATAATTGTGAAGTGTAAGGAATATGACAAATGGTTTTCAAAATATTTTTACAAATAAATATCTTAAAAGTATGGTGTGCATTTGTATTCAGCCCCCCTAAGTCAATATTTTGTACAACCACCTTTTATTGTAATACAGCTGCAAGTTTTTTTGGGTATGTCTCTATCAGCTTTGCATATCTAGGAGGGAACTTTTTGCCCATTCTTCTTTGCAAAATAGCTCAAGCTCTGTAGGATTGAATGGAGAGCGTCTGTGAAGATCAATTTTCAAGTCTTGCTACAGATTCTCAATTGCATTTAGGTCTAGACTTTGACTGGGCCATTCTAACACGTAAATATGCTTTGATCTAAGCCATTGCATTGTAGCTCTGGCTATATGTTTAGGGTTGTTATCCTCCTGGAAAGTGAACCACTGCCCCAGTCTCAATTCTTTTGCAGACTCTAACAGGTTTTTTTCTAAGATTGCCCTTTCCACCAACTCTGACCAGCTTTCCTGTCCCTGCTGAAGAAAAGATGATGTGTTCAGGGTGATGTGCAGTGTTAGTTTTCCCCCAATGGCTTTCATCTTGCCACTCTTCCATAAAAGGCCAGATTTGTAGAGTGCACAACTAATAGTTGTCCTGTGGACAGATTCTCCCATGGGCCTCTTGGCTGCTTCTCTGATTAATGCTCTCCTTGCCCAGACTATCAGTTTAGGTGGACGGTTTGCAGTTGTGCCATACTCTTTCCATTTTCGGATGATGGATTGAACAGTGCTCTGTGAGATGTATAAAGTTTGAGTTTTTTTATAACCTAACCTTGCTTTAAACTTCTCCACAACTTTATCCCAGACTTGTCTGGTGTGTTCCTTGGCCTTCATGATGCTGTTTGCTCACTAAGGTTATCTAACAAACCTCTAAGGGCTTCACAGTACAGCTGTATATATACTGAAATTAAATTACACACCGGTGAACTCTATTTACTAATTAGGTGACTTCTGAAGGCAATTGGTTCCACTAGATTTTAGATAGGGGTATCAGGGTAAAGGGGGCTGAATAAAAATGCACGCCACACTTTTCAGATACAGCATTTGTAAAAAATTTGGAAAACCATTTCTCATTTTCCTTCCACTTCACAATTATGTGCCACTCTGTGTTGGTCTATCACATAAAATCCTAATAAAATACATTAATGTTTTTGGTTGTAACATGACAAAATGTTGTCTTCTGCTTTTGTCTACAGCAAAATATAGGATGCAAATATAACAAATCTTTAAATGATATTTACCTGAACATTGACCATTCATAGAAACCATTCACCTCTTAAACGTGAGTCTTCCTGAAATGTAATAGTCTTCTCAAATACAATATCCTATTTACTGTATATCTGAACTCCAGGTTTTTGTGACTTTTAAAATAGTTTGTTTTGCCAAGCCAGACAAATTATTACCTTTACTAATGAATCTGCCCACTGGGAGTGCTGTACAAACTATGGGGTTGATTTAATAAAACCAGAGAGTGCAAAATCTGGTGCACCTCTGCATAGAAACCAATCAACTTCAAGGTTTTCTTTGTCAAAGCATAATTGAACACACTGAAGTTAGAAGCTGATTGGCTACCATGCACAGCTTCACCAGATTTTGCACTCTCCAGTTTTAGTAAATCAACCCCTATATGTAGCATCAGCTACATACACTATACAGCTCTTTGATCGAGTAGTGGGATGGGAACTTCATATCCTGGTCCAGGAACAAAATCAGGTTGGGCTGAGAGCTGCTCAGCCATCCAGAGGAAGCTTTGTATTTTCTGCAGTACACAGCTTCCTGCGGTGGAGAGGAAGGTGATGTCACAATTCCTATCCCAGCCAATTATAGGAAGCCTTGTACTCATTCAGAAAATACAGTGCTTCCTGTGAATGGCTGAGCAGCTCTCAGTCCGACTCGATTTTGTTCAGTGAGCAGAAAGAAAAGTTCCTGTCCTGCTGTAAGAACACACCGCTGTATACTTTATGTAGCTGATAGTTTATACAGCTCTCACAATAAGCTTTAAACTCAGATTTAAGAAAAAACATAATTTAAGATTTGAAATTTAATATATATATATATATATATATATATTACACACACACACACACACACATATATATACACACATATATACAAACACTCACACACAGTGGAATTATAATGTTGAAGCTGTAAGTGTCTTAGATAAATGCAGGTCAGCATACACTGCCTGCACCCTTTTATTCACTCACTGCCCAGGAGATTGCCAATCACTTTAAAACTAAGATTGATAACATTCGTGAGGAAATCTCCAATGCGCACAAACCACCCCCACTCAACACCCCATGTCCACAGATACAATCACTACTTTCCACATTCAACCCTGCTAGTATTAGCGAGGTTGCTAAACTTTTATTGAACACCCATCTAACCACCTGCCCCCTGGATCCTGCTCCCTCGCAAATGCACACCCTCCGACTCGATTCTACATTCTCTAACTCACATTTTCAACCTTTCCCTCTCTTCTGGCATCTGCCCAAACTCTCCAAAACATGCCCCAGTCACCCCTATCCTTAAAAAGCCCTCACTGGACCCCACCAATATTAACAACCTGCGCCCCATCTCCCTACTCCCTTTCTCCTCCAAACTCCTCGAAAGAATGGTCTACAACTGACTGAGTGACCATCTGACCATGAACAAACTTCTTGATCCCCTTCCGTCCGGATTTCGCCCTCAACACTCTACATAAATTGCTCTCCTTAAACTCACTAATGGCCTAATAACTTCTAAAACCAATGGACACTATTCTCTACTACTACTACTGGACCTCTCTGCTGCCTTTGACACAGTGGACCGCCCCCTCCTCCTCAAAAAACTCCACGCCTTTGGTCTCCATGACTGTACTCTTCACTGGTTCTTATCCTACCTATCTCACCACTCCTTCAGTGTCACATACAACTCTACTTCCTCCTCTCTTCTCCCTTTCTCTGTTGGTTCTGTTCTTGGACCTCTCCTTTACTCAATCTATACCGCCTCCCTGGGTCAGTTGATTGCCTCCCATGGCTTTCAGTATCATCTCTACACTGATGACACACAAATCTATCTCTCAACCCCCAGATCTCTCCATCTGTCTCCTCACACATCACCAACTTACTAACCGACATATCAGCCTGGATGTCACATCACTTCCTCAAACTCAACCCATCCAAAACCGAACTTATGATATTTCCTACCCCACGTGCCACCTCCCCAGATTTCTCTGTCAAAATCAACGGCTCAACTATCAACCCGTCCCCCCACGTCAAGGTCCTAGGTGTAATCCTGGACTCCGAATTAACCTTTCGGCCCCACATCCAATCACTATCCAAAATTTGCCGCCTCAACCTTCCCAACATCTCCAAGATACGCCCCTTCCTAACCAATGACGCCACAAAGCTTCTAATCCACTCCCTGGTTATCTCTCGCCTCGACTACTGCAACTTCCTCCTCACTGACTTACCTCTAAATAGCCTATCCCCACTTCAGTACATTATGAACGCTGCCGCCAGGCTCATCCACCTTAAAAACCGCTCTGCATCTGCTACACCCCTATGTCAATCCCTCCATTGGCTGCCACTCAACCAACGTATTCAATTCAAGATACTCATAATAACTTATAAAGCAATTCACAATCTGGCCCCCAGCTACATCCCTAACCTGGTCTCAAAATACCAACCAAGTTGATCTCTTCGCTCCTCCCAGGACCTCCTGCTCTCTAGCTCCCTTGTCACATCATCCCATGCTCGCCTCCAGGACTTCTCCAGAGCCTCTCCCATCCTCTGGAATGCTCTACCCCAATCTGTCTGACTTTCTCCTACTTTGTCCACCTTCAGACGATCCTTGAAAACTCATCTCTTCAGAGAAACCTATCTGGCTCCCACCTAACAACTGTACATTTATCTTCTCTATTAGCACATCCCTCACAGTTATTACCTCTTGTATCTCTTGACATTCCCTCTTAGATTGTAAGCTCTTATTTATATTATGTAGCAAGGCAAATGAAACATTTAAAAACTTGGGTAACACAGGATCAAAGGAAGGGGGTGGAGAGACACCTGATGGGGATATTACAGGTGGAAGACCTATTGATTGGATTGGAGGCTAATACTTCTGACCTACCCAGAATAAATATACCCATGGTAAAACTAGCTAGAGTAGTATGGAAAGAAGTTAAAAAATGAATGGGCTATAAAGATACTCCCCTGGAGATTCCTATGTGGAATAACCCAACTCTGGAGCAATTGAATCGGTTTGAGGATAGTGCGTTTTGGAAGAAAAGAGGTATAATCACATTGAAACAAATATATGACCATAATAAATTGCAGGCATTTGAATCACTAAGTCAACGATATGACATCCCGCATAGGTGCTTCTATAGGTATCTACAGTTAAGACATGTGCTTCAATCACAGTTTGGCAGTCAGGGTTCAAAAATATCCAAATACCCATTGATAGGTATACTAAGATCACTAGGACCAAAAGGCCCAATATTCGTTTTATATTCCCAATTGTTGAGGGTTAAGCTAAGTGGTATGCCACTTAAAATCAAAGATACGTGACAGGAGGTAATCCCTGATATGACAGAGGAGAAATGGAATACAATTTGCTTCTTGCAAAAGGGAGTATCTCCTGCTATCAATCAATTAATTCAGTTGTACATTATTCAAACATTTTTAACCCCACAGAAAATGTATAGGATTGGAAGAATGACCGCATCGGATTGTAGACTATGCCATCAGTCAGAGGCGGATTTTATACATTTGATGTGGTCATGCCAGAATATTGGCAACAGGTGACAGACAAATTAACCAATATTATGAATAAGGTGGTACCGTGTGGAGATATGTATACTGGGACTATTTGAAGTGGGAGAATGGTCAATATAGAATAGAATTATGTTGCAAGAAACCTTATTTTTAGCACATAAACAAATATCGATGAGATGGATGCAACCGATGACCCCAACTGTAAATCAATGTAATAAAATGGGTGGTAGGTTGAAGGGTGAAGAGGTAATAGAAATAACAAATAATGAAAAGAAGGTAGAATAAGGTCCCAGTAGTTCCTCAACGTGGTATATAGGGTATAAAATTTTATGAATAATCCATAGGGAGATACAAGTATGTAATAAAAAAGTATCCCATAATAGACTAACCAGCGAGGTTAGGTAACTAAATGTCAACCCCAGTAGCCAACGTAGGTAGAGTAGCTATAAACAAATACACGATTTTTATTCCAAAGAACGTTGTATTAAGATAAGATATAACTGGTAAGAGG
>BLSH010027511.1:208098-219215 GCA_018402905.1 Glandirana rugosa | reverse complement strand
CATGCACAGGGGGACAGGGGTGCATTTTTTTGTGCCGTTTTAAAAATATATACCAGAGCATAGGGCAATCAGCCCCAATTTCCACCCTCTGCCCCTATGCTTTGGTATATATGCGTATATATCCAAAAGCTCTGGAGTCGCTGCTTTACGTATGTTGGAAGCAAACGCTGTTGCTGTCACCATAAATAAATCAGTGCTGCAGCTGAAGGGCATACCTGAAAGCAAAAAACAATTAATAAAACACAGTAAACAGTAACCAAAAAAAATACATACCTGCAAAGAAAACATTATAAAACACAGTAACAATAAAACATTACAGGTAAGCATTAACATATAAAATAAATACATACCTGCAAAGAAAAATGATAAAAAAAGTAACAAAACATTACAGGTATGCATAAAAAACATTAAAATTAGAGAGAGAACAATAGAGAGAGAATAGAGAGAAAATATAGAGAGAAAAACAAGAAACTTACAACTGTTTTTGTTTTTTATTTTATATATTTTTGGTTTTTATAACATTTTGTATTTTATTTTTTTGTGGTTTTAAAATAGTTTTTTTTTTTTATTCATTTTTTGGTACGCTTTTTTTTTTTTTTTTTTAATAATAACTGTAATGGTTACAGTTTAGGGTCTCTCAAAATGCAGTGACATCTTGGAGACTCTGTGACCGTGTGCCCTATACCTGTGTAGTACTGTGCCCTAATACTCAACTGGTATATGGTAGCGCTGGAAAAAGTCACAGATGCAAGGACCAGGCTAGTCAGGACAGGAAGGACAATAATAATGGGTGTCCTGCCCGTATCTGCGTCGTCTGCAGACACGACGTCTCTTTTGGGGGGCTCGGTTGGTAGGGGTACCAGGAATGGCATGCGGAAAATGCTGCTCATGCTGATGGCTGACTGCATTTGAATTGGGTAGTTGGGGTGAAGCACCATCTGGAAACAGAAGTGTGACGATCTCTTCCTGGAATTTAAGGAAGCATCCTGTCCATCCTGACGCTTTGTATAGCACATAAGCGTTCAGCAAAGCCAATTGGAATAGGTATACAGACACTTTTTTGTACCAGCGTCTGGCCTTACGGTCAATTAGGTACGGCGCCAACAACTGGTCATTGAGGTCCACCCCTCCCATATTTAGATTATATTTGTGGACACAGAGGGGCTTCTCCAAAACACCAGTCACCATTGCATTTGGACTACCATGTCTGCGTGAAGGGAGGAAAGAACGAAAACTTTCTTTGTATCCCTCCACTTCACTGTGAGCAAAATACTACTTCTCAAGCAGGCTCTCTTCCCCCATCTAAGTCAGGATTCTACCAGCCATTGGGGGAAGCCCTGGCGATTAGGTCGCACAGTGCCACATGTGCCAATTCCTTGATTGAATAGATGGCTAAAAAGTGTCACGCTTGAGTAGTAATTATCCACGTACTAGTGGTACCCCTTTTCGTATAAGGGTGACACAAAGTCCCACACAATCTTGTTAGCACTCCCTATGCAGTCCAGGCAGTCGGGGTGCTCCATGTAACTATCTCTTCCCTCGTAAACCATACAACTACATGTATAGCCTGTGGCCATCACAGAGCTTCTAAATCTTGACCCAGTATCTGGCACGCTTGCTGGGGAGGTACTGTTTGAAAGCAAGAGGGCCAGAAAACGTAATCAGGGACTCGTCTATGCAGACAACTTGATCGGTAATATACAAGGCTGAGAATTTTTGGTTCAAGTGGTTTACCAGGGGCCGAATTTTGCGGAGCCGATCAAATTCAGGGTCATCCTGAGGACGACAGAGTTCATTTTCGTTGAAGTGCATAAAACACGGGATCTGCTTGTATCATGCCCTGATTATGGAAGCAGAGAACACGCATATGGTGAATTGGGTCAGTGGACCAACATGACTGCAACTTAGATTTTTTTTAACTATGCCCATGAGGAGGGAAAGGCCCAGAAAGATCTTAAATTCAGAAACCATAATAGGTTTCCATTCTCTGGCAAGTGATGAATGGGGATTAGCGGTGATTTATTGACCAGCATACAAATTGCTTTGGTCCACAAAATATCTATAGAGATCTTCAGTGAAAAACAGCCAATAAAAATCAAGGGCCGTCAAATCAACTGTTTCCACCTGAATTCCAGGTTGGCAAGGGAATGGGGGAAGTACTAGCGCTGAATCAGTGGTGGGTTGCCAATCAGGGTTAGCGTAGTCAGCTGGAAGGGCACTATGGACTCTGCAGACCTGTCTTTGTCTACTTCGTGGCTGTGGGACATTACATTTGCTAGCCACACAAGCTTGAAATGCACTTATGGGACTCGCCACATCACCAAGTGTTACTGCAGTGCTGGTTGTACGACCAGGGTGTACTAGGCCACTGGTGCTTGCCAGTTCACCAGAAGGATGAGCGGTGCTAGTACTGGCTCTCTGCTCCATATGAGAGCCCTGTAGTTCTTGCACCCCCAACAACAGAAGAATGGGATCGGGTACGCCTGACCTTAGCAGGCCTCTTCACTAGTGTGCCTCGGATTTGACATGTTGGACTCAAAATTTATAGGTACACTAGTGTGACTCACAGGCAAAAAAAGTGCACCTGGTTGTCAGAGCCTGCTTTAATCACTACCAAAATCACTGTCAGCTTTTGCAGGGATCAGGCGTGAACTCTGCAAACACTGCAGATGTGTGTGTTGTGTTTTGTAAGTGTCCGGGATCTATTGATACTGCACTTGGGTGGGGAGGGCTGGGCAGAGGGGCCAAACGCAGGTGCTAGCAGGTATCTGGGCTGATCACGCTAATGCCACATTTTTTAGAATACTAATCTGGTGGGGACGCTAATCTAGATCACAGATATTGATCTGTTCAGATAATATACTACTAACTGATCTATCGAGTGTGTATGTGTGTGTGTGTGTGTGTGTGTGTGCGCATGTGTCAGAGTACCTCAGTAATCTGTCCCTAACTTGGTCTAAAATGTAACTGAGGTCACCGCCGGGAGATCAGGCGGTTAAAACCTATATAAGGTATATAGATATATAATATACGGTGGGTGCCCTGATGGAAAAAAACTACCTAACTAAGTAGCGTTACCCATGACACTTATACGGTGATCACAGGTGACAGGAGGCCTTTATTGGGGGGTAAGGGGGGCACATGTACCTACCTGAGCCTACTATCATCTACCCTAACACTGATTAGTGTCACAAGTACAGTGATCAGTGAAATATCTGATCGCTGTACAATATGACACAGTGACAGGAGTGAAGGGGCTAACTGGGGGGGGGCGATCAGGGGGGTGGAAAGTGTGCCTTTGTGTACTGTGTCAGTGTAGTATTGTGCAACTCATGTTTAGATGTCTCTCTCTCTCCCTCGTGGGCACGATGATTGGGTTCGCTTCAGAACCGATCAATATATAGGTACAGGCCAATGAATTTTGGTCTGGACTTGCTGATCGGTCCTGGCGAATGTAATTCCTCCTCTGCCTCTGTAATGTAAACAGAGGCAGAGGAGGAATTACATTCACCAGGACCGATCAGCAGGTCCAGACCAAAATTCATTGGCCTGTACCTATAGATTGATTGGTTCTGAAGCGAACCCGATCATCGTGCCCGCGAGCGCCGTTTATAGACGCGATCTGCATACAGCTGCCACTTAGCAGCAGTAAATATACGTGACGTGGTAGGCAACTGGTTAATGTACATACATTTACTGGATACTAACAATTATTTGATCAGCTCCCAGCATTGCCCAATGTCTTACCTGTACAGGACCAATGCTTTTGTTTCTTCCACCAGGCATTCCATCTTCTCTAATAGCTGTAGAGAAAGAAAACAGTGTTCTATACAAGCGTATAAAAGGTTTCTAGTTTTAAAAACACTGGATATATCATTGCAATTTTTTACAGCAAGGTCAATTCTTGCTTTCATCAAGAGTACCTCTATAGGGTTATGGTGAAAAGGTGCCACCGACACCCAAAGGCCAATTTTTCTGCACCTGTTTGACAGGTGCGTATCATTGCAATTTTTTTTACAGAAAGGCCAATTCTTGCATTCATGAAGAGCACCTCTATAGGGTTATGGTGTGAAGGTCCCGCCGACACCCAAAGCCCAATTTTTCAGCACCCGTTACTTCTATCCAAAGTCAAAGTGACACCAGAATTTATCCAAAAAATCTCTAATCTGTTCCCAGTGCATTACATTGTGGCCTCATCATACATACTGGCTCCCCAGCTGTTGCTGAGCAAAATAAAGGCAGCTTGCAGGAAAAATGTCATTTTTTTTGGCTTTATAAATGCAATTATTGCTGCAGCAGATTCTAGACATGGTACAGATTTACCACTTTACAGATAGACTAAGGGGACCCCCAGGCACTATATTGGAAGAAATTTTTCATTTATATGCTTTCACTTTAAAAAAATAAAAAAACAAACTTTTTTTCATTGATACATGTCCCCCAGGGCAGGACCCGGACCCCTATAACCATTGCATGCACAATTACTTGCATATAAGCCTTCAAAATGGTCACTTTTGATTTTTGACTTTTGGGTCCCATTGACTTTAATAGGGTTCGTTATTCGGGTCTTAACTTTCACGATGTTCGAATGTTCTGGTGCGGCCCAGAAGTTCGGCCCATCCCTAAACACCGGCAGGGGTCAATATGCCCCCTGACGTCAGCCGGGGAGGTCATGTGACCACTGTGCTGTCCGCTCAGCCCCTCCCACTGTAGCCCTTAGATCAGAGGAGAGTGGTATTTAGAGGCATTGTTTTATACGTGTACACTGTACACAGTGTAGGATGGCTTGATAGAACAGAGGGGCTGGTAGCAATCTTTAACTTTACTGCAAACTACTAATAGCGGCAAGAGGTGAGAGGTGGCTCACACACACAGGAGCTGATAGGCAGGGAGAGAGGGGGAGGGAGGGAGAGTACAGCAGCAGGATGACAGAGGCGCGCAACCTGACCATGGTAACCATGGATCAGCAGTCATGATTACCATGGTCACCACACTAAGGGGGACAAAAGAACATGCAGGATCAATCAGGTTATTTACAGAATAGAGAGGGACAGATTAGACAGCACAAGCGTTGTGCTGTTACCTTCTGTAAGGTAACAGGATCTATTTTTTCTTAAGGTTACCTTTTTAAAAAATAATAAATGCACATCTTTTTGCAGGTAAAAAAATGTGGATCTATTTTTTTTTGGAAAGAATTGCACCAATGATCAGCAGATCGTGGGTGCAATGCAACGCTCTTGCAGATTCTGTGTGTAAGCTGTTTGGCTGTACCTCATACAGCCAAATAGTTACACACTAATAGAAAGCATCAATAAACTATCACAGAGCTCAACAGTAGGGTTGCCACATCATCCCTTTAATCCAGGACACATACTAATTACACAGGTTCTGTGGCTGATTAAGGTGGTAATTAAACTCACTTGGTGCCTCATCTGCATTAAATCAGCCACAGAACCTGAGTAATTCATATGTGCCCTGGATTAAAGGGATGATATAGCAACCCTACTCAACAGTGCTGTGGTAGTTCATTGAGAACTACAAGCCGACAGCTGCAAAGGCTGCCGGATCTTGTAGATTTCTATTCAGAGAACTCTGTGAATGAGTGGTGTGGCCGGACGGGTAGAGTCAGATGTTCTTTGCAGAGAATGACAGAGCGCCGGGGAAGGAGGCTCGCCCGACCCCTGTCACATCGGGGAGCCAGGGAGGTTTGGGGGGGGGGGGTGTCGGTGGATTTGTAACATGTTATACCCTGAATATGAAGGTGAACTTATCCTTTAATTAAATTGACTGCATGTGTGGGGTCGTTATCCTGCTGCAAAAAAAAATTGGGGCCAATCACACACCTCCTTGATGGTATGGCAGGATAGATAAGAATATGTATTCATTTCTTAGCATTGAGGACACCATTGATCCTGACCAAATCTCCAGCTTCGTTTGCAGAATTGTAAATATGTAAAAATTGATGTTGGCTTGAAGCCAAAGGGTAGTCACATCAAATATTGATTTGATTTAGATTTTTCTTCGTTTGCATTTTATAAATTGATAAAAATAAACAATTAAAATATATATATTTGAAATCATTCTTACTTTACTGCATTTCTTCAAGCCTGCCTAAAACGTGTGTGTGTGACTATGAAATTGTGGTAGGCTAGAGTTTAGAGAAGGTCTCAGAGAAAAAGAGAATTTTAAATCCAACTGGTTAAACATATTAAGTTGTACGCAGAAGAACAAGGCCTCATGCACACAGGACGTTAAAGTGGTTGTAAAGCCACCCAGTACCCCCCACAAAAAAAAAGCGCATACTAGCTCATTATGAAACACTTACCTTGGAATGAAGCTGTTGCTGCGGTCTCGGCAACATCGTTCTTCCGGGTCTGCGGCTCCGTCCAATCACAGCGCGGACTCCAGCGCTGTGATTGGCGGAGCCGTGCTGACGTCACTCCTGTGCATGCGCACGGGAGCCGTCATTTATGGCACGAATACAGAAGAAACTGCACCCTGGGCTACCCCGAGGGCCGATTCTTCAGTTCGCATGTGCCGATGACGTCGGCACATGCAGATACAGGGAATATCTCCTAAACCGTACAGGTTTAGGAGATATTTCCAGGACCTACAGGTAAGCCTTATTGTAGGCTTACTGTAACTGCACTTTGACTACAGCACTGCTGGGGAGAAATGCTGCATTGTGTATACCACCCTGTTTTTCATCCAGAGTTTACCATTCTTCCAACCCAGACCTCAACATCTACAGTACATCAACATCATCAAAATCTATATTCTGAATATATTCAAGAGAAAGCGTTTTGGACACTTTTGATTGTAAAGGGCTAGCAATACGTAAAGGTAGTATTATTTATAGAAAAGTAGAGCTTATTTTCAGCCAGCTCATTTTAAATTGTGACTGCAGTTTATTTTTACTTTTCGGTTGAAATTTTCTTTAAACCTATAATGATTTTTAAATTAGCCCCTAGAGTCAGAAGATTATCTACTACAATGATGCCACCTAAATTGTTGAGAAAATATATCTGCTACACCAGGAATGCACTGGTCTTCAAGCAGTTTGATGAATCTTAAGGCCCGTACACACGGTACAATTATCAGTGAAAAAAAGTCGTACAACAGCCTGTTGTGCGATAATTCGACCATTAGTATGCACCATTCGACAGCCAATTTTCAATTATAGTCCAACAGAAGTTGTATGAGAAGACTAGAAAACTTTTGTCTAGCAACAAGGCATCCTCCGATTTTCGGCTCATGTGTACAGAAGTTGGCCAAACAAAAGTTGGAAGTGCAAAAAAGCATCCTCGGAATCCAGGAAGTGTTCGGTCGTGTAAACCTGGGTCCGTAATTCACCATTCACATTCAACTGAACTTTCTCTTTATACACTCCTAACACGTCAATACGTTTGCATTTGTCGGACGATAACTTAACTCATGTCAGTACGCTAGACAAAATCACGGACAGCCAATTTTGAGAAAAGTTGGGACGTGCGGTCGCACAACTATCGCATCGTGTGTACGAGGCTTTAGATTTCATACACACTATTAGATTTTCTGCAGATTTTTGTCTTCATATTTACCAAAACCATATAATACGAGGTCAAACCTTAAGAGTTTCAATTTGTATGCAATCAGGCAGGCCCTTGCACTACATGGTTTTGGTAAATCTGAAGACAAAAATCTACAGAAAATCTAATAGTTTATATGGGGTCTTATGTGCATTATCAAAAGAGAAGGCAACTAATATGTAGCAACCATTGTGCAGAGCTACATATGTAAAGAGCAAATATGGCGGCCTCGCTGTACAAATATAGTCGTCAAAATAGAAAAACAGCCGGCTACTCCACAATCCTCCGATATGAATTTATTCATACACCATACCAGTGAGTACAAAAAGAAGAAAGCAAATGAGTTTCGACTGGGAAGCCTTGTTCACTGCACACAAATTAAAAATAAAAATGAACATTTATACATACATGTCATGCCGTGGCCACCTCCCATCTTCCCTGTTAAAAGTTAGAAGCTACCAAAAGGGTAGCTGCTGACTTAACAATAGGCCACTCACCTGTCCCTCGTTTCAGCGATGTGGCTGCCCGAGGGCTCGCTCGTCTCCCCCTCTCCTTGGTGGTGCCAGCATCACAAGTGTGGGCACCTGGCTTTGCCTTCAAAGACGGGCGCTCACTGCGCATGTGCGAGTCACGCTGCGGCTTGTTAATGGCTCGGAGTATCTTCTGGGACCTGTGACGTGTCCCAGAAGATCGCAGAGAGGGAGGGGGGGGGGAAGGTGGACTTCCTTTCTGAAGCCGCGGCTACAGGGGGGGAAGTGGAACTGGGAGCCTGTGAAAACAGGGTCCTTGGTCACCCCCCCAAAAAAAAGACATGCCAATTGTGGCATGTCGGGGGGTCACCTTCCCTTAAAGCGGAAGTTCCGCTTTTGGGTGGAACTCTGCTTTAATTGTTAACTCCTATGATCGCAGGGTGCTAATGATCTAAGCCAGACTCATGGTTTTAAATAGTCTGCACCCAGTCTATAAAGTTCATAAATGAAATTAGTACAGAACAGAAGGGGGCACCGTAAAAAATAGAGAAAGAATAAAAAACAGTTGTAAAACACAGCAGAGTTTACATAGCATATATATATAAATCCGTAGAAAATGTATCAACCTATAGAAAATGTATCAATCGATAAAAATGTATCAATCAGTAAGAGATATAGCAATGTATATAAATATTATGAAATTACATGATTTAGGATTTGACAATCCTACTATCTATATGTAGTTATTGCTCAATTCCTATTTAAGAAACAAATCCATATTGTTTCGGTCGTTCATACCCCCAGGTGCTCTAGTTTGGAGATTATAAATCCACCATACTTCTCGCAACAATAATTGCCTATGTGATTCACCACCCCTAACCGAAGATTTAACCTTTTCTAGTCCTACAAAAGAGAAAGATGCCATGTTGCTATTGTGTTCATATTTATAGTGCTTTGACACATTTGACAGATTGTTATTGGTACTGTATGATGCTCCATGATATTGTTCCGATATTCTTGTTCTTTTTTTTTGGAAAAATCTGTTTATTGAGGTTTTCATGAGAAGTTAACAACATAACACATTACAAAGACAATACACAGACATGTTGAGCTTCCTTGAGTCACCAGAAGCAAAATTATAACCTTATTTCTTTCCTGCGCAGGGGCCTCCACAACAGGTTAGGCAAGGTTACAATACCACATGCAGAAGGTCCCTTATACGAGTGGGCGTGTCTGGGAACTTGCTTTTGCCCTCTGCTCTGTCCACCATATCTGCCAAGGCCCTTCCCTGGTGTTCAGGTGTAACCTCCTCTCCAGGGGGCTCTCAGGCCGTCTACACTCCCCCCGCTGTGGAGGACTCCGAGAGCCATTTGGACCATACCCTGATGTATTTTTTGGGGCACCCCCTATGTATATACATGTCCCTATAGAGCGGTATCGCACCATTAACCAGCTCCTTACATTTGGCCACCGTAGGGGCGGCTCTACGCTTCCAGTGCATCAGCTTTCTAGCGTAGAATAGCAGAAGGCTCAACAAGGTCCTCTCCGCTAACTTAACCACTTCGTCGCCACCAGGCCAATTCTGACACTGCTCTCCTACATGTAAAAATCATAATTTTTTTGCTAGAAAATTACAGGCAGTCCCCGGGTTACAAACAAGATTGGGTCTGTAGGTTTGTTCTTAAGTTGAATTTGTTTGTAAGTCGGAACAGGTACATTTGTTGACTGTAGCTTCAGCAAAAAAAAACTATATTTAAGCTTTCTGGATAGCATAGGGAAGGGTTAACACCCCTGTAATGTTTGTCTTGCTGTCTATGTTTCTGTTCAGTAGATTTCACCTCACTTTCGGTCCCAATGATAAATGGATTTTGAAAATTTTGGGTTGTTGTGGAAACAAACCTTGTTGATAAAGCATCAGTGGAGACGACTTTTTCCCATAATAACTCTTATAGGAGTGAATTTCCCTTCCTAGAGGTAGATTTCCTCTCACTTCCTGTTGTCTACCTCCGTTTGTAAGTAGGAGTCGTTTGTAAGTTGGATGTTTGTAACTAGGGGACCGCCTGTACTCAGAACCCCCAAACATATCTATTTTTTTATCAGACCTTAGGGAATAAAATGGTGGTCATTGCAACTTTTTATGTCACGCGGTATTTGCGCAGCAATTTTTCAAACGCTTTTTTTTTTTTTGGAAAAAAAAAAAGTTTCATGAATTAAAAAAAAAAACAGAACTGTAAAGTTAGCCCAATTTTTTTGTATATTGTGAAAGATGATGTTACACCGAGTAAATAGACACCCAACATGTCACGCTTTAAAATTGCGCCCACTCGTGAAATGGCGGTAAAAACTTTGGTACTTAAAAATCTCCATAGGCGACGATTTAAAATATTTTACTGGTTACAGGTTTAGAGGTACAGAGGAGGGAATTATTGCTCTCACTTACTAACGCAAGTGGCGATAACTCACATGTGTGATTTTAACTATATATATATATATATATATATATATATATATATATATATATATATATATATATATAGGCGCGACTTACGTGTGCATTCGTTTCTGTGCGCGAGCTCGCGGGGCGAGGTGCTTTAAATTATTTTTTTATTATTATTTTACCTTTATTTTTACACTTTCGCTTTAATTTTTGTTATTTGATCACTTCTATTCCTATAACAAGGAATGTAAACATCCCCTGTAATAGGAATATTGCGTGACAGGTACTCTTCATGAAGAGATATGGGGTCAATAAGACTCCACATCTTTCCTCTAGGCTGGTAAGACTGAGACCAGAAAAAAATTTCTACACCTCAGAATAACTGGGGTATAGAGAAGTACTTCTCATGGACAGTGCGTTATAAGGATAATGTCCCCTACAAATGTAAGGAACAATATCCTTATCTTCACTAGTTTATTGTTTTTAATTTCGCTTTCACATTTTTATTTCCATTTTATTATTATTTTTTTATTAAATTTCGTGGAGCGGGGCGCTCGAGCGCGTGTCTTTGCTTACGTGTGCATTCAGCGCGGATATATATATATATATATATATATATATATATATATATATATATATATA
>BLSH010027511.1:66957-77580 GCA_018402905.1 Glandirana rugosa | reverse complement strand
AGGAGAAATGGAGAATGGGAGGTGCATAGCCTTTCTGGTTTCCCGCCAGGCTATCACCGTATCTCTTATCAATAAGTTTTGCTTAAGGTGTGGGGAAAGGGAATTGAATTTACAATGCAAGATAGCGGCTAATCCATCTGGACCTACCATGTTCGACTCAATGTCATAGTTACAGTAGGTGGACTTCCCCGCCAACCAGTCCAAAGCTACCCTTAGAAGGCAGGCTAAGTTGTATCTTCTGAGATTTGGAAGGTTTATCCCACCGAGCTGTGAAGTTTGTTGGAGCTTGGCCAAAGATATGCGGGGTCTTCGCCCCTTCCAGAGGAAGGTCGAGAGGGATTTGTGTAAGAATTGTATGTCCTTATGCTTCAGTAGTAAGGGAATAGTCTGGAGGGGATATAGGAGTTTGGGGAAACTCATCATTTTAAAAAGATGACACCTACCTAATAAGGAGAGAGGGAGGGACGACCAGTGAGAAAGTTCATTCCCGATTTTGGAGAGGAGGGGGGGATAATTTAATTGATACACGGAGGCTGGAGTTTTGCCTATTTTAATACCTAAGTACGTAATGTGGCTTTTAGCTATTTGGAAGGGAGATTGTTCCGCCCAAGGGGGGTTCCTGAAGTGGATAAGTGGGAGAACTTCACTCTTCCCAAAGTTGATCTTGAGGCCTGCACACGCCCTGAACTGAGTAAATATGTCCTGGATGTGGGGAATGTCTGTTTGAGGGGCTGAGGAGAAAATAAGGATATCATCCGCGAATAACGCGGAGCGTATCTCTTGGTCACCAACCATTACCCCGTGTATGTCCGAATTGAATAAAATGTAGCGTGAGAGGGGTTCAATAGCCAGGTTAAATAAAAGGGGGGATAGGGGACACCCCTGTCGCGTGCCCTTGTAGAGCTTGATTTTGTCAGAGATACGACCCGCCGCTATCACATTAGCATATGGCGCTTCATACATGGCTGCAATTAAGTGGGAGAAGGGGCCCGTGATGCCCATTCTTTGTAGCACTAAGCCTAACCATCGGAAACTGATATTGTCGAATGCTTTTTCGGCATCAAGGGTGACAATAACAGAGTCCCTGGTGGTACCTGTCTTGGCCGCCTCCAAGACTGCCAGCACCTTTCGAATGTTGGAAGCTGCTGACCTACCCATGGTGAAACCAGCCTGGGCGGGATGAAGTAGCAAAGGCATGATTCGTGCTAGTCTCTTGGCCATGATTTTAGATAGAAGTTTAGAGTCTAAGTTCAACAGGGAGATGGGCCTATACGAACCTGGGTTTAGGGGGTCTTTGTCTTTTTTTGGAATCAGCTTTATATGTGCTTGGAAAGCCGTGGGAGGGTACGAGCCTCCGTCCAGAACACTCTGAAAAAGGGAGACCAGCGTGGGGGCGATAAGGTCTTTGGTTAGTTTGAAAAATTCTGACGTGTACCCGTCGGGGCCAGGGGCCTTGTTGGGGGAGAGCGTAGCTATGGCATTAGTGACTTCCTTCTCAGTTATAGGGGCGTTTAAGGCCGCAAGATCATCGGGGTGGATGGAGGTAAGTTGTACTCGGTCAAGGAATGAGGTCGCCTTCGTTTCGTCAATAGGGTCTTCGCTGTACAGATTAGAATAGAAGTCCTCTAGAACAGAGAGAACCTCTGCCGGGTTTTTTGTCGTCGTGCCGTCTGATCGTTTCAGCGTCGTTATGTGGGTGGGGGTGTAGGGGGGTCTGCAGATTTGGGCTAGCAATTTGCCTGGTTTATTCCCAAACTTGTGGTATTGAAGCTGCGAGCGCGAGTAGTAGTAGAGTTCGCGCATTTCCGCCCATTCGTCAAAGGTGGCTTTTGCGTTTGCCCAAATTTTCCTGTTGTCGGGTGAATTGTTTTTGTTAAGGGCCATTTGTGCGTCACGGAGAGCCGCGCTGGCTCTCTCGTACTGCTGATTGGTCCTGCGCTTATGTGAAGCTGTGAAAGCAAGGATTTTGCCCCTAAGAACTGCTTTGGCAGTCTCCCAGAAAAGTGTGGGATTAGTCTCATGGTCAGAATTGGTTTCCTGGAATTCTGTCCATGCGTTATGGATTACCTCCCGTAGTTCGGTGTTGCCCGCTAGGTGCGTTGGAAAGCGCCACATTCTGGTCGAGGCCGACGTCTCAGAGACCTCCAGCCGGAGGGTCACCGGGGCGTGGTCCGATATTGCTATGTCTAGTATTTCAGGGTTTGAGGATAATGGCAGCATGAGCGAGTTGCAAAAGATATAGTCTATCCGAGATAGGCTTTGGTGCGGGGGGGAGAAGAACGTGAACTCCCTCCCCACCGGATTGTCCAGCCTCCATGCATCGATAAGCCGGGTGGCCTCAGCAAATTGTGCTAGTGGCTCAGTAGGGCCAGGAGCGTCACGTTTTAGTGCGGGTAAGGGCCGGGCTCTGTCTTCCTGGGGAGACATGACCGAATTAAAATCTCCTCCTAGGACTAGGGGAAGATGGAGGAATGGTCCCAGTCTCGCTGTAAGGTCAAGGAAAAAGCTCTTGGAGGGGGAGTTTGGGGCATATATGTTTCCCAAGGCCACCTCCTTGTTAAGAAGTTTGGCCTTGAGAAGAGACATGCGGCCTACACTATCAGTAACTTCAGAGAGGAGTTGGAGTGGTAGGTTTTTGTGGATTAGGAAAACCACCCCTGCTTTGCCATTTACAGCGGGCGATCCATACACTTGGCCCACCCAGAGCCTCTTGAGGCGCCAGAAGTCCTCGGAAGGCAGGTGGGTCTCCTGCAGCAAGGCTATGTCAGTACGGAGGCGTCTGAGATGCCTAAGGACTGCCATTCTTTTGTGAGGAGATTTGAGTCCCTTTACATTCCACGAAGTGACCTTTATATTAATTCTGGTTGAGGAGTAAGGTTAGTGGGCGAAGATTTTATAATGGAGAAATCTAGGTGATATGGCACCAGGGGGCTCAGGGGAGGCCATACCTTAGGTAGAAGAGCGTGGTCCCCGGGGGGAAGGGGCGGAGGTAGGGGTGGGGAGAGGGTGGCGGGTCTGTCTTCCCAAGTGGTACATAACATCACAATCAGCGTAAAATATAAAACATAAACATACCAGTAACCAAGTTGAGGACTTCTCTTTTTTCCACATGACATACTCTTCTCAGTCCCGATAGCGTTACCGGAGTCCCACTAGCCGAATGGATACGAGCCTTGGTGAGATTAGAATCCCCTGAAGGACCAATGGAGAGACTAGAGTCAAACCGTCCGGGTAAGGGTCGTCGTGCTTGCCCTGAGGAGCTCCGATAAGGCTATGTGACGAGGACGTTCTAGGAAAAATATAGACATTAAGGAGCAAACAACATAAAATCTAGATAAACGATGAACATGCGACCTAGGCATCAAAGAGTTAACTGGCAGAGACTCCATACTGGAGTTTCCGTTTAGACATTAATAAAGAACGGTAAACAGTATAGACATAGTGGGTGAGGTGAACCTGGGGGAGGGAAAGCACACTTAGCTAATGTTAGTGCGTTTTACTGAACCTGGAGCTATGGCGGAGGTTGCTGGCTGGCCTTGTTCGAGTAGCGGGGCCTTTTAGGAGAGTCCTTGCGGGGGCTCCGTAGGTCCCTGCTGCCAGGGGACGGAGAGGGGGTAGACTCCTGCTGGGTTTCCATAGGGATGTGAAGTTGAGAGAGGAGATAATTTTCTGCCTCAGCAGGGAGGGTGAAGGATTTTGATTCGCCGGCATGGTCGGTGAGACGTAGGGTGGCTGGGTAAGACAATGTAAACTTAATGCCTTTGTGGAAAAGGGTTGAGCAGATTGGCTGGAATGCCTTCCTGCGCTTCGACACTTCCTGTGAATAGTCCGCAAATACAAGGATTTTGTGGCCGTCAATGTGGAGGGACTTAGCATTCCTGAAAGATTTTAGTATCGCCACCCTATCTGCATAGTTCAGGAATCGCGCTATGACCGGTCGGGGAGAGCGTCGGTCATTTGAAGGGGGTCCCAGGCGATGCGCTCTTTCAATAGTGCAGGGCCCTGGAATGCCTAAGGCCGAAGGGATGCGGGAGGCACATATTTCGAGCAGTGCATTGCTGTTGATCGTTTCAGGGAGGCCAATAAACCGGAGGTTATTCCTCCTTGTACGGTTCTCGAGGTCGTCGAGCTTGTCTAGTATGTACTGTTGGGTCTGCACAAGTCTCTGTTCTGTGCCTTGGGAGGATTGCAATTCCTCTTCTATGTCTGCGGTGCGTGACTCTAACTCACCCAGCCTCTTGGTGTGTTCTCCCAGCTGCTTAGAGAGGTGGCCCATCCCGGCCTGGACTGCCCGTTCGACTGCTTCTGCGATCGTGGGGGAGAGGAGCTCCGCTACTGCCTGGGCAATTCGTGAGAGCTGGGCCTCCGAGGCGTCCCAGGGAGGGACAGGTGAGGCGGCGTGAGGTGCTGTGTCCGCGGCAGTGTGCTGGCCGTCCGCCATGTTGGCCGCGTGTGCGCCCGCTCCAACGAGGTCTGCTCTAGCCGGATTGCTGGCGGTGGTTCCGCCATGGAGGACGAACCTGTCCATCCGTGACTTGCCCGGGGTGCAGCGGGGGGTAGTGAGTCGTGGGGAAGGCGCTCGTAGCGGGTCTGTTGCCGATTTTGTAGGGCTGTGGTCCGGAGCTGTCGCTTCTCACTCCCTCGTCATGCGGCGCCGGAACCGGAAGTGTGTTTACTCTTTTTAAATCATACATGATCATGACAACAGAAACTACCTGAATGACCATGATCAAAAGTTTACATACCCTGGTGATTTTGGCCTGATAACATGCACACAAGTTGACACAAAGGGGTTTGAATGGCTATTAAAGGTAACCATCCTCACCTTTGATCTGTTTGCTTGTAATTAGTGTGTGTGTGTGTATAAAAGGTCAAGTTTCTGGACTCCTGAGAGACCCTTGCATCTTTCATCTAGTGCTGCACTGACATTTCTGGATTCTGAATCATGGGGAAAACAAAATAATTGTCAAAGGATCTGCGGGAAAAGGTAGTTGAACTGTATAAAACAGGAAAGGGATATATAAAGATATCCAAGGAATTGAGAATGCCAATCAGCAGTGTTCCAAATCTAATCAAGAAGTGGAAAATGAGGGGCTCGGTTGAAATCAAACCACGGTCAGGTAGACCAACTAAAATTTCAGCCACAACTGCCAGGAAAATTGTACGAGATGCAAAGAAAAACCCACAAATAACTTCAGGACTCTCTGAAAATATGTGGTGTGGATGTTTCAAGAAGCACAATAAGGAGGCACTTGAAAAAACTATGCAAATGCCACAAAGTATCCCGCTTACAATACGCCAAACAGCAAAGAGACAAGCCTCAAATCTTCTGGCACAAACTCATTTGGAACGATGAGACCAAAAGTGAGCTTTATGGCCACAACCATAAAATGTTACATTTAGAGAGGAGTCAACAAGGCCTGTGAAACACGTAGGTGGATGTTTTGGGGATGTGTGAGCTACAAAGGCACAGGAAATTTGGTCAAAATTGATGGCAAGATGAATGCAGTATGTTATCAAAAAATACTGGAGGAAGGGGGGCATGGCGTCTGAGCTTGAAGATGGCCGCTTAGGCATTGAGCTCCATCAGACCGCCAGGGAGATAGACAGAGAGCCGGAGCCCAAGGCAGCCCACAGCCACCAACGAACCCTCAAAGCAGCGGTGAGCACAGCGGGGATGCGGCGAAGAAAGGACCCGCTGCCACAGCTAAGCAAGCTCTCGGGCTTCTTCTTCATGGCTGCGAGGTCTAGGCAAAATGGTGGCGGCTCCGCACAGAGGCACAGGGCCGCAGATGCGGCCTCTCCTAATCAGCAGTCTGGGACCGGATCGCAACCACGAACCAGCGGATCCTACTCCCCAGCCTCATCTCCCACCACCAGAAGCCCGGCCAAGACCAGGCTGAGGACAGCCTCCCCGCACACAGGCCTAACACAGCAGGAATTGGAGGTGAGTGGGCCGGGCGCCAGCACAGTGCCTGCACAGACACTACCACCAGACCCCTCTGACTTTGGCTTTACTACTACAGGCCAGCCTGTTTCTGACACAGGCCTAAAAGACATGCTCATGTCCCTATGTTCCTCCCTACATCAGGACATTATCCACACAGTACAGCAGTGCCAGCAGAAAGTGAAGGAACTGGGGAGCAGAGTAGACCAAATAGAACAGTCTATGGGCTTATACACTGACTCCTTTAACACATTGGTGGATGCTCATAACGCTCAGAGTAAGGATTTATCCTGGGTTAAAGACAAATTAGCTGACTTAGAAGACCGTTCTAGAAGGAACAACTTAAAAAGCAGAGGTATACCAGAATCAGTTCCTCAAGCACAGCTACTCACCTTTGCCCAGGACATGTTTTCATCCATTGCTCCCAATCTCACCTTCTTGGAGTTAACCATAGACAGAATACACAGGGTACCTAAGCCCTCATTTCTGGCTGACGAAGTCTCTAGGGACGTTCTGCTTTGACTCCATTTTTACAGGGCAAAGGAACTGCTTCTAGGAGCGTTTAGAAAAGTAGATCAGCGCCCGGCACAATTTGCCTCCTTGCAATTGCTCCCAGACCTTTCAAGGCATACACTTCAACACCGCCGCAACCTGGTATTCAGCTACTATATCAGCCACCTACAATGGCAACACCATCCAGATTTGCACTCTGGAAGAAGGGCTGACGTTTCTTCGCCAATGGGGCATCCTGCCAGTACCCCCACAAACCATGACCCAAAACACCAAGCCCCACGCTCTCCAACAGGATTGGCAGATTGTCTCCCACAAGAAAAAACAGAAAAAGAAAACATATGCTCCCACAGAACTGAACCTTCTCAATGACCCATCTCTCCTCAGTTTTGGTCACATATGGACCTGTCTCCTTTCCCCTCCTAGCGAAAAGGACATATACATCTGTCAACAAATCTGCCAAGGATTTCCTTTTTATCACCTGACTTTTCTCTTCTCCCCTTTTGTTCCTTGTTTAATATGTCTTGTTACAGTCCAAGCACCTGCAGTACAGAGAAGATTACCAGAGCATACCTCGGACTTCATGATGAAGACCACATGCATCAACCTAAGCCTCCCAGGATTCCCTTCTACCACTCTCAAGCCCAGCACCGGATACTGAAGACCGGGAGCATCAAGCCAGACTGCTACCTCCTTCCCTTCCATTCTCTCGGGGTGAGCAAACCCTTCAAGATCACACGCACCTTACTTACAAGCCCATCAGGGCAATCACCTGCTTATCATTGAACACAAAGGGTCTTAATCACCCTGCCAAACATTATTCGATGTGGAAGGAGGCCCTCAAGAGACAAGCTGATATCCTGTGCATCCAGGAAACCCACTTCCTGGCATCTGATGCCCCCAGATGCACCCACAAGCAATATCCCCATGTCTTTTTCTCCAATGTCCCCCACAAGAAGAGGAAGGGTGTACTCATGGCCATTAGAGACTTGGTCTACTTCCAACTAAAAGGCTCCATGATTGACCACAAGGGTTGATATGTAATGTGACATTAACTCGCAGACACTCACTATAGCAGCCCATATACGCTCCCAACACCCGCCAACAGCGGTTTATACGTAAGCTCCTGACCAAAATCAACAAAATTAAGTATGGGAACATCCTAATCTGTGGAGACTTTAACAACACTCCTGACCCAAACATTGACTCCTCCTCCAAACCCTGCTCGAGAAAACCCTCCCTGCAAAAACGCTTACATGAAGAAGATCTGACAAATGGCTCTTACAAAAGGCATCCTCTTCTCATATTCACGATATTACGTGGTCTGACCACGCAGCTGTCTCTGTCACACTGGGTAGTCGGGGGACCCCCAACCCCCAGTGTGGCGGTGTAACGTCATAGTTCTCCAGGACCCAATATGTTCAAAAACAGTTACTCACAGTCTGAAAGAGTACTTCCACGCGAATGTGGGATCAGTTTCAAGCCCTCATAGTATGTGGAAAGCCCACAAAGCGTTCATAAAGGGTATTCTCATACAACAGGGAGCCAGGGCAAAGAGACACTACGATCTCAAACTCAATGAGATTATTGCTGACATTCGCCATCTCGAAACATTAAACAAAGCCTCCCCAACTCCTAAAATGGCTAATTTCCTCCAAAATCTTAGAAATTAACTAAGAATTCTTCTCCTGCAAAACTACGACATACATCTGAGAAAACTAAAAACTACTATGCCAACGCCAATAGGGCGGGCAAAATCCTGGCCCACCAGATCAAAAAAGCCCACACGAAGTCGAGGATTCAATACCTAACTCACCCAAAATCACAGGACAAGATCTCCAATCCGCAGGAGATAGCAAATCAATTTGCAGATTACTACAGCAGTCTCTATAATCTCCAACCTGACTCTTAACACTCCCCAACCATCACAAGTTGCCATAAAAGCATTCTTAGATAAACAAACTCCCTAAATTGTCACCAGGCCAACTAGAATATTTGAACTCCCCGATTTCCCTCCCAGAAATTGATAGGATCGTGGCGTCTCTTGCCTGCGGCAAATCCCCAGGCCCAGATGGCCTACCCAATGAATACTACAAAGTGTATAGTTCAATTCTGGCCCCACACCTTAGGGAGGTTTTCATGGCAGCAACCCAGGAATCATCCTACCCTCAAGAGATTCTTAATGCGTTTGTGGTTACAATACCTAAACCTGGCAAGCCTCCCACCACGCCAGCAAACTTCAGACCCATTTCGCTCCTGAACTCTGACGTTAAGATCTATGCCAAGCTGTTAGCAAAATGCCTAGCCATGATTATCCCCTCTTTGATCCAAAAGGACCAGATGGGGTTTGTACAGGGTAGACAGCCCTCAGACGCAACTAGAAGAATCTTCAATATAATGCATTTTGCAGAAAGAACAAGAACGCCTTCTCTGCTCTTATCCATAGACGCAGAGAAGGCATTCGACAGGGTTCATTGGGGTTACATGAAAAGCACTCTGGCAAGGTTTGGTTTCCAGGGATCGATCCTGGCCGCCATTCTGACACTCTATTCCAGTCCCAACGCGCAGGTCTACACATCAGGCCTTCTTTCTAAGCCCTTCACCATTACAAATGACACGAGGCAAGGGTGCCCCCTATCGCCTGCCATATTCAATCTAATGATTGAGCCCTTAGCAGAGACCATACGTTTGGACCCCCTAGTAACGGGCTTCCAATTATCACAAAAACAACGTGTCATCAACCTGATGGCTGACGACGTCATTCTTTTTCTCTCCAACCCCTTAACCCCCCTCCCACAAGCCCACGTAATCTTAACGAATTTCAGTACCATCTCATACTACAAGGTAAACTGCACAAAATCACTTATACTAAATTTAGGAGTACCACCCCAGGTGCAAACAAAATTACAAGAATCCTTACCCTTCACAGAGGGCCAATGGGGTCTCATACCTGGACATAACTATAACATCCCCCATATCCAAACTCCTTCCAGCCAACTTCACTCCCCTTACCCAGAAAATTCAAGCCCAACTCCAAAACATCACAAGGGGAGAAATTAGCTGGGTAGGAAGGCTAGCAGCCTTTAAAATGGCCATTCTCCCACAAATACTGTACGTGTTCAGGGTTCTCCCCATCCATGTCCCTCCCCCCTTATCAAATCCCTCACCGCAGTGCCAACAAAATTTGTCTGGAAAGATAAAACACCGAGGTGCGCCTGAACAAGTCTCCTAAAACACAGACTGGCGGGAGGAATGGGATTGGTGGACATCCAGGATTACCACCATGCAGCACTAACTGACCAATTAAAATACTGGTTTAATAATCTGGATTGCCCCTTATGGGTCGACATAGAGAAGACAATGTCAAAAACCCGTGACCTTACTGCACTACTCATGTTTGATACCTGGAGGAAATTGGATATTTCCAAAATGTCCCCCCCCCCCCCCAATGGCAGCTTCCATCAGGGTGTGGCGGTCCCTTAATAAAAACACTCATTCCACAGATCTGGCAAAACCTCCAATCTCCCGATCCACCTCCTCTCAACGGTAATTCCCTTCCTATACACCAAACCTCTCCTCAAATTTGGCATAACGAAAATACAACATTTTATCTCACAATCCAGCCCTAAAACCTGGCAGCAACTCCAAGAGGAGTTCCACGTGGCGGTAGACACCAAGTTTTCTTGCCTACGAATCCAACACTTCCTAACCAAAAACCCCCTGCCATCCCTCAAAGTCCATACAGACATATGGAGCTTTCTAATCTCCAGTCCTCCAAGGCACAAGGGCATCTCCTTAGTATACAATTCCCTCCATGACAAAACCCTGCTCCAAAAAAACCCATCTATTCAAAAATGGGAAAAATAACTGGGCAAGGTGTATCCCCGGTAAGGAACTCCCCTATGTGGAACGGGTCAATAAAAAGGGTAAAAACTTATCTACCCAAAAAAACCTCGTCCCAAAACAGTACCTCCCTTAACATATGATTCCTCTACGGGAACACGGAACCTCCTGACCTCTAATCTTTCGAGGTATACAGACATACCTGAAACTCCCTACCGTCCCCCAAAAACCAATCCTTCACAACCTAAGCATCCGTTCTTTTGAACCACAGATGGCGGTGCACCTTGAGGAGAACCTCAACGACGGTCCAAAATCCCGACCTA
>BLSH010027511.1:17544-28863 GCA_018402905.1 Glandirana rugosa | reverse complement strand
ATTTTATCAGTACAAAAATGTACTGGAAGTTGAGGGCACATATATAATTATATCCCTATGACTCACACAAGTACGCCCCCCCCCCCCCAGGCCTTAAATACTTCTGGTGGATTCCAGAATTTTTAGCTAATTATTCACAAGCTCCAGGGGTTGTAGTCATTAACATATGAGTTTACTGGACATCATCATTAATGACTCTTATTACTTAACCTGCAGTAATTAAAGGTGGGTTTTCGGGAAACCTACAGACATCTCCTGGCACATTTGCTTACTTTGTGCAATGTGTTGCCTTCAATAATAAGAAAATCTTCATGTAAAGCAGGAAATGCCAAGCAAGGAGGATCATTGCATGCTTACAATCACTGTACAGTTGAGTAGATAGGCAGATTGGATGCTTATGCTGATGAGCCCTGAGCTCATAGATAAGAAGCTTTTAGCATTTACATGGAAAGGACTCTGCTGGGGTCTGAGGAGGGTCCTGAGATCAAGGGGTTGCTTCCAAAATAAAAGTCATTGCAAAAAAGAGTTTGCTGGACTCTGAGTATATCATGTATATAGTATATGTCTTCTCTTCAAATCTGTTCAATCATAGAAAGCCATAATTCTAAATATTAGGAATTAACACCCAAGGCTGACCATGCATTATACAATTTTATTGTACAATTTTCCTTTATTTTACCAAAGCCATATAATATGAGGTCAAATCTAAACACTTTGAATATGTATGCAATCAGGCAGACCCTTGCACTACATAGTTAAAGGTAAATCTAAAGGAAATTGAACAAGAAAATTGTATAATGTATGCTTATTAGTAAAAAGAAAATTTGCCCATACACAATGAAAATTGTCAAGGGATTCAAAGGCTGGGTAGGTTAAAAAATGGAGTGATAAACATTATTTTGAATGGAATAAAAATTGCCAGTGTTGCCAACACAAAAAAAGTATTAATTTATTTGTACAAGGAAAGCATTGATGTGTTATACGGCACTTTACGGGGAACACTAAACCATCTGTTACTGCCCCAAGATATCATTTAGTCTAATGTTCCTATGACAAACACTAGAGGCAATCATTTCTACATTGTTAAAAAAAGTAACCAAAGTAAACTCAAACAAGGAGAGACTATAAAACCACCAAGAATACTCCCTAGTGAAAACTGAACGCAAGAGGCCCTTCACGCTTGTCCACTTAACTTTCGGAACAGTTTCTGTAAATTACTTTAAAATTATTCCAGAAATACAATTGTCAGAAAATAAACTGTTTTGCTGGCCATATACAGCTTGAATTTTGATTTCTGTTAAATCAGATGAAAATCGAACAGTGGGTGACTCTGTTCGCAAAACCCAACTTTGATCTGAAAATTGAAGGAACTGGGCTGAAAATTCTTGGCCATCAGTGACCGTAGTCAATCACATGCAGTTACTGTTCAGTCATTCTGACAGCCACAGGAGCAGCGGCTGTCAGAAAACAAAAACTGGAAGGGGAGATTTCTCCATCCTTGCTGTATGGATAGCCATAGTCAGAATTCAAATTTTGTTATTAAAATTGACTCGTTTTTGCTTTTTTTTTTTTTTACAACCAATGAAAAATCTGACAGTGGGGAGGCTCGTACCCAGATAATGCCTTCTATAGAGGATACAAAATGAAAGACGAACAGCAGTCTGCTCACATAATTTGTAATAAAAATATATTTTCCATTCTGAAGCCTCCCTCCAACCACTTTGCATATTATTTTATATACCGTGATTCTGTACTTGCAAAATATGCTGTAGAAATCTCCCTCCACTAAGATGGCTGCATCCATTTTCACTGTGGCAGCTGAAGCTGGTGCCTGTTCACTTCCTGGATTTAGCCTGAAACACACCTCTAGCTCTACAGTTCTCATTGGCCCTCTTATGACTCACCCCCTCCTTTCCTGGCAAACTCTCATGAGAGTGAGAGAGAGCTGTGCATGATGCAATAAGCTGAGGCTTTTTCCCAGACAAGAAACAGGAAGTGGGCTGTATAAGGTATTTACTGGCAGAAAAAAAAATGTTTTACTATCCAAAGTTAAAACAGCATGGCAGAAGATTTAATAGATGGAAAGATGAAAAAATTATGTGTAGCTCAGTCACATTTTGAGGAAAAATCTCTTCCAAGCACTTATTCAAGATGAAAGATTAGAGTACATTTATAAACATTTATAAAAAAAATGAGATTGTAAGCTCCACGAACAGGGCCTTCCTATTCCTTATTGAACTGTATTGTAATGCCCCCCTACAATGTAAAGTGCTATGTAAATCCTGTATAATATTAAAATAATTTATCATTCTTTTTACCATGCATGTGCAAAAGACTTTGCTCCATTGAGCTGGTAAGAAATAACGGGGCAGGTATCACTGGAGTGTGCTTATTTTAAGATGATCATACCTCAGGTATGAAATCTGCCCATGTATGCCATGATTTCTGTATTTCTAGCCTTTATCATATTTGAGAAGCACCATTGCAGCATTAAAACTTCTATACAGTTGTCATGCAACGTCTTTTGTATCCAGAATGATTGGGCCAAATTGGTTCAAGATTAGTACTCCTGAGATAGAGCCCACATCTGGTTGGGTGGCCCACTTTTAAAGAATAACTGCACTTATAGTAGAGGGCGCCTCCATTCATCTCTATGGCCCAGAGTATTCCAGCAAACATGCCCTGCTCCAGCAATAGCATGGGGACCAATAATAGGGGACAGTGGTAGATAAACACAGAAATAAACGCCTGACAGAGGTACTAAGGTCTCCAATCTAAAATAATAACTGAAAACAGGAAAAAGGGTTGAGAAAAATGATTATGCTTGCTCCTAAAACCTATAAGGAATAAATCTTGACAACCACATAGCGAAACTCTTGTGTGATTAGGCTATCATAGAAGCAGCCATGTGCTGACTATTATTCCACAAACCAGGGTATGGGCAGTAATCCAATTTTCTTATTGTGTGGGTTGTTTTAATTTGTTGCAAAGCAATAAATAAAGTAACAATAAAATATTAAGTCAATCACAGTTATGTAAGATTGAATAGGCAAATGAAAAGCTAAACTATGACTGCTTGTTAATTTACAATAGTGGTTGAGCATGCATGGACAATCTGCCTTTCCTTACGCAGTTGGATAGGCCAAGACTAAAGCCATAGATGGCTCCATTTTTGACCAATTAATGCCCAATTTGAGCCATGGGTGGTCCTGCAAGCACCACCAAGCTTGACAAAAGTCAATTTAAAAATTGATTGAACTGGGTGGAAAACTGCCAGCCAAAGTCAGACTGCATCAAAAACTCCCAAACTCATGCAGGACCTTATTCTGTAAATGCCAGAAGCGGATCGCATGGGTGTTCACACCCATGCAATTCGATTCTACAAATCACACTGCATTTTACAAACCGATTTCAGGGCGTCATTAACTTAACATATACTCCACAATCAGTGCACATGAACAGGTTGCGATTTTGATGCGGTGCAGAATCTGCAGCAAATTCACTGTGAACTCGAGTCGCATCTAGTGTGAACTGAGGCTAAAAGTCCAAAGCAGATAATTCTGCTTTGCCGAACATTCCTGTTATGGTGAATGGAGAGGGAGGAGGGAAGATACTGCCAGCTTTGTTTATTTCTGGGGAAAAAATAGCAATTGGGGTAGGTTTTTTAACCTGCTCTCCAAATCCTTCCTCCAGATAGTAGACAGTTGGGTAGAGTCGGGGATCCTCACAAACATGAAAATGACTAAATAAGGATGACTAAGGTCAGTTACACATGGCCGCTCTGTATTGCTCAGCGGGGGTCGCTCGGCTAATCCTCACTGAGCCAACGGATGACAGATCTGTCTTCGCTCACTGTGCGGAAACAGATCTGTCAGAGCTCCTCTCTCCCCTATGGTAAATCGGATGATAACAGACCGTCTGTCCGTTGTCATCCGATCTAATGACGGATATGAAAATACGATTTTCCTCCGTCAGACTTTACGGGTCTGGATCGAATCGGAAAGTAACGGGGGTCAGCGGACATCCGTTGCTCCATAGGTCTGCATGGAGTGTCCGTTGAGGTCCGCCTGAAAAAACGGACAGGCGGACCTGAACAGAATGGCCCTGTGAAAGAGGCATAAGAATCAAAATGGGAATTAAAAGCCAATTTAGTGACATTCCCCAAAGCTTAAAACACAGTGACATTTTTAGTGATAGGTTAACAGAAAGCCCCTTTCATTGACTTAGCTATGCAAATTGACTCTTTTATGAAATGCTCTATTGTGTTCAAACAAGGAGGACAGGAATTTACGTATCTATAACAAATAGCCATTATGCAAATTAACCAATTGTTGTGTGTTTGTGCACAGACTGCATCAGATCAGGTACTAGTGTACGATGCTAACACCTTCAAGTCTATCTCACAAACTCACTTGCACCCCATACCGATTTCACATGAACTTCACAGACACAAACGAAGCCCTGCATATTTTATGTGGATTAGATAAATACCAGAAAAGATACGGAGTACATTTTATGGAGTACAATCAACAAAAGTTTTTTTTAAAACTGACTGTTGTGTATGCGAGAAAAGTCAAGTTCAACACTCCAAAACAACTAGCAGCTTCTATAATAAAGCTGTACTGTAATGCAAAGGTCCATCTATTTGTACAACAATGAGACTCCTCCTTTTTGAGAGGCACCCATATTTTAGGTGTGCTGAAACTAACTAGAATGCATATTAAATTGCTGGTTTACTTGGTTTGCCGATTTTTAGATTGCATGTTTAGCATTTTTCTATCAAGTTCACTGTGTCTATGCTAGGAAGATTAAGGCCCCAGAAACAAAAAATGTGGTTGGCTATGCCAACAAGATCAGGCCATCCTCCAGTGCCACGGCTAGCTAGCTGATGCTGCCACAGGTGTGAACAATTAGGCCTCATACACACGGGCATCTGAAAAAAAATAAGCAAAGCGTCAGGTCCGATGTTTTGAAAAAATCTGTGTTTTTTCTGGCGTTTTGCATCAGTACTAGTGAGCGTTAGTGAGCGTCGGCTTCAATAGGCATTTTTTAACCACTTGCCGACCGCCAACCGCAGGTTGACGGCGACAAAGTGGTGCGATATCGCAAATCGCCGTCATCTGACGGCGGCTGCGAGATCGCGCACTGTGAGCGTGTGCGCGCCGCCGGAGGAGCGCCCGCGTGCTCACTGTGTTCGGGGAGGGCCAGGGAGTGGGTGCGGCGGCCTCGATGCTACCCGCGATGCCCCCCCCCCGGAGTGAAAGAACGGAGGTCCGTGTAAGTAAACACGGACCTCCGTTCTGTGAGGGGGGAAGTGCTGTGATCACAGCTTTCCTTTACATGGAAGCTGTGATCACTTCCCTTCCCCAGCTAGGGCAGTCCCCCCACAGTTAGAACACGCCCAGGGAACACAGTTAACCCTTAGAGCTCCCCCTGCAGGTTAACCCCTTCACTGCCAATGGCATTTAAACAGTAATCAGTGCATTTTTATAGCACTGATCGCTGTATAAATGCCAATGGTCCCAAAAAAGTGTCAAAATGGTCCGACATGTCCGCCCCAATATCGCAGTAAAAAAATAAAAACCCCAAAAATTTATTCTCATTGTCCGTAAACGTGGCCACTTTTGCGCAAACCAATCAATAAACGCCGATTGCAATTTTTTTTATCGCAAATATGAGGAAGAATATAAATCGGCCAAAAACGGTGAAAAAAAATGTTTTTTATATTTTTTTTTGGATTTGTATTTTAGCAAAAAGTAAGAAATTTGGGTTTTTTTTGCAAAATTGTCTCTCTTCTTTTGTTTATAGCGGCGATCAGAAATGACGCAGCGATGATCAAATACCATCAAAAGAAAGCTCCGTTTGTGGGAAAAAAAGGACGCAAATTTTGTTTGGGTACAACGTCACACGACCGCGCAATTGTCAGTTAAAGTGACGCAGCGCCGAATCGCAAAAAGGGCTCTGGTCCTAAAGTGTGAAATTCTTCCGAGGCTGAAGTGGTTAAAAAAAAAATCAGTCCTCTGCTTTTTTTCAACCTAAAAACAACGGCGTCAAAAAACGCTGGTTAATGCCGGTATGGCATTAGCGGGCGTTAGTGAGCGTTAGTGAGCGTTTGCCGATTGGCGTAAAACGCCCGTGTATATGAGGCCTAACACTGATGTATTTGTATAAAGCTGGCCATAGAGGACACATTTTTTTTTTAGATCAGTCAGCGGGCTAAATGAAAGGAAAAAAAAGGAACGGATTTCCCCATCCACATAAGCAAGGCTGAATAAGGAGTCCTCCCTGCTGGGAACATTGTTTTTTGACTCTACTGATGAAACATTCCCATTTTGCAGAAGTCAATCTAATGATCAACTCATCGGGGTGGATTTAGTAAAGGCAAGTAGACTGTAAACTCTGCAAGTGAAGTTGCACTCATTTTCCCCAGAGCTTAGTGAAGCTCTGCTAATTTCCGTCATCCAATCATGTGCAAGCAAAAACATTTTTTTTTTTCTTGCACCTGGATGGATATTTTTTACAAAGTGAAGCTTTATTTCATTACATTTACTAATGAAAATGAGTACATCTGCACTTGCAAAATGCACAGTCTATTTGCCTTTAGTAAATTAAGTATATATTTCATGAATTGTGGTGCTTGAGGTGATTGTAGCCTTATTAGTGCAATTCCGACAGAGAAAATTGAGTACTGTCCATGATACTTTTTTTATTTGCACTAACATACAATTTTTCAGGACAAGCTTTAGGAGTGTGACCCCTTCTTCAAGGTCCAAGCAGTACTGATTCACAAAAGTTTTAGCCGAATGTTAAAAGGAATTGTGGTGAGATTACAGTAGAATCTCTTCATACGCATGCACAGGGGGCTCCTAAAAAAAAATAATTAAAAAAATTAAATAATAAAAAAACTACTAACACGGACCACCGCTCTATTGACACCACACACTGCTCTATTAACATTGTCCATGTTTTAATACATTTGGGGTGCTCTCATTTCCTTGCCCACAAAAATCCGGCTAATGAGCATTTGAAGAAATAGGTTAAGATATCCATTGCATAGCACTCTACCACTTACTTTTTTCTATTTTATTATGACAAGCCTGATGTTAAAAAAAGAGAACTGTGAAGAGCAATCACAATTTTGTTTAACATTATACTCCATTTGCTGCTTTGTTGATATTAGTTTTCCGTTAGGAACGAGCAGCTAGCTATGCATTTACACAACTAGCCCTCTTAAGATGCTGGTTATTTACTGTATATAAACCTATGAAGAATGCAAATTAAAATATATTCTGTGTTTGCTGTACTGTTTATATATTTTAGTGGAAGCATATTGTATGCCTGAATCATCACCCCTTAATGGTTTAGTGTTGCGTATTGTAATTTTTGAGTTATACGCTCATAGTTTTGTATTACAGCTTCAATTTCCTGGTACGGTATATAAGAATCACTACGTAGTTTGAAGCAAAAAATATCCTAAGAGGCAGCCAAGTGGACCATCAGAGGTTATACCGCAGTGTAAAGTTCCAAGCCCTAGGCCAGCTGTCTGTATACAAACAGAGTGAAAGGGTCAGGTGGGGTTCCCAGCAGATACTATTTTTTGCTCATGTGATACACGTTGGTGTTTAGTTATGTTTGTCTACATGACCTTAGAGTTCACTGTATGGCAGGCTCTGGTATAAGTACAGCTGGCCTTTTTCCAGCTAGCTAGGATATGCACAATGTACACAAGACAATTTCAGGAGTTATTTAACCACTTCAGCCCCGGAGGAATCTACCCCCTTCCTGACCAGAGCATTTGTTTGCGATTTGACACTGCGTCGCTTTAACTGACAATTGTGTGGTCGTTCAACATTGTACCCAAACAAAATTGACGTCTTTTTTCCCACAAATAGAGCTTTCTTTTGGTGGCATTTGATCACCTCTGTGGTTTGCGCTATAAACAAAAAAAAGTGACCATTCTGAAAAAAAAAAAACAATATTTACTTTTCGCTATTATAAATATCCAAAAAAAAAAAAAATGATTCATCAGTTTAGGCCAATATATATACTTCTACATATTTTTGGTAACCGGAGTATATTGATTGGTTTGCATAAAAGTTATCGCATCTACAAACTATGGGAATAGATTTATGGCGCTGTTATTATTTTTTTATTTTTTTCACTAGTAATGGAGGCGATCTGCGATTTTTATCAGGACTGCGATATTGCATTGGACAGATCGGACACTATTGACACTTTTTGGGACCACTGACATGTATACAGCGATCAGAGCTAAAAATAGCCACTGATTATTGTATAAATGTCACTCGCAGGGAAGGGTTAACACTAAGAGGCGATCAAGGGGTTAAATGTGTTCCCTCACTGTGTTCTAACTGTGGGGGGGATGGGCTGGCAGGAACATAATAGATCTCACTGATCCCGATGACAGGGATCTGTAGATCTGTCATGTCCTCCCTTACAGAATGGGGAACCACCGTGTTTACATTGGCGGTTCCCCGATCTGCCTCTCTATTATGCGATCGCGGGTCACAGGTGGACATTAAGTCTGCCCTACCGGCGGGCATGCCCACGCTGCATGCGGCAGGCACGAGAGCATGCCGGCGGCAGCTGCGAGTGCGCGCGGGGAGCGTGCAAAGTGGAGGACGTCCGTGGACTCCCTCCCAGCAATTCAGGTCCGCGCTGTAGCCATCTTTCGGCTATAGCATGGATCTGTAGTGGTTAATAAGGGTTTGTACATACTAGTATGAACACTTTAAGGTGCTTTACGTTAATGTAATTCGACATGGTCTCGCATTGCATTTTTGAAAGACTCAGCTTGCATTGACTTAAAGTGATATTAAACCTTTGTTTTTAACTTAAATAACAAACATGTTATACGTACCTGCCCTGTGCAATGGTTTTGCACATAGCAGCCCCAATCCTCCTTTTCTGGGGTCCCTCGCTGGAGCTCCAGGCCCCTTCCCTTTGGCGAGTGCCCCCAGTGAAAGCCACTCTCTCTGGGGGCACCCATGCTTGCTTGCTCCTGAGCCACCCGGTCTGTGTCAATAGACTCAGCCCTGCCCCCTCTCCCTCATCACAGCATTTGATTGACAGCAGATGGAGCCAATAGCTGCCGCTGCTATCTATATGCCGAATGAGGAGAGAGACAGCAGTGTTGCTCTTGTGCACATCACTGGATCGGACTGGGCTTAGGTAAGAATAAGGGGGGGGTGTGATCCTGCAGCACAGAAGTTTTTTTACCTCAATGAATAGAATTCATTAAGGTAAAAAAACTTTGAGGCTTTAGAACTGCTTTAAAGGACACGTTGGGGGTTAATTAACATTTCCTTTAAAAAACCCTCCAGGTAAGTGAAGCCTGTTGCATTAAAGTATATGTAAACCACCAGATGGTAAAAACAACCCATTCATTTTAAAATGAAAGGAAAGGCAAAACATTTGTGTATACATAAAAAATTATAGATACCTTTTTTCCCATTTTTTATAAGTGATTACCTACCCTCTTTTTTCAGCCCCATATAAAGCTCAGCGAGCTATGGGAGGAGAAACAGCAGCACGCTGGTATTCCCAGTGAATGGCTGTGCAGGAGGTGTGTGTCATGACAAATCTGATCATTGAAGGAGAGCAGGCTGAGTTCTCAGCACAGCCAGGAAACTGACAACGCTGTGCTCTAATGCCTAGTGTGCTCCGTTTTTGCTAGGAAAGCAGGGGGACTGGCAAGAACGATTTTTAAGATCAGACCAGGTGAAATCAAACAATAAATAATTTTGGAGACACTGGTTGTAGAGGCCAATAGGTCCAAAAGTATGTAGATTAATTATTTAAACCACGCTCACTTACTAAAGTGCAATGGTGCATAAATAAACATAATCCATAAGCAAAAAAAGCCACATAAAAGTGCAAAAGTGCAATAAGCAATTAACACTGTAACCATATGAAGTTACTCCATATATAAGGTGCAGACAATTAATAGCAAATGTCAAAATATATACCGCGCTCATTCAGCAGCTACCAAACCCATAGAGATAAGGAATTCTCTCATATGTGTATTATTCTCTCTGTTGTTCACAACAAATCCAGAGATGGTAATGCTGCATTAGTAAATCATGGCGCTTACAAACTTTAATGTCCTTGACACCAAAAATATATATAAACATGTATGCAAGGTGTGACCATATCGCAAAAAAAGTCCTATAAGTGGAGTGGCTTCTTGGTGATACTTGAAATACGAAAACTCCTTCTACAGGAAAAGGATCACGTTCCCAAGGTGATTTACATCCACTTGCTTCCCCACTTACCGGACTTCACTGACCGCCAGGGTCACACAAGCAAATAAGGATTTGTTTCTTCTCATAAAGCTTCATACGCATATATATGAGATGGGCTTCTCAACTCCAAATAAACTCCGCTAGGAACCCCAAAGGTACCCCACTTACCAGATCTTTTTTTCTTCATGTGTTTTATTAATTTTCAGATATCAAAATACTTGTACAAGTACAGAGTTGCTCCCAGTTGATTAACAGTAAAGGTGGAGTATAATCTCCAGGTCAAAGAGTTAACATTAATTTATAATATAACATATAAGTAGCTTATTTCCAGTGGTGTATATTGCAGATTTCTACCAGTTTGGTCTTTGAGCTGTCTGGGACCATCTCTCCCTCGCTCACCCCAAGAGGGCACAAGCTGTGAGCGGTGGAGTGACTGCCCAGCAGCCCAAATCCGAGTATTGGGATTGCGGTAAACCATTGTTGGTAGTTGCGTCACGTCTATTGGCTATGAAAGTTGCCATTGCTAGTACCTTTCTGTGTCCTATAGTACCAATAACGCCAAGGTGCCCATTGTTTGAGTAGTTTCTGAGTCTGGGTGGCGGTTTTGGTCGAAATCTGCTCGTATGAGTAGTGTGTATCTGTTAGGAGGCATACTTCGCTCGCGGAAGGGGTTAGAGGATTCTTCCAGTTTCTGGTTATAGTATCTTAGGAGATTGGGGAAGGCGCTCGCTTCATACGGAGGATTGTCTATGTGTGATGAGTATGCTCGTCTAAAGCTGGTTTTGGCGGTGGGTCTGAGTCTTTGATGAGTTTGTTACCCGTGGAACCGCAATAACCATGATATCCTGTGTCTTTCCATGATCGTTACCGTTGAAAGTATCGGTTATCTGCACTGCGTTGATGGTTGTTACCAAATGGCGTTAGGGTTATGAGCCTAAACCCGACGACCCGTCAGTGAGGTGGCGAGTGTCGAACACGGGAGAACCCCACTCGCTCCCTCTCTACCAGGGTCTGTCGAGTTTCTGGTTTGACCATCTTTAGACGTTATATGTGG
>BLSH010027403.1:24812-36695 GCA_018402905.1 Glandirana rugosa | reverse complement strand
ACCAGGGTCTATCGTCATATGTCCCCAGGGTCTATCCCATATGTCCCGGGGTCCATCGTGTATACTGCTATCTGGGACCTCTGTATACTGCTACCTGGCACTCTGTATACTGCCACCTGGCACCCTGTATACTGCTACCTGGGGCCCTGTATACCCTATCTGGGACCCCTTTATACTGCTATCTGGGACCATGTATACGTCTATCTGGGGCCCCTGTATACTTCTATCTGGGACCCTGTATACTGCTACCTGGGGCTCTGTATACTGCTACACTGTATACTGCTACCTGGCACCCTATATACTGCTACCTGGGGCTCTGTATACCCTCTCTGGGACCATGTATACTGCTACCTGGCACCCTGTATACTGCTACCTGGGGCTCTGTATACCTTATCTGGGACCTCTGTATACTGCTACCTGGCACTCTGTATACTGCCACCTGGCACCCTGTATACTGCTACCTGGGGCTCTGTATACCCTATCTGGGACCCCTGTATACTGCTATCTGGGACCATGTATACTGCTATCTGGGGCCCCTGTATACTTCTGTCTGGGACCCTGTATACTGCTACCTGGGGCTCTGTATACTGCTACCCTGTATACTGCTACCTGGCACCCTATATACTGCTACCCTGGGCACTGTATACCCTATCTGGGACCCCTGTATACTGCTATCTGGCACCCTGTATACTGCTATTTGGCATCCTATATACTGCTACCTAGGGCTCTGTATACCCTATCTGGGACCTCTGTATACTGCTACCTTGCACACTGGATACTGCTACTTGGGGCTCTGTATACCCTATCTGGGACCCCTGTATACTTCCATCTGGGACCCCTGTATACTGCTATCTGGGACCCCTGTATACTGATATCTGGGACCCTGTATAGTGCTACCTGGCACCCTATGTACTGCTACCTCGGGCTCTGTATACTTCTACCTTGGGCTCTGTATACTTCTACCTGGCCCTCTGTATACTGCTATCTGGGACCCTGTATACTGCTATCTGGGGCTCTGTATACCCTATCTGGGACCCCTGTGTACTGCTATCTGGGACCCCTGTATACTGCTATCTGGGATCCTGTATACTGCTACCTGGGGCTCTGTATACCCTATCTGGGACCCCTGTATACTGCTATCTGGGACCCCTGTATACTGCTATCTGGGACCATGTATACTGCTATCTTGGGCCCCTGTATACTTCTATCTGGGACCCTGTATACTGCTACCTGGGGCTCTGTATACTGCTACCCTGTATACTGCTATCTGGCACCCTATATACTGCTACCCTGGGCACTGTATACCCTATCTGGGACCCCTGTATACTGCTATCTGGCACCCTGTATACTGCTACCTGGCATCCTATATACTGCTAACTGGGGCTCTGTATACCCTATCTGGGACCTCTGTATACTGCTACCTTGCACACTGGATACTGCTACTTGGGGCTCTGTATACCCTATCTGGGACCCCTGTATACTGCTACCTGCCCCTCTGTATACTGCTACCTGGCACCCTATATACTGCTACCTGGGGCTCTGTATACCCTATCTGGGACCCCTGTATACTGCTACCTTACACCCTTTATACTGCTACCTGGGCTCTGTATACCCTATCTGGGACCCCTTTATACTACCATGTGGGACCCCTGTATACTGCTATCTGGGACCCCTGTATACTGATATCTGGGACCCTGTATACTGCTACCTGGCACCCTATGTACTGCTACCTCGGGCTCTGTATACTTCTACCTGGGGCTCTGTATACTGCTACCTGGGCCTCTGTATACCACTATCTGGGACCCTGTATACTGCTACCTGGGGCTCTGTATACCCTATCTGGGACCCCTGTGTACTGCTATCTGGGACCCCTGTATACTGCTATCTGGGACCTCTGTATACTGCTACCTGGCACTCTGTATACTGCCACCTGGCACCCTGTATACTGCTACCTGGGGCCCTGTATACCAGCAGGAACCTCTCCCTACACCAGTATGAGATTATTTTATAACGCTAATCTGTCCCTCACACCGGCACCAGGAACCTCTCCCTATACTAGTATAAGATGATTTTATAACGCTAATCTGTCCCTCACACCAGCAGCAGGAACCTCTCCCTACACCAGTATGAGATGATTTTAAAGCTAATCTGTCCCTCACACCAGCAGCAGGAACCTCTCCCTACACCAGTATGAGATTATTTTATAACGCTAATCTGTCCCTAACACCAGCAGCAGGAACCTCTCCCTACACCAGTATGAGAGGATTTTATAACGCTAATCTGTCCCTCACACCGGCAGCAGGAACCACTCCCTACACCAGTATGAGATGATTTTATAACGCTAATCTGTCCCTCACACCGGCAGCAGGAACCTCTCCCTATACTAGTATGAGATGATATTATAACGCTAATCTGTCCCACAGTAGTAGCAGCATCCTCTCCCTATGCTAGTATGAGATGACGTGACATGCAGCACTACGTGACTCCAGCTTATATGGAGGCTGGGTCACATGATGCACTGGCCAATCACAGCCATGCCATTAGTATGCATGGCTGTGATGGCTTCTAAGGGCAAACAAGTGAAACACTTGTCGATTGGCTGCCCTGCAGCTATTCAAAAGGCGCGAAAAAATACACGAACCCGGACTTTTTCTCAAATGTCCGGGTTCGGGTTAGGGACACGGAAACCCTAAAGTCCGGTACGAACCCGAACTTTACAGTTCGGGTTCGCTCAACTCTAGAAAAAACTAAACAAAATGCACCATAATCTTACACCAATCCAGAATCCCTCTAAACACTTTACTGTCCCACCCTCATGAAGAATTCTTCTTCCCTAAATAACTTAATTTAACCTACAATGTAGGGTGTTTTCATTGCAAAAAAAAACACCTGCTTCTTGCCGTACCTCCCTCTAAACATCCCCTCGGCAAACCCACAAGCACTTACTTTTCCAACATTAATAACATTCTATGCCCTCAACCTTATGGTGGTTATCAAACCCACATTAAAACATCTTAATAATTACATAGTTACTAGTTGCAACTATAATTTGCAATAATACTGTATACACAATTTTATTCATAAAGGGGAGACCTCCCTTTCCCTGTTTACTTCCGCTATTATTATTTCACTACCCAAAATCAATAAAATCTATAACAAGGTAATGGCACCCAGCTATAATCATGTAACTCTAACAACTTAGTCACTTCAGTGGCCTCACCCCCTCCCAACAAAATACTGCTGGAAAAACAACTTTTTCCCCTATTAACTTAGGTCCCTACCAGATCTACCATGAGCCCAGCACCATTAATACTACTTAATATATTTAAGCATATTATCTTATTTTCCACATTAATTTTAATTCGGACACCGTTAACTGTAAGCATACATTTTGTTTATTATCTCTAGTCCTGACTATCACCTTATTATCATCAAATTACATACCTTATTCTTCAACATCATGCCATTGGCCACACCCGGGTCATCTGCATGCAGGAGACAGGGTATGCAAAGTAATACAACACACAAACATATTTCACACACAATGTCTGTTTATTCTTCCTTGTACATGCTCTTTTACACACAGGATAAGGTGGGTATCAGTAAATATCTCCAACCAATAAGGAGTATATGTCCAAATGACATGTTTCCTTTACTTATTCAATTAGCCAATTGTGATTGTACACATTTATATAATCATTACATCCTTATATCTGGGCAGAACAATTATGTCACTTAGAATATTGAAAGTACCCCTCCTCAGCCCAGACAGCTAGTGTCTGGAACATTTTGCCAGTTCCGCTTTTTAGTTTCAGTCATAAACTCATTTGTTATGCAATAATCCTTCAAAATGTACATCTTAAGCAAAATAATACACTTAAAGGAGCAATCCAGCCCTAGAGCAACGTAGACATTAAGGCTAGGTTCACACTGCTCCGATCACAGAGATCGCATATGATTTCGCACCGCACTGCAGTGTGAACCATATGCGATCTCTGTATCAGCCATAGAGATTGTATGGCTGAATTCGCATTGCAATCGGAGTAAACTCGCACAGGACCCTTTTTTTTCGCAGGGTCAGAATCGGATCGCATGGTGGTTCACACCATGCGATCCGATTCCTGTGCGAGTTTGCAGTTCGCAGTGCGATATGCGTACTCATTTGGGGGTGTCATTAACATTGTATTGACACTCCCCAGAGATCGTATATGGCAGTGTGAACTGCCGCTCAGACACCTGCGATGTGGGAACCCGCAGTGAATTCGCAGGGTTCCCGCACCGCAGTAGTATGAACCTAGCCTTAGGGGGCTTTTTACAAGACCCTTTCAGACTTGGTCTTTGGAACATCTACTGATGACACCGCGTTGACGTCACACAAAGGTTATGTAGATCGATTGAGGAAGAATTTGAAGCAGGCATATGACAGTGCCTGACAACACACCACTACCAGAGAAACCAGGAATAAGAAGAATTTTGATCTTTGTGTGAGAGTTCAGGAGCTTCAGCCAAGGGGACAGGGTGTTGTTTAAGAATTTGGGAGTGCCTGGAAAGCATAAAATAGCTGATCGGTGGAGGCCTCACCCTTATGTTATCTGCAAGCAACTTCCTGGATTGCCTGTCTATCAGATTAAGCTGGAAGGTCAAGCTGATCCCTTGAAGATGTGGCATAGAGATCATCTGCTTCCCCTCTCTGATGCTGTGTGGATGCCTCTTGTTTTAGATGCTCCTTTGGAAGATCCAAGTCCTCCCAAGCCAAGATCTCAGAGAAAACTATCTGCAAAGACTATTAAAACAGTTTATGAAGAAAGTGAGGATGAAGACTGGATACTGTTTTGAGAGTGGGATCCTGTAAGCATTCCGAAGTTCAGTCGGGGGTGTCTTCCGTCCATGTCGTGTATTGAGGTTGATAGACCTGCTCGCTCTTCCAAGCCACAACAAAATGCTCCTTTGTTGCCTGTCAGGAAGAAGATTTCCATTACCTGAAAGAAGACAAGCAATCCCAGTAAGTCCGATGCCTAGCCGAGAAATAAAGGTTGAACATCAGTCAGAAGACTTACCTTCTCCTACTTCAGGGCAAGGGGATCTCATCAGTTTCCAGGATGACTGTATTCCTCAGTTTGCAGGTACTGAAGAGCTAGGTGAGACTTTAGCTTCCAGTGTGTTGAATAATCATGAAGAAGATCTACACCTCAAAGCTGTTTCTATGGATGGTTCCCCTTTAAAAACTCCACAGGAGGGAGAAAATACTCAGTCAATTGCTCCATTGTGTGAATCAGAAAAGACCTGTATTCTTACCTCTGAGGCTGACATTATCCATAATCTTGAAACAGAAGTCGAAAGATCCCTTGCCCCTTTGGATAATGTTCCAGATGATGTTGTCTCTCCTCAGGGCTCTATTTCTCCTCCTCCTCTTCAAAGAAATATTCACTGACACTGTGTCAGGGAAGGACTGGCAAAGGTTCCAGGATCCAAGATGGCCACGCGGTCCCGCGCAGGCGCACTGGCAGACGGCTCCCGGTAACGAGCGTTCGTCCGGCACGAACGTCCGTCCGTAAGGCGCGCAGAACACACCAATCACCAACAAGCACCGGCCTATAAAAGGTCACCAGTAACTGTCACAAATCGCTGGATTATCTTCAGCTCAGTATCTTGCATTCCTGAGTCCTGTGTTTCTGTACCTGATTACCTGATACCGACCCGGCTTCCCTTGACCTACTCTGATTCTCTCCTGGTCCTGATCCGGGCTTGTTCCACGGTCTTCTCCTACCTTATTGGATTGCTACACGTGTTTGACCCTCGGCCTGCCCTTGACTCCGCATCTGGCTTACTACCTCCACAGCTCCGCTTGCTCTTCCAGTCCAGCTCCAGTCTCCCTCTGCTGTGTATCCTGAGTACTGCCACATCTGGAGCTACTACTGAAGATTCATCTGCAGGCGACCTGTGCTTCTTTGGGCATTACACCTCCTGTCACCAACTCCAGGGGTGTCGTGCGCTTAGCCGCAAGGGGAGCCCTCTCATCATCTCAGCCTCCTATACCGGTGCGTGACACACTGACACTTCAAAGAAATTTTATGACACCCTGGGAGAAAGTTCTGATAGACTGATTCCTACCATTCAAAGAGCGGGCTCTACCCCAGCCCTTGCTATGCCAAATCAAGTCATAGGCGCCCTCCATGTAACCCCTGACACTATTGGGTGGGACATGGCTATTGCCCTGGCCTGCCAGAAAACTGATTATGAACTCACTGAAAGTGTATATAAGGGGTTTCAGCAGAATCTAGATGTTTGTCAATACTTGTTGAATTTAGCTGAGAGCTAGGATGTATTAACCAAATGTTTTTTTTAGGTTAAGCCCTGAGTATATGGGGACCAAATGTATAAGTGGAGGGAGAGTGTAGCCAGGAGTCTAGAAATATTCCTCTGGCATACAGACAATTGTACCCATTGCCTAACATGGAGGATTCCCTCTAGTGTTCATTTGTGGAACAAGACTGGAATTGTAATGAGAATGAAGCATTGTGGGATTTGTAGTGTGGTAAGAAGAAACAGGCATCAGACTCTGGTATGAAGGACTCCATTTCCCATTGGGCTGTGCCTGTTTAAGTGGGAGGAGGAGCTGGGAACAGTCTCTTGGGATGGCGTGATTGATCAGTGGAGAACCCTGTGTGCCTTAGTGACCAGAGCTAGGCCGCACCCTACTTACAATGTTCCAGCCCACTGATTTCTCTGCAAGTTACCCAGCTAGCTGCAGTACACCAGCAATACAGTGAGTGACCAATCTAACCTCATCTGATTCTGGATTGAAGCATCAGCTGCCACCGCAGCAGTCGCATCTGTTGATCCAGGAGAACTGCAAGGAGTGCAGTGGAAGCTGATTACCTTCCAGGAGCAAGAAGCCATTGTGCACTAATGGCCTCAGCATTACCATTGTCCTCATCTGAGTGGCCGGATCATTTGCCTACACTCAGTCCTTTGGTACTTATACTGTTTATTCAGCAGCCTTTTAATACATCCTGGATTACAATTAATATACACTGGATTGCCATTTGTGACCAGTTTATTCAATGAGTCAGTGATCACTGAAAGGCTATCTAGCTTAGTGGAACTTAACCTTTTTGTGCCTCATCTCAAGGATTAGAAGGACACAGTGTTCTCAGGTACCTAACTTTTATAGCCGGCAGAAGATTGACTGAACTCTACAAGGCAGCATTATTGCAAATACATCTACTCATCCTCTCCCCAGTCATATACTCAGGCTATTTACTTGGTATTACTTCATCTCCTAAGAACTCTCTAAACTAGAACAGGAGAATTTAAATATAAATGTATAGTTATCTAGTGTGATTATACAACACTAATTTAGCTGCTATCTGGTTCTATTTCATATGTGCATTTTATATAACATTGTCATTTGAGTTACAATCCATTGAGTGGTACCAATTTACCCTTCAAGTCATCTATTTTTGTATAAGGTTTTACTTTATTTTTTTTCCCCTGGATTTTCAGTAAATATTACTAAATCACTTTTTTCTCAGTGAACCCTCAAGTATTGTTTAAACTCAATTGGAGGAATTATATTTGCAACTATTATTTTTGTTGGAGCATACAGGAAGTGGCGGAAGTTACCAAATTAACCACTCCTTTTGTTCGCCAGAATTATAAGGTTAACATTGTGGATGGGAAGGATTGTGATATTTATGTCAACAACTTCTGATAATCAATAATTCTTAGTGGTGTGTTCTATATTTTTGTTATCATTTCTTGCAGAAATAAGAGTTAAATAAACATTTCAAACTCTAACTGTGGTGTGATTTTGGTTACTGAAAGAGTGTACTTCTCAATGGAACACTGCAATATGAGTGAACCCAGAGTGTCAGGGGTGGCGGAGGACTCTCAGAATGGGGAAACCCAAGGGGGAATTGATTCTTTAACCACTTCCCGCCCGGCGCATTGACAAATGACGTCCGGGCGGGTGGCTCATTATCCTGACTGGACGTCTATTGACGTCCTCAGGATAATCCGCGTTCGCGCGCCCCTGGGGGCGCGCATCGCGGCGATCGGTGGTGCCGTGGGTCAGGCTGACCCACCGCATTACCGGTCGAGGTAAAAGGCTTCGATCCTGAAGCCTTTTACCATGTGATCAGCCGTGACCAATCACGGCTGATCACAGTGTAAATAGGAAGAGCCGTTTATCGGCTTTTCCTCTGCTCAGGTCTGCAGACCTGAGCAGCGGAGAGCCAATCGGCTGCTCTCCTGATGGGGGGGGGGCTGCGCTGAACATTTATCAGCGCAGCCACCCTCAGGATCACCCCACTGGACCACCAGGGAGCCGGATTAGGACCACCAGGGAGCCCCCCCCGGACATCACGCAGAGGCTGCCCAGGACCACCAGGGAAGGACCACAGAGGCCGCCCAGGACCACCAGGGAGCCCCCACTAGACCACCAGGTAAGGGCATTATTGTGCACTGTAGGGATGGCACTGTGCCCATGTATGATGCCTGCCAGTGCCATCCCTAACAGTGCTTGTTGCACCTGTGCCCACCACTGCCACCTATAAGTGCCCACCTGTGACACCTATCAGTGCCCACCTGTGTCACCTATCAGTGCCCACCTGTGCCATCTAAAAGTGCCCACCTGTGCCACCTAAAAGTGCCCACCTGTGCCACCTAAAAGTGCCACCGATCAGTGCCCATCAGTGCCTAGTGCCACTTATCAGTGCCGCCTATGAGTGTCCATCAGTGCCGCATATCTGTGCCACGTATCAGTGCCCGTCAGTGTTGCTTGTCAGTGCCGCCCATCAGTGCTGTATATGTGCCCCATCATCAGTGCAACCTTATCAGTGCCACCTCATCAGTGCCAATCTGTACTGCCTCATCAGTGCCTGTCAGTGTAGCCTCATCAGTGCCCATCAGTGTAGCCACATCAGTGCCCGTCAGTGAAGGAGAAAATGTACAAACTTTTGTGACAGAAACAAAGAAAAATGTTTTTTTTTTCAAAATTTTCGGTCTTTTTTTTTTCTATAGCGCAAAAAATAAAAACCGCAGGGGTGATCAAATACCACCAAAAGAAAGCTCTATTTGTGTGAACAAAATGATAAAAATTTTGTTTGGGTACAGCGTCACATGACCGCGCAATTTTCATTCAAATCGCAACAGCACTGAAAGCTGAAAATTGGTCTGGTAGGGAAGTGTTCTAAGTGCCCGGTATTGAAGTGGTTAAGCAACCCTCAAGAGGGCAGGGCTACAAATGCAAGGCCTTTTGTGTAGAATATACAGCTAATTCAGTGTATATTACATAGCGTCTGTTTAGGCAGTGCAAGCCTGGCAGAATTTATGATTTCTTGGCCATTTTTCAGAGAATATGAATGAGAATACAAAAACGTTTCTTTCACTCATGGTTAGTGTTTGGCTGAAGCCATTTATTATCAATCGACTGTGTTTACTCTTTTTACATCATGATGACAACAGAAACTACCCAAATGACCCTGATCAAAAGTTTACATACCCCAGTTCATAATACCGTGTATTGTCCCCTTTGACATCAATAACCGCTTGAAGTCTTTTGTGGTATTTGTTGATGAGGCTCTTTATATTCTCAGATGGTCCATTCCTCTCGGCATAAAGCCTCCAGTTCCTGGAAATTCTTGGGCTGTCTTGCATGAACTGTACGTTGTGAGATTTCCCCAGAGTGGCTCTATGATATTGGGGTCAGGAGACTGAGATGGCCACTCCAGGACCTTCGCTTTATTTTGTTGTAGCCAATGACCGATCGACTTGGCCTTGTGTTTTGGATCATTGGCATGTTGGAATGTGCAAGTACGTCCCAAGCGCTTCCTAGCTGATGAATGCAAATGTTCTTCCAGTATTTTTTGATAACATACTGCATTCATTTGCCATCAATTTTGACAAAATTCCCTGTGCCTTTTTAGCTCACACATCTGCAAAACATCAGCGATCCACCTTGGTGTTTCACAGGCCTTGTTGACTCCTTTACAAAAGTAGCGTTTATGGTTGTTGTCAAAAGCACAATTTTGCTCTCATCACTCCAAATGACTTTGTGCCAGAAGGTTTGAGGCATGTCTCTGTGCTGTTTGGTGTATTGTAAGCGGAATACTTTGTGGCATTTGCATAGTAATGGCTTTCTTCTGGTGACTCGCCCACGCAGCCCATCTTTCTTCAAGTGTCTCCTTATTGTGCATCTTGAAACAGCCACACCACGTTTGCAGAGAAAGTTATTTGTGGATTTTTCTTTGCATCCCGAACAATTTTTCTGGCAGTTGTGGCTGAAATTTTAGTTGGTCTACCTGACCGTGGTTTGGTTTCAACAGAACCCCTCATTTTCCACTTCTTGATTAGAATTTGAACACTGCTGATTGGCATTCCCAATTCCTTGGATATCTTTTTATATCCCTTTCCTTTTTATACAGTTCAACTACCTTTTCCCGCAGATTCTTTGACAATTATTTTGCTTTCCTCATCACTCAGAATCCAGAAACGTCAGTGCAGCACTGGATGAAAGGTGCAAGGGTCTGTCAGGAGTCCAGAAACTCATTGACCTTTTATACACACACACTAATTACAAGCAAACAGATCACAGGTGAGGATGGTTACCTTTAATAGCCATTTAAACCCCTTTGTGTCAACTTGTGTGCATGTTATCAGGCCAAAATCACCAGAGTATGTAAACTTTTGATCAGGGTCATTTGGGTAGTTTCCGTTGATTTTGGGTAGTTTCCGGCGAGGTTTTGTTTTCTGTTTATGTTTTGATCTTGCAAACCTGTAAAAATAAACCTGGCAAGCCGTCAGATTGTAAAGAAACTGACATCCAAGCTGAATCTTTTCCCTTGAAAAGTGATCCACACAAGCTAATCTCCCACACGTGGTGGCATTCAGCATGGCAACTTTCAGAGATTGAAATGTTGAAGGCCCTGCTGCAGGCCAATGCAGCCCAACAGGAAACCAACCAACAAGTTGCAGAAGCCGCTGCAGCACAACAGGTGGCTCTACAAGAGACTATTGCAGCTCAGCGAGAGTTAGTGGAAGCCCTGCTGGAGTTAAAAAGGGGGCCTGCACCTCCTGTGACAGTGGAACCAAAGTTGATACGCGCCTTGTACCACATGCAGAAGATGACACCTGCGGATGACGTGGAGGAGTACCTCACAACCTTTGAAAGAGTTGCTCTTCGCGAAGGATGGCCAAAAGAACAGTGGGCGGGACTACTAGCACCATTCTTGACCGGCAAACCCCAAAAAGCCTATTTTGATCTGGAAGCAGATAAGGCCCAGTACTAAGACTCTAAAGGCAGAGATACTCACACGCCTGGGGGGTCACCATGGCAGTCTGGGCCCAATGCGTGCATCAGTGGATCTATCGCACCGACAAGCCACCCCGTTCATAGACGTTTGACCTAGTTCACCTTACCAGGAAATGGCTACAGCCAGAGACTTCGCCAGGTCCCAAGATTGTGGAGCACGTGGTCATGGGCAGTTATCTATGGGCGCTCCCTGCTGCTTTGAGGAAATGGGAGACCCCAACACTGCAAGCCAACTGAGGACTTGTTGCGCCCATCTGCGCCCCACTCCAATGTCTCTAGAGGTGAAAGATCACCTGGCAGACCCGGGTCAAGGGAACGTTTGATAAAACTGATATGGTTAAGCAGACTGGGGGCTCTAGACCTGGAGACTGCCCAAAGAAGCCTGGAAGGTCTTGGGCACCCTTGAGAGGACAGGGTATAGAACACATACAGTGCTGCCGATGCCATGCATTGGGACATATTGCTGCCAATTTTCCCCTGAATGATGAACCCATGCAATGTGACAATGCTTATATGAAAAGACGCATTTCTCTGTTTTCTTTTTTTTTTTTTTTTTTTTTTTTTTTTTT
>BLSH010027403.1:0-20910 GCA_018402905.1 Glandirana rugosa | reverse complement strand
TTACGTTTAATTTTCCCATTGTAAGGATAGGACCTTGCAATCTCCTAACCCGACGGGCCATTTCTCCAGCCGACACAAGAGGACCTCTTTACCGGGCAGCCCAATCCTCTAACGTTCCAGGATAGGAATGTTACCCTTTTAATTTGCATTTTCTTTTAAAAAAGAAAATAAGGGAGGAGAGAAAAACACACAAAACGACTCTAAGGTAAGTCCTAGATAGAGGAGAGGATAGCAGAAAAGACAATGAATAATGGAATAGGGAAATGTATTTCCCCATAGTCATAATAGTAATAATAATAATTGTGAGCAAATACATCCTACATGTGATAATTTAAGTGTATGTCAAATATATTCTTCATTATAATAATTTTTCTACTTCTGGTGAACACAAGTGTATCTCAGGAAAGGCAATGACGATTCCCCTTCTCACAAACGTAAATGTGTTAAACGTGTCAAAAAAAAAGAGAAAAAAAAAAAAAAGAAACAGCAAAAGGGAAAGAGAAGAATTTGTGCTTTGTTACATAAGATATCCTTACCCACTCTGTCTTTTTGTGTTAGTTTCCCTCCACTGCCAGCCATACTCCTTTCAAACCTCCCCTTTCCATACATACGTCCCAGCGTTACCCCCCCCCCCCTTACCCTCCCTGCCCTCCCTCCCTAACCTAACTAGGTTACCTCTGGAAGCCTTTATTGTGACCGGCCATACCTTGTGCAGCCCACCTCTTTTCATCTTCTCCATTCTCTCCCCCACCTAATCCCCTCTACCACCTACTTTCACACTTCTCCTTCATTTGTGCGGCGTGTCAAGCCTGCCAGGAGTAACAGACCCAGACAAAGACCAAGAACACCAAACAAAAACAAAAACATACAAAAAAAAAAAAAATAAATAACTGGGCATATGTGTTGAAAGCTGCTTATTTTCCCCTCTTTTATGAGGAGTTAAGCTCTCTTTAGCTTATTCCACACAAAGGCTCTTCTGGCCTCCATTAGTCTCTTTGTTGCCTTGCTTTATTGGTTTCTAGCCATCTCTTCACCCCCTCCGGGGAGTCAAAAAACTGAGTTCCTTCGTCCGTGGTGATTCTTAAACGGGCAGGGTATAATAAAGCATACTTAATCTGTAGTTGTCGCAAAGCGCGCTTTGCTTCCAAATATTTAGCTCTACGTCTTTGAAGGTCTTGAGAAAAATCAGGGTATATGGACACTCTTGCTTCTTTTACAAACATACTGCCCTTTTCTCTAGCCCCTTGCAGTATAGTTGATCTGTCCCTGTAATTGGATATTTTGACCACTAGGGGTCTAGGATAACCTCCCGCCTGGGGTGGGCGGGTGGGCACCCTATGTGCCCTCTCTATAAAAAAATGGGGGGACAGAGTCTTCTCCCCCAAGGTATCCCTGAGCCACTTCTCCAAAAATGACGGGGGATCTGGTCCTTCACAACCCTCAGGCATGCCCACTATCCTGATATTGTCCCTCCGGAGCCTATTTTCCATATCATCAATTTTACTGGTATACATATTCACCTTCTCCTTCAGGTCCTGGAGTGTGTTTTTGATCGGGTCATACTCATCCTCCAAAGTACTAACCCTCTCTTCCACTGCCATAGTCCGCTCCTGAATCTGCTGGATATCAAGACGTACATGGGAGACCTCCTCCCTGATACCTTTCATTTGTTCAAAAAGCTCAGTTAGAGTAGACTTACAGATGTTCACTGCCTGCAGGACCTCCATTAACGAGGGTCCTGTTGGGGATACCGGGAATGACAGGTTCATGGAGGACTCTGGGCCAACCTTCCCAGGTGTAACAGCCATACTGGTGTTCAGTCCGTGCTCTTTGGTGTGCTGACCCAGGCTTTTTCTATTAGAGTCGCTTACCTGCTGCGTTTTGGCCTGGTTTTGCTGCCCCACCTTGGCCCCGCTTCCAACCGGATAATGGGCAAATTTCTCCAGTTTAGCTGCAGCACTCTGTGCTGCTTTAGGTTTATCCTTAACAGATTTCTGAGTGCAATTCAGATCTGCTGAGGCCCCATCCTCACCCTTCTTTTTTACCATGATACCTGAACCCACTGTGCGTGGCAAGATTTCCTTGTACCTCCTTAGTATACCTATCCTTCCCTCGGATTAGCTGATGGGAACAGTTGAGGCTTAAAAGGTATCTCACCGTTCTCAGAAAAATGGTTGTGTCGGTTTTTTTGGTTCCTATTGTATGTTACCCACGTATCCCAAAGATACGGTAAAGATACAGATGGCTATCTGCCTCCTATAACCCCCCAGGCTTAGTTGCACGCAGGTCAAGGCCTACGTATATGAGAAAAAAAAAAAAAAGGAGAGACAAAAAAAAAAGAAAAAAGGAGTCCTGTGTCAGTATAGACAATTCAGAGTATTGCTCCTTTGACCCGCAGGGCTATGTCTGCTAAGGATTATAATATGCCATGTCTTTTTAATGCTCTATATGTCCTTGCTAGTAAAAAAAACAAAAAACTTCCCGCAAGCCCATTCACATATACGGCTTCACTTTGAATCTCTCAGCGTCTCTCAACATCCAGTCTGGGAACCGCTGAGCTTCGCCGCGGCGCCTGGATTAGCCGGGGACTGTCCAGTCTCCTCACCTCCTCCTCCTCCACTCCACGCCGGCTGCAGTGGAGAGGAGGGAACGGCCACCAAGAATCCTACCGCCCACCAGTCCCTGTACCTCCACACTCCGCGCTTTGTACTCGCCGTCTGTTACGGCCACAGCATCTGACCCAGTCCGTCTCTCGATCCCCCGCTCAGTGTACCGCCGCGGCTTTTCCTCGGTGTCTGCTCACAGGAACATGTTCTGCTCAGCGCGAGACACGCCGCACACTCTTCCTCCGGCTCACACCCTCATCCGGTCACGCCCCCCATTTCTCTGTTTTCACAGGTCGCATGTATAGCATCATGCTCAAGTCGCATGGAGAAATGTGTGTGATTGCTACTCTGGTAGTGTTATTACGCTGGTCAAAAGCAGCTATGTAAATCCAGCCAGGTTACACCCTAGCACTGTTTGGGTCATTTGCATCCATGGGGGCACTCATGACTACCAGATGGCGCTGGCCAAGATTGACACCCCTTGCGGCAGAATGACCCATTCAGTGGGAGTGGTACCTTCCCTGCTTCATGAAGCCCTAGTGAATTTTCATTTTTGGAGGTTGTGGGAAGCCACAGAGAGCCTGGAGGAAAGAGTTCCCCCTGCTAAGGAGGCATGGGAGTTCTCACCAGACCCTTTTTGCCAATCGGAAGGAGAGATTGGTGGCAGGACCAAGGTAGAAGGAGACCCTCTTGCTTTTCCTGTAATAGCTGGGGAGCCGGAGTAGCCGGAAGCTGGCTCCCAGCAGATGTCTAATATCCCTGACCATGTCTTTGTCCCTGACCGTGAGAGTAAACCGAATGTAGTCCCAGACTTAGAGGTCCGGAGAGAGGACTTCTGTCAGAGCAAGAGAAAATGGGAAGGTGATGGATGGGGAATCGGTGGACCCTAATTGGGGGCTGTCTTTTCCCTACATGGTGCTTAAAAAGGATTTGTTGTATCAGGTGGTGAAACAGGGAGAGGATGAACTGGAACAGCTAGTGGTTCCCAAACCCTTCCACTGGATAGTGCTAGATCTGGCCCATGGTCATGTAATGGGGGGACATCTGCGTATGGAGAAAACCAGGGAGAGGATAACCCAGAGATTCTTCTGGCCTGAGTTGTATGCAGACGTCAAAGAATTCTGTGAGTCACGCCCTGAGTGTCAAATGACGTCACCCCATTTTCGTAGTCCCCTTGTACCCACTTCGCATAATTGAAGTGCCATTCGAGCAAATTGGCATGGATCTCATGGGACCAGTAGTAAAGTCTGCCCAAGGACACCAGTACATCCTGGTGATGCTGGACTATGCGACCCCTTACCCTGAGGCCATACCCTTGCGGAATACCTCTGTTAAGACTATCCCCAAGAAACTGGTCCAGGTGTTTAATCGAGTGGGGATCCCTAAAGAAATCTTGATGGATCAGGGTACCCGTACATGTTCATAGTGACCAGGGAATTGTGCACATTGTACAAAATCTCCCATCTCCGTACCTCTGTTTACCAACTCCAAACTGACAGTCTGGTAGAAAGGTTTAACAAGACCCTCAAGAGTATGCTAAAAAAAGGTGGTGGGTAAAGATGGGAGAAATTGGGATTTTTTGCTGCCGTACCTCATGTTTGCTATACGAGAGGTTCTGCAGGCGTCTACGGGGTATTCTCCCTTTGAACTCTTGTATGGTAGGCATCCCAGGGAGCTGCTAGATGTCGCAAAGGAGATGTGGGAGGGAGAGGCCACCCCATATAGAAGAGTCATAGAGCACGTCTCCTTGATGCATGATCGAAACTCAGCTGTCTTGCCCCTTGTACGAGAGCATATGGAGCAAGCCCAGGAGGCCCGGAGAAGGATTTACAATTGGGTTGCCAAAACCCAAACTTTCAACCCCGGGGACAGAGTGCTGGTGCTAGTCCCCACGGTCGAAAGTAAATTCCTGGCAAAGTGGCAGGGTCCCTTTGAGATGAGGGAAAGAGTAGGGGAAGTAAACGACAAAGTTTACCAGCCTGGGAAAAGGAAACAGAAGCAGATTTACCACGTTAATCTCCTAAAAACCGTGGAAGGACAGGGAGACTTTATTGGCAGTGCCTACAACCCAAAAGGATAGGTTACCCCTAACCCCGGATGTCCCCATAACTGAGTCCTTGTCACTGATGCAACAAAGCAACGTTAAGGAATTTTTCAGTAAAAGTAGAGACTTTTTCTCTTCCCTACCTGGACTGACCACGGTGCTACAACATGACATAATCACGGAACCCGGGGTCTGTGTAAGTGTAAAACCCTACCAAATACCTGAGGCTAGACGAGAGGCGGTGGCAAGAGAAATAAAAACCATGTTGAAGTTAGACGTGATAGAGGAGTCACACAGCACCTAGTACTGGTCCCAAAGCCCGATGGCACTATCCGGTTCTGTAATGATTTTAGGAAGCTGAATGAAATGTCTAAGTTGACGCATACCCGATGCCGCGGGTTGACGAACTTGTGGATAGGTTGGGAGGGGTTCGGTACATAACAACCCTAGACCTAAATAAGGGATACTGACAGATCCCCCTAATGGAGTCAGCAAAGGATAAAATGGCCTTCTGTACCCCGAGGGGTCCTTCCAATACAAACAAATGCCGTTTGGTCTGCATGGGGCCCCTGCATTCTTTCAGAGGATGATAGACAAGACTTTGGGCCGTATTGGCCCTATGCAGCAGACTATCTGGATGATGTCATCATCCACAGCCCAGATTGGGAATCCCATCTGCCCTGGGTGCAGGCAGTAGTAGATTCACTGAGGGTAGCAGGTTTAACAGCCAATCTGAAGAAATGTGCCATAGGTCTCGAGGAGGCCAAATACCTTTGGTATGTGATTGGTCGAGGTCTGATTAAGTCCAAAACCAATAAGATCGAGGCCATTCAAAAGTGGCCCCAACCGGTGAACAAGAAACAGGTTCGGACCTTCCTGGGGATTACAGGGTATTACCCAAGCTTCATACCCGACTTTGCCAATATTACCTTCCCTCTGACCGATCTGACAAAGGGTAGAGCGTCAGGAATGGTTAAGTGGAATCCCAAAGCTGAAAAGGCCTTCCAGAAATTGAAGCAAGCCCTTTGTGTACAGCCGGTGCTCGTGACCCCGGACTTCACAAAGGAGTTTGTCGTTCAAACCGATGCCTCTGAGGTGGGACTAGGTGCTGTTCTGTCCCAGATCAGAGACGACGAGGAGAACCCAGTCGTCTACTTAAGCAGGAAGCTTAATAGACATGAAAAGAGTTATGCCATTGTGGAGAAGGAGTGCCTGGCCATCAAGTGGGCCTTAGAGGCCATAAAATTCTACCTGCTGGGAAGGTCATTCAGGCTAGTCATTGACCATGCCCTCCATAAGTGGATGTGTTTACAACCGGGAGAAAAATAGCAAGGTGACTAGGTGGTTCCTGGCACTACAGCCATTTAAGTTCTCAGTGGAACACCGGGCTGCAAGGCTCCAAAATAATGCTGATGGTCTTTCCCGGCTCCACTGCATGGTCGGAACAGTTGCTTGAGCAGGGGGGATATGTGACGTTATGCGAGGCACCACAATGGACGGGCGAACATTTTGAGGCGACTAGCGGGAGTCCGACTCTGGTTTTGCCGGCCACCATGGCAGAGCTGGTTCTGGCCCGGACTTTGTGGTCTACTCAAACCCCTCTCCACCTGCATTTAATGATTAGGAAGAGATCTCACTTGAGCTTGATCCTGGATCTCAGAGGAGGAAAGCTGAGAGAGCTCTGTGTGCTAATTTGGACACTAAAAACAAGGTTTGCAATGTGCTTATGTTTTGTGGGTGTCGGGGACAGCCCCCACACTGTCCCCGACACCCAGTGTTTAGTGTAGCAAGGCGGCAAGGTTTTGTTTTCTGTTTCTGTTTGTTTTGATCTTGCAAACCTGTAAAAATAAACTTGGCAAGCCGCCGGTCTTTAACCACTTCCTTACTGGGCACTTAAACCCCCCTCCTGCCCGGACCAATTTTCAGTTTTCAGCGCTGTTGCTTTTTGAATGACAATTGCGCGGCCATGCGACGTTGTACCCAAACAAAATTGGCGCCCTTTTTCCCCCACAAATAGAGTTTTCTTTTGGTGGTATTTGATCCCCTCTGCGTCATTTCTGATCGCCGCTATAAACAAAAAAAGAGCGACAATTTTGAAAAAAAAAAACAATATTTTTACTTTTTGCTATAATAAATATAAAAAAAAATGTATTCATCAGTTTTGGCCGATATATATTCTTCTACATATTTTTGGTTAAAAAAATCGCAATTGGCGTTTATTGATTGGGTTGCGCAAAAGTTATAGCGCCCACAAACTATGGAAATTGATTTATGGCGTTTTTATTATTTTTTTTTTTACTAGTAATGGCGGCAATCTGCGATTTTTATCGGTGCTGCGATATCGGGGCAGACATGTCGTACGTTTTTGACACTTTTTTGGGACCAATGACATTTATACAGCGATCAGAAGCTCGCGCCCGCGGGAGCGCGCCCAGCGCGAGCCAAATGGGAGGATGTCTATTGACCTCCCGGCATTTTAGAGCCGCGCTGTAGCCGTCATTCGGCTATAGCGCGGATGGCAGGAGGTTAAAGAAACTGACTTCCATGCTGAATCTTTTCCCCTGAAAAGTGATCCCCACAAGCTTATCTCCCACAATACAGTTGTGCTCATAAGTTTACATACCCTGGCAGAATTTATGATTTCTTGGCCATTTTTCAGAGAATATGAATGATAACACAAAAACTTTTCTTTCACTAATGGTTAGTGTTTGGCTGAAGCCATTTATTATCAATCAACTGTGTTTACTCTTTTTAAATCATAATGACAAAAGAAACTACCCAAATGACCCTGATCAAAAGTTTAGATACCCCAGTTCTAAATACTGTGTATTGCTCCCTTTAACATCAATGATGGCTTGAAGTCTTTTGTGGTATTTGTGGATGAGGCTCTTTATCTTCTCAGATGGTAAAAAGCTGCCCATTCCTCATGGAAAAAAGCCTCCAGTTCCTGGAAATTCTTTAGCTGTCTTGCATGAACTGCACGTTTGAAATCTCCCCAGAGTGGCTCTATGATATTGAGGTCAGGAGACCGAGATGGCCACTCCAGGACCTTCACTTTATTCTGCTGTAGCCAATGACAGGTCAACTTGGCCTTGTGTTTTGGATCATTGTCATGTTGGAATGTCCAAGTATGTCCCATGGGCAGCTTCCTGGCTTATGAATGCAAATGTTCCTCCAGTATTTTTTGATAACATACTGCATTCATCTGGCCATCAATTTTGACCAAATTTCCCGTGCCTTTGCAGCTCACACATTCCCAAAATATCAGCGACCCACCTCCGTGTTTCACAGGCCTTGTTGACTCATCTCCAAATGTAACGTTTATGGTTGTGGCCAAAAATTTCAATTTTGGTCTCATCACTCCAAATGGCTTTGTGCCAGAAGGTTTGAGGCTTGTCTCTGTGCTGTTTGGCGTATTGTAAGTGGGATACTTTGTGGCATTTGCATAGTAATGGCTTTCTTCTGGCGACTCGACCATGCAGCCCATCTTTCTTCAAGTGCCTCCTTATTGTGCATCTTGAAACAGCCACACCACATGTTTTCAGAGAGTCCTATATTTCACCCGAAGTTATTTGTGGGTTTTTGTTTGCATCCCGAACAATTTTCCTGGCAGTTGCGGCTGAAATTTTTGTTGGTCTACCTGGTTTCAACAGAACCCCTAATTTTCCACTTCTTGGTTAGAGTTTGAACACTGCTGATTGGCATTCTTAATTCCTTGGATATCTTTTTATATCCCTTTCCTCTTTTATACAGTTCAACTACCTTTTCCCGCAGATCCTTTGACAATTCTTTTGCTTTCCCCATGATTCAGAATCGGGAACGTCAGAGCAGCACTGGATGAAAGATGCAAGGGTCTGTCAGGAGTCCAGAAACTCATTGACCTTTTACACACACACACTAATTACAAGCAAACAGATCACAGGTGAGGATGGTTACCTTTAATAGTCATTTAAACCTCTTTGTGTCAACTTGTGTGAATGTTATCAAGCCAAAATCACCAGGGTATGTAAACTTTTGATCAGGGTCATTTGGGTAGTTTCTGTTGTCATTATGATTTAAAAAGAGTAAACACAGTTGATTGATAATAAATGGCTCCGGCCAAACACTAACCATGAGTGAAAGAAATGTTTTTGTGTTCTCATTCATATTCTCTGAAAAATGGCCAAGAAATCATAAATTCTGCCAGGGTATGTAAACTTATGAGCACAACTGTATATACATAGTGTATTGAGTGCACACTATAACACTACACTATAAGCTCCCGTCATTCAGAGGCAGAGCGGTGGACAAGGTGGCCAGCTGACCGATGCCTTTAAAAAAAAATTTCAGTCCTCAGTTCCCAGGCCAGATAGGTTCAAGAAACCATCATCAGCGTCTGCATTATATGGTGCAGGAATATATAGGGGCAAGAGCAGACTTGGAGACCTTTTCAACTGAGCATCCACTGAGTTACTGGGTCTTGAGGATGGACCACTGGCCGGAATATGCTGAATATGCAATTGAGTTACTAGCCTGTCCTTCACCCAGCGTGCTTTCTGAATGGACATTCAGTGCTGCTGGAGGGTTCGTAATGGATCAAAGAGCGCACCTGTCCACAGACTCAGTTGATAGGCTCACATTTATAAAAATGAATTGGTCCTGGATCAGCAGCTTTCAAGCCCCTGATGCTGATGCAACTAATAGAATTTGCTAGGGATCTGGGATCACTTGAAGACTGCCTGCGCCTATTCCTTCTGTCCTGAATCTAGATGATGATAGCTACCAACAATATTTTGTATTAAGAGCACCACCAACACCCAAGGCCTAATTTTTTGGGGCATGTCATCACAGTTTTTAAAATATTTACAACAGCAGATCCTGTTCCTGTGCCCAACAAGAGAAACTGTGAGGGGTTACAGTGTTCTGGCACGGTCAACACCCAAGGCCCAATTTTTCTGTACCTGTTGGACTGGGGCATGTCATCACAATTTTTAAACAAATTTACAACAGCAGGGCCTGTTCCTGCACCCAACAAGAGTAACTGCAAGGGGTTAGAGTGTTCTAGCACTGCCAACACCCAAGGCCCAATTTTTCAGCACCTGTTTGACTGGGGCATGTCATCACAATTTTTAAACTAATTTACAACAGCAGGGCCCTTTCCTGCACCCAACAAGAGTAACTGCAAGGGGTTACAGTGTTCTGGCACCGCCAACACACAAGGCCCAATTTTTCAGCACCAGTTTGACTGGGGCATGTCATCACAATTTTTGAAATCATTTTCAACAGCAGGGCCCGTGCCAAAATTAAAAAAAAAAAAAATTGCATGGGGGTCCCCCTCAAAATCCAAACCAGGCCCTTCAGGTCTGGTATGTATTTTAACCAGTTAACAACCGGCCCATAGCCAAATGAAGGCTATAGGGTGGTTGCTTAACCCCAGGAGGGCATACAATGATGTCCTCTCATGATCGCCCATCCCCGGGAACACCTGTGACTGCCGGGTCGGGAGGACCCGGCGCTTCACAGATCATGGTGTATGGCCTCTTGCAGCGGCCTTTTACCACGCGCTCGCTTCGTCACTTGGCGTAAACAAGCTGGCAGAAGTTCTGGGTTTTCTCTCCCCTCTCCGCATCAATAGGTGCACTGTGAGAGGAAATTGGAGAGATCAATGCAGCAGTGCTGTGGGCAGAGGACCTAAAGTGCCCACACTGCTGCTATGTGCCAGGCTGCACCCCCCATCCATCCATCCATGCTCACCCAGCCAGCCATCCATGCTCACCCAGCAAGCCACCCATGCTCACTCACCCAGTCACCCATGCTCACCCATCCAGTCACCCATGCTCACCCACCCAGCCACCCATGCCCACCCATCCAACCATGCATGCTCACCCATCCAGCCATCCATGCTCACTCACCCAGCTATCCATGCTCACCCATCCATCCATCCATGTACACCCACCCATCTGTGCTCAGTCATCTCGATCCATGCTCAGTCATCCCGATCCATGCTCAGTCATCCCCATCCATGCTCAGTTATCCCCATCCGTGCTTGGTCATCCCCATCCGTGCTCAATCATCCCTATCTGTGCTCACCCATCCCCATCTGTGCTCACCCATCCCCATCCGTGCTCAGTTATCCTCTTCCGTGCTCATCCATCCCCAACCGTGCTCAGTCATCCTCTTCCATGCTCAGACATCCTCTTTCGTGCTCAGCCATCCCCATCCGTGCTCAGTCATCCCCATCTGTGCTCATTCATCCCCATCCATGGCTCATTTGTGCCTCATTCATGCTCATCCATACCACATCAGTTCTCATTCATAACAAATCCATGCCACTGCAGTGCCCATCCATGCCACTACAGTGCCCATCCATGCCACTACAATGCCTATCCATGCCACTACAGTGCCTCACAATAGTGTAATAGGTAGTCAAATTAGATTTGAAATTTATGCCCCTAGAACTCCTGACGGAGCTCCCTGCATATTGGGCCTCTGTATGTGGCCAGGCTGTGGAAAAGTGTCACACACGTGGTATCGCCATACTCAGGAAGAGTAGCAGAATATATTTTGGGGTGTAATGTATGATATGTACATGCTGTGTGTTAGAAATAGTGTATAAATTGACTACTTTGTGTAAAAAAAAAATGCGTTTTCATTTTCTTTGCACATTTTCCAAAAACTTGTGGAAAAAAATGACATGTTCAAAAGACTCATTATGCCTCCTAGAATATACGTTGGGGTGTTTACTTTCCAAAATGGGGTCATTTTTTGGGCATTTCCATTGTCCTGGTGCTCCAGGACCTTCAAAAGTGCAAGAGGTAGTCAGGAAATTAGATGTGTAATTTTTGCTCCTAGAATGCCTGATGGTGCTCCCGCCATGTTGGGCCTCTGTATGTGGCCACGCTGTCTAAAAGTCTCACACATGGGTATCACGATACTCAGGAGGAGTAGTAGAATGTATTTTGGGGTGTAATTTGTGGTATGCATATGCTGGGTGTGAGAAATAACCTGTTAATATGACAATTTTGTGAAAAAAAAAAAATCTTAATTTTGCAAAGAATTGTGGGAAAAATTACAACTTCAAAAACTCACCATGCCTCTTAATAAATACTTTGGAATGTCTACTTTCCAAAAGGGGGTCATTTGGGGGGTATTTGTACTTCCCTGGCTTGTTAGGGTTTCAAGAAATGAGATAGGCCGTTAGTATATCAGGTGATTCAGTGATTGGCACCATAGCTTATAGACTCTATAACCTTCACAAAGACCAAATAATATACACTTTTTTTTACCAAAGATATGTAGCAGTATACATTTTGGCCAAAATGTATGAAGAAAATTACTAATTTGCAAACTTTTATAACAGAAATGAAGAAAAATGCATTTTTTAAAAACATTTTCAGTCTTTTTTCATTTATAGCGCAAAAAATAAAAAACCCAGAGGTGATTAAATACCACCAAAATAAACCTCTATTTGTGTGAAAAATTTCATAGGGGTACAGTGTTGCATGACTGAGTAATTGTCATTCAAAATGTGAGAGCACTGAAAGCTGAAAATTGGTCTATTTGTTAAGGGGGTTTAAGTGCCCAGTGGTCAAGTGGTTAAGGGGAGCCCCGCGCCAAAATGAAAATAAAATGGTGTAGGGGTCCCCCCCAAAATCTAAACCAGCATGCAGCCCTGGCTTGGCAGGAGGGGGTGGGGACGAGCGAGCGGCCCCCCTTGGAATCATTCCAGGCCACATACCCTCAACATGGGAAGGGTGCTTTGAGGTTGCCACCAAAGCACCTTGTCCCCATGTTGATGGGGAGAAGGGCCTCATCCCCACAACCTTTGCCGGTGGTTGTGGGGATCTGCGGGGGGGGGAGGCTTATCGGAATCTGGAAGCCCCCTTTAATAAGGGGGCCCCCAGATCCTGGCTGTAGAGGGAACGCTGGCGCATCTTGGCTGCCGCTCCTCACATTCATTTCTCTGATCTCCCTGTTCTCTGGGATTGTTAGTCTATAAGTGACTGACTGCCTCCTGTCTCACATCCTGCCCCAGCTTGCTGCTGACGGACCTCCAAATTTTCCCAGATCTTTTTCATCACCCTGCACTGGACCACTGCTTCACAACCTGCTCCAGCTTGATCTCTTTGATTGCCCTGCACTGGACCGCTGCTTAAAAACCTGCCTCTTGCTGATGATTCGCCTCCAAATCTTCCTGAATCATTGGACCTCTTTCACTGCTCTGCACTGGACCTCTTGCTGCTGACCCACCTCCGAACCTTCCTTGAATTACTGGGCCTATTTCCTTGTGCTGCACTGTAAACAACTGGACATTTTCTCCACCACTTTACCTGGATCTCTGTGTCATGCTGCTCAGGTACACTGCACTGCAACTCCAGCAACTAAAACAAAACTATTTCTTGCCCAAAGGTGCATATGATCTCTGTTGGAATATTGGGATTTTACAACCAAAGAGATATATGCATCATGGCACTGGGCGTCTTCTCCTTCCTTCAAGTACCAGTGCTGTCTCAATCCCTGCTAATCAGCGTAAGGCTGCAAGACCACCCCGCACTGGTGCAGACCTCAAAAGCCTACTTTCACTATCATGCCCTGACCCCACTTTGACTCTCTTTGACCCTCCAAGGAAGGCCAGATCAGCGCTCCTGAACACACGTTCTGCTAACAACAAGGCACTACTTATTTCTGACTTATTGTAAGTAATAAGTTAGACTTTCTGTGCCTAACTGAAACCTGGCACAAACAAAATGATGGCATCCTTTTCAATTAACTCACCCCTCCAGTGTATGGTTTGTTTTACCTCCCACATCTCTTGGGTAAAGGTGGAGGTTTAATGAATGTCTTGCTCTCAAAGTCTGTGTTCCCCACTCATCTGTTATTGCTACAGTTTATTGTTCACCAAAGCCTTGTAGAGATTTTGTAGGTGACTTTGCGCATCTGCTGTCATTTTTATGCCTTAAAAGTATTGTTATACTTGGGGATTTTAATATACACATTGATTCAGAGTCTTCAAGTTTAACTAAAGACTTCCTGTCTCTTCTTGAATGCTTTGACCTAACTCAATTTTTCTGCACTCCCACACACATCAAAGGAAACACCCTGGACCTTATAATTGGAAAAGGCCCTACTGTCTCTGACTGCTCTCCCCTTATACATGTTTCCACTTGGCCAACTGCTTAGCTCACATGGGCTCAAGTATCACTTGATGATATGCTGATGACACTCAGATATACATCCACACTAAACCAGCTTTTACTTTGGCAGCTTCTCTCCTATCTAACTGTATTCGGGATATAAAAACTTGGATGGCCCATAATTTCCTTCAATTAAACTGTGACAAGACTGAAGTCATGCTTATTGGCACCCCCCATTAATTACGTAAGGCCAGTCCAAATGGGTTATCTATAGATGGCACTGTACTTGAGCTTCAGTCCGAATTGAAAAATCTAGGGGTGATATTTGATGCTAGTGTAACCTTTGAGCTGCATGTACAAAATGTTGTCAGAACATCTTTTTTCCACTGCGTCCCATGCTACATATGCATACATTGTAGCTGAAATGCTGATCCATACATTTGTGTTCTCCCGACTTGACTACTGCAATGCTTTACTTGCTGGTGTACCTAAATCCATCATAAATCGGCTCCAATATGTTCAAAATTCTGCAGCCAGAATCCTGACTAGGTCTGGTACAAGTGATCATATTACCCCTATCCTGGAGTCCTTGCACTGGCTACCCGTCAGGTTTCGCATAAACTTTAAGATCCTCTTGCTTACCGAGGCTCTTCATGGCTTAGCACCCCATTATCTCTCTGAACTTTTTTCAACATACCCACCCTCCTCGTAACCTCCGCTCCTCAGATTCTGGTCTACTGTGTGTCCCCCCTACTCATCTACATTCAATGGGGGTCCGAGCCTTCTCCTGCTGTGCTCCAAAGCTATGGAATTCACTTCCTAAGAATGTCTGGGGTTGATTTACTAAAGCTGGAGAGTGCAAAAACCGGTGCAGCTGTGCATGCTAGCCAATCAGCTTCTAACCTCAGCTTGTTCAATCAAGCTTTGACAATAAAACCTTGAAGCTGATTGGTTTCTGTGTGGAGCTGCACCAAATTTTGCACTTTCAAGCTTTAGTAAATCAACCCCTCAGTGTCTGGAAACAACCTCTGCCCCAGGAAATCGGGTTGGGAAGCCTGTGCGCGGGCGTACATAGCGTGTGCTATGTACCTGTTCCTGTGACCCAGCTTGCCTTGACCCTGCTTGATCTCCGCCTGCACCGACCCCGGCTTTCCACGATCACCCTTCTGCCTGCTCCTTTGTACTTCTGCTGCCAGCCCGTTGATGAACTTTGCTTGCACCTGACCATTCTCCTGCCTGCTCCTCCTGTACCGCACCGCCCGCTTGTTGCTGACCCAGCCTGTACCACCACCCTACTTCCAGCACGAGTCCAGAGATAGCACATCAGTTGTCACCGGTGACCAGACCAACACTTGTGCCATCCTCACTCCTGAACCACCTGTTTGCTCTACCAGGGGTTCTTGAATCAGGGTCACAAGAGAGGTTACCCCTGCATAAGTCAGACTCCACCACCAGGCACGTGACAGTAATGGACAGCCATGTCTGAGTCTGCACAGGGGTCCTCTCTCATGGACGATCTTTGTTTACACCTGGCCAGCCTCACCCAGGCAGTTAAGACCCTGCAGGAAGGCTACACCCGGTTGGAAGAACGGGTGCAGGAGCTCGCTCCAGCCACGCCTCCCGGGGACAGTCAGTCTGCTGCTCATACCCTAGTGGCCCTGCCATCGGAGCCCAGGGTCCCCCTGCCAGAGCGGTTTTCAAGTGACCGCACCAAGTTTCGGTCCTTCCGGAACTCCTGTGAGCTATACTTTGCACTCCAGTCCCGTAACTTTTCCTCAGGAATCACCAAGGTGGGCCTTGTAAAATCCCTGCTACTCGGAGAACCCCAGTCTTGGGCGCACCGCCTGCTGGAACAGAAGGCCCCTGCAGTCTCCAGCCTGACTCTGTTCTTCCATACTCTGGCTCTGCTCTACGAGGATCCTCACCAAGCCACCACCACGGAAGCTTCACTCCATGCACTTCAGCAAGGCCGCTGAATGGCGGAAGATTATGTTGCTGAGTTCCGGCACTGGAGTACTGACACAACCTGGAATGATGAGGCTCTCCGCCATCAGTTCCAGTTGGGCCTCTCTGACCCACTAAAGGATGAGCTGGCTCATGTAGGGGTGCCCCACACCCTGGATGCCTTATTCAATCTTTCCATCTAGATTGACAGACGCCTTAGAGAGCGCAGAGCCGAGAGAACTGTAAGGCTTGTGCAACCTACCTGGACGCTACCCCGGGTACCCAGTTACCCCTGTCCTGCTCCATTGGCTTCACCAGCAACACTTGACGTACCGGAGCCCAGACCACTGGGCCTTCTCCGCCCGTCTCTTACCCCCGAAGAAAGGCAACGTCGCTTGAGCGATCAACTGTGTCTATACTGTGGAGAACCGGGCCATGTAGTGAGAGCTTGCCCAGCCAAGCTCCGGTGTACACCACCCACCAGTGGCGACTTGCCAGTCCCTATGAATAAATCCACTCACCTCACTCTCCCGCTTCTCTCCAGCTTCCTGAAAAGAATATACTGGTTACCGCCATCATTGATTCTGGCGCCTGCAGTGGCCAATCCTTCGTGGCCCAGCACCAGATCCCTTTGCGACCTAAATCCCACGGGATGGTCGTACACCTAGCCGATGGAACCATCATCAAATCGGGCATTGTCACACACGAAACGCTCCCGTTGCCGGCCACTACTCCTGAGGGCCATCGGGAGCTCCTACTTTTGGATGTTATTGCATCTCCATTATTCAACGTCATCTTTGGCTTACCTTGTTGCAGGCCTATAGCCCCTGTATCAATTGGGCTACCAGTGAAATCAAGTTCCTGTCTCCCTACTGTCTTCAGCACTACATCCCAGGAACTGAGGAACCAAATCCCACGTTGTTCAACCTAAACACAGACTTGGATCCAGATACCCATCTGTCGGTCCCCTCAGTTTATCACGCCTTTTAAGACGTGTTCAGCAAAAAGGGGGCTGAGCAGCTGCCACCCCATAGGCCATACGATTGCTCTATTGAGCTCCTTCCGGGAGGATCTTCCCCTTGACCGAGTTGGAACTAGCAGCGCTCAAGACTCACTTGGACGAGAATCTGGAGAAGGGCTACATCTGACCCTCCATGTCTCCTGCAGGAGCTGGAATCTTTTTCGTGGAGAAAGATCACAGCCTGAGACCCTGTATCGATTACAGGAAACTCAATAAGATAACGGTTAAAAAACGCTACCCACTGCCTTTAGTCCCTGAGCTCTTCCAAAGACTCGGAACAGTGACAGTGTTCACAAAATTGGATCTCCGCGGGGCCTATAACCTTGTCCGCATCCGGGAGGGTGATGAATGGAAAACCGCCTTCCGGACACGGTTCGGACCTTTCGAATATTTAGTGTTGCCCTTTGGACTATGCAACGCCCCTGCTACATTCCAACATCTTGTGAACGATGTGTTTAAAGACCATTTGGACTTGTTCGTGATCATATATCTTGATGGCATCCTGATCTTTTCTGCTACCCTGGAAGAACACCGCAAACATGTCTCCTGTGTCCTGAGTCACCTTCGGCAGCATGGCCTCTACGCCAAAGCAAAAAAGTGTGAGTTTGAACGCTCAAGTATCCCTTTTCTGGGGCTCATCATCTCGCTCACAGGCATCACTATGGATCCACAGAAGGTCTCTGCCATCCTCAAATGGCCTGCTGCTGCAGACAAAAAGGGTGTCCAGTGCTTCATTGGCTTTGCCAATTTCTTACAGGAAATTTATAAAAGGGTTCTCGACCATTATTGCACCGATCACGCAGCTCACTAAGCTAAACGCATGCTTCCAGTGGACTAACGAAGCCCAAGAGGCTTTTGAGACCTTAAAGGGTCTGTTTACGTTGGCACTCGTCTTAAAGCACCCCGATCCTGCCTTGCCCTTTGTCCTGGAAGTGGACACTTCGGAGGTTGCAGTAGGGGCAGTGCTATCCCAAATACAAGGGGCTAAGGCCTCCCTACATCCTGTGGCATTCTTCTCCCGCAAACTGTCTGCACCAGAGAGGAACTGATGTGGGAGACTGCGAGCTGTTGGCCATCAAAACCGCACTGGAAGAGTGGCGCTATTTGCTGGAAGGAGCCAGGCATCCCATCTTGATTTACACTTAACACAAAAACCTTGAGTACCTCAGAGCTGCAAAGAGACTCAGACTGCGCCAAGTCCGATGGGTTCTCTTCTTCTCCCGCTTCCTCTTCCACGTCACGTACAGGCCTGGGGAATAGTAAGCCAGACGCCTTGTCTCGGATGTTCTGCAGACCTGGTGACTCTACAACTCCTGATACTATTCTTCTCCCCAGGAACTTTGTGCTAACACAAGGAGACCTGCTGTCTCAGATTAGGCAGTCCTTAGCCACAAACCCCCGGCCAACTGATCCTAACTTTTTCATGAGACTACTTTGGCACGGCAATAAGCTTTTCGTACCCGAAAATCAGCGGCTATCCATCCTTTCCTCCTGTCATGACCATAAGCTGGCAGGACACTTCGGAGCCTGTAAAACCTCTGAGCTCCTCCTGCGCTCCTTCTGCTGGCCCCGAGCAGAAGAGGACTACAAAAAGTATGTGAACTCATGCCTCACTTGTGCTCAGAGTAGCAAAGCTAAGGCGTGGTTGCTACTGAAACCACTTCCCATACCTGAACGAGCATGGTCTATGATCTCCATGGACTTTATTGTCGAGCTACCACCTTCCCAGGGCTACTCCACCATTTTTGTAGTAGTGGACCGATTTACCAAAATTTCTCATTTCCTGCCCATGAAGGGTACACCGTCTGCTGCCAAAACAGCAGAAATATTAATTCGGGAGATAGTCAGACTGCATGGAATTCCCACAAGCATTGTGTCTGACCGTGGAGTCCAATTCAAGTCCAGGTTCTGGAAAGCTCTGTGTGCTGCTCTCAACATTGAACTTGCATTTTCATCGGCTTACCATCCACAGACAAATGGTCAGACTGAGAGGACAAAGCAAACGCTCAAGCAATATCTCCACTGTTTTTCCTCATTTGCTCAAGATGACTGGGTCTCTCTGCTGCCATTGGCTGAATTTGCCTTCAACAATATCATCCATTCAGCCACCAAGCAGTCTCCATTCCTGGCTAACTATGGTTTTCACCCAACGTTCATGCCTGTCTGCAACTTTGAAAGCACGGTGCTCGCGGTACAGGAAACAATTACATTTTTGGAGGAGAACAACAAACGCCTACAGAAAACCTTGACCCAGACTCAGGAACAAAACAAGGAAGGTTTTGACAAGGGGAGAAGGGGAGAGTTGGATTTACAACCTGGGGAACAAGTCTGGCTCGCCAAGAAGAACTTGAAGTTGGCCTGCCCATCGAAGAAATTGGGACCCAGGTTTATTGGACCTTTTCGGGTGAAGAAGATTAATAGGGTGGCCTACGAGCTGGAACTTCCACCCTCTTTATGCGTTAACCCAGTCTTCCACGTGTCTTACTAAAACCCATGGTCCCAAATCCCTTTCCTGGGCGGAAGACAGGCCCGCCAGGTCCAGTTATGGTAGATGGCGAAGAGGAGTTTGAGGTGGAGTCCATCCTGGACTGCAGGAAGAGGGGTAGTTCCATCCAGTAAAATGGAGGGGCTACGGCCCAGAAGAAAACTCTTGGGAGCCTGAAGCCAACATCCATGCGGATGAACTCATCCAATCCTTTAAAGATAACTATGCTGCTAAGTTTGCCCGGTTGGGCATCCGGAGGCTGCCCCTTGGGGGGGGGGCAATGTCAGGAAACAACCTCTGCCCCAGGAAATCAAGTTGAGAAGCCTGTGCGCGGGCGTACATAGCGTGTGCGCGCTGGCTGCGCCTGTGCATGCGTACACGCGTCTGTGTGCGTGTGCGCGTGCATATGTGTGCGTGTGTGCCGGCATTGGCGCCCAAACGGCCCATTTAATCGGACAGCACCCTGCAACCAGTGCTGTCCGTTCTACAGTGTTTGGTGTACCTGAGCTTGCTGTTTACTTGTATCTGTACCTGTTCCTGTTACCCGGCTTGCCTTGACCCTGCTTGATCTCCTCCTGCACCGACCCCGTCTTTCCACGACCACCCTTCTGCCTGCTCCTTTGTACTTCTGCTGCCAGCCCATTGATGAACTTTGCTTGTACCTGACCATTCTCCTGCCTGCTCCTCCTGTACCGCACCGCCTGCTTGTTGCCGACCCAGCCTTTACCAACCTCTCTACTTCCAGCACAAGTCCGGAGATACCACATCAGTTGTCACCGGTGACCAGACCAACCCTCGTGCCATCCTCACTCCTGAACCACCTGTTTGTTTTACTAGGGGTTCTTGAATCAGGGTCGCAAGAGAGGTTACACCTGCATAAGTCAGACTCCACCACCAGGCACGTGACAGTCAGAGAGTCCTCTTCTCTAAACTCATTCAAATCAAATCTAAAAACTTTTTTCTTTAGACAAGCTTTCACTTAATTGTCCCTTTATCCCCTATGTTATGTTATCCTGTGTATTTCTTGTGTTGTATCCTGTGTATTTCTTGTTATCCTGTGTATTTCTTGCGTTTTCCCTCTAAAGTGCTTTGAGAAGCTACCCTTAAAGGCGCTAAATAAAATACAGTTTATTTTTATTATATAGATCACAACCCCCCCCCCCGCTATGTGAACAGGTATGGGGTACATTGTACCCCTACCCATTCGCCAAAAAAGGAGTGTAGTGGTACAAAAACATTTCTGACAAGTCCTTTATTGTGTAAAATAGCTCTTTTCTTCTTTCTTCCTCTGGTCCTTCCTTCATCTTCTCCTGCACGGCTCCTTTTTCTGGTCTTATGCTTCTTCTTTCAGTCTTCTTCCTTCCTCTCGCCATCTTAAATCTGCATCTTCTTATATTTCTTTCACCGCCACCATCCCGCTGCTGCTGCTGTGCCGTCCAATGGCGACGCCCAGAATGGCTGGTCTTCTGTTTGACATTTCTTTTATAGGTAAGGGCGGGGTCACCCAGTGACGTAACTGAGTAACCCCACCCCTTCTGACGTCATGTGACTCCGAGGGGGCGGGCCACCCATTTACATCACCGGGTTGCCCCATCCCTTCTTATAAAATAAATGTCAAACTGAAGACCACCCATTCTGGGCATCGCTTTTGGATAGCACAACAGCAGCAGTGGGGCGGCGGCAGTAAAAGAACAAGA
>BLSH010027314.1:250356-261554 GCA_018402905.1 Glandirana rugosa | reverse complement strand
TGTAATGGGGTCGGTTGAAGACGTCTGTCATTTTCCCCCCTCCCCCTTTGTTGGGGGAGTTCTCCTATAACGGCAAGGAGCTGGTGAGGTGAGGTGTATGGGTGAGGACCTGAAGAGTGGATGGTGTGTGTGTGGGTGAGTGTTAGTTGAAATTTATTTTTTGTTTTTTTTGGGTTATAGTATAGTATAGTTTTTGTGTTTCTGTACACTCCTTTGACCTCCTGTACCGATCCGGCTGGGTCGGAGGGGCAGGTTTTGGTTAAACTCCTCTAACCGCCCCCCTTTTACAAAGGGGATGGCGAACTATTACTGTGAGATATGTTGTTGGCCATGTTCGGCCCTGGTTTGGTTGTAATCTGTATATCTCCTTGCCATGTGTTTTTACGACTAATGTAACTATTGTAATTATACTTTGTCAAAAATTAATAAAAACATACTTTAAAAAAAAAAAAAACCAGAACAGCTTGTTCTGACTCTCATACATTCCATTTGTTGTGTGGATGCATAGCTTGGTTTGAGACTGCATCCCAATGATGGCCAACTAATGAGGTTTTCAGGGCCTCAACTGCAGCCCCTGACACACCAAAGGGTTGTGCATATAATTTACTGCCAGACATACTATGTGAGATGGTCAGATACTGCAGGCGTACGAGAGATGGTCAGAGACTACAGGCGTACTACAGGAATACTACTCCACCCCAGTAGTATTTGGCCGTCATCTTATTTACGGGCAGCGCAGGTGCAAGGGGGAGCTGCTTTGTGCCCCACGACAATGACGTTAAAGACAGCCTTGTGAGGGAGATGCGTTGCAGGTTTCCTTCACCACATCCTAGTGTGAACCGGGGCTTATTATTGCCTTTTCAACACAATTAAAAAAGGGCCAGGGCACTAAGGGCAGCAAACAGTCCAGCCTGGCTCTGGCAACAATGTTGTTGTGCCTGGCAACCCCTCAGCCCTTTGGCTCTGCAGTCAGCACCACAACATAGCTGATGGAGCCAGGCTGGACTGTCAGTACCAACCAAGCAGTGGAAAATGGTAAGTGCCCATGACAGTGTGCCTTACACCCGACCTGCTGCATCCACTTCGCCCGCAATACTGACTGCTGTGCTCCACTGTTTGTTGTTGCGGTGCTGGCACCATGAGAGACGACAGGGCAGAGACACATTTTATTTTTGTCAGGATGCTCTGGGGGGGGGGTTTGAACACCTCAAACCCCCCCTTATCTACAGCCCTGGCCAGGTGGGTGTCTGAGCTGGCGGATTTGTCCTGTAGGTTCCCGTACTTTGGTCATACACAGGGAAAAGGCGGTGTTGCACCCCTCTCCCTCCTTCTTACCGAAGGTGGTCTCTTCGTTTCACATCAATGAGGACATTGTCCTCCCTTCGCTGTCTCCGCGCCCGTCTCATCTGAAGGAAGTTGCCTTGCATTCCCTGGATGCGGTTAGGGCTTTGCGGGTGTATCTGGCAGCCACGGCCTCGTTTCGGAGGTCCGATGCGCTTTATGTCGCGGTGGATGGTCCGCGCAAGGGGATGGCGGCCTCATCGGCCACTATTTCCCATTGGATACGACAGACGGTGACCCGTGCATATGCTGTTCTGGGCCAGGAGCCCCCCTTTCTGGTCACGGCTCACTCTACCAGGGTGATTAGTACTTCCTGGGCTTTCCGACACCAGGCGTCGGTTTCTCAGGTGTGCAAGGCGGCCACTTGGACCTCAGTGCACACTTTTTCCAAGTTCTACAGAGTTGATGTTGCAGTTCTTCTGATGCTGCTTTTGGACGCAAGGTTTTGCAGGCGGTGGTGTGAGGTGCATCTGGCACCTCCCGGAGAACTCTTTTGTTGGGTACTGTTGTTCTTGTTGCCCACCCCTCGTTGTGACACTGCTTTGGGACATCCCCACATGTCAAGAGTAAAGGCTGCGCCCATCAATGAACGATTAAGAAAATAGGATTTTTTGACTTACCGTAAAATCATTTTCTCTGAGTTCATTGACGGACGCGGCACCCACCCCTCTTCTGTTAAGTTTGTACTGCTTGCTACAAACTGAGTTGTTGAGCAGGGCTGGAGGGGTTATGCCAAGTGAGGACTGACCCCTGGGAGGGGCTGTGTCTGCTTTGAGCTGAACTTCGTTCTGCCTAGTCCACTCCTAGTGAAAGCTGCATAAACCTCACATGTCAAGAGTAAAGGCTGCGTCCCTCAATGAACTCAGAGAAAAGGATTTTATTGTATGTCAAAAAATCCTATTTTTCTGCCTAAGCATAGAGGCCATGTAATCTGAGGCGGGTAAGCACACTCTTTATGTGCCTGCGATGCTCTTCCAGAGAAGGGCAAAAAATCAGGATGTCGTCTAGGTAAACGACTACAAACTGGCCCGGAAAATGTTGTTCACTAAATGCTAAAAGGTCGCAGGGGCGTTACACAGTCCGAAGGACATCACAAGATATTCATAGTGCCAAACCGCATTCGGAAGGTGGTCTTCCACTCACGAATGCGGATAAGGTTGTATGCCCTGCGTAAGTCCAATTTAGTGAAGACAGTTGCAGTTCCTAACCTCTGAAAGTGTTCTGGAACCAAAGGTAGCGGGTACTCGTTTTTGATGGGGATCTGATTGAGCTCCCGATAGTCAATGCAGGGCCAGAGAGAATGGTCCTTCTTCTCTACAAAGAAGATACCGGCTCCGGCCGGTGAGATGGATGGTCTAATAGAGCCTGTCTCCAAATTTTCATCCAGGTATGCCTTGAGGGTGACCAATTCCACCTCAGACAAGGGAAAAATCAGACCGAACAGGACCTCAGCTCCCAGTAGGAGGTCGATCAGGCAGTCGTAGGATCGATGTGGTGGGAGGACGTCAGCCCCCTTCTTACTGAAGACATCTAGAAACTCATGGTAAGGTGCAGGGACGGCCAGGCGGGACTCCTGGTCGACGTCTGTGTCCAGGCTGAGCACGGTTGGGGGGTTTTCCGGATGCTGAGGGAGAAAGTGGTGGAAGCAGTAGGAAGAAGAGAAGTCCACTTCACCCGTTGCCCAATTAATATGGGGGTTATGAGTCCGGAGCCATGGGAGGCCCAGAATAACCGGGAATAGTGGGGACGCAATGGCGTCCAGTAGTAGGAATTCAGCATGTCCTCCCTTGGTCTCAGTGGGCACTGGGGTGGTTTCCTGGGTGACCATGCCTGATGTGATAGTCGACCCATCTGCTAGCCGGACGACCATAGGGTGTTCTTTGGGTCGGAGGGGTATATAGTGATGCGCTGTGAAAGAGATGTCGACAAAGCAGCTGCATGCACCAGAGTCAAGGATAGCCTGCACTGGAATAGTCCCGCCGGGGAGCTGTAGAGAGACAGAGAGCACAAGGTGAGCTTTATCACTGGGTAAATACATCAGTCTGTCAGAGTTATTGGTGGTGCACTTACCGGCCTTGGTGGGACAGTTTCTCACCAGGTGCCCGGGACCTCCACAGTATCAGCACAGGTTCTGGGACATGCATTTCTGGCATTCTTCGGGGGTTAAGTACGGGTGAATGAGCCCGATTTGCATGGGTTCCTGGTGGTCTGGTGGAGGGGAAGAGGAGGCAGCTGGACTGGGGGCTTGGATATCTATGAACCCTAGGCATCATCCAAATCAGACGTGCGGGCCCTGCGGATCTCTCGTCGATCGATCTGGATGGCCAGATTGATCAGGGTGTCTAGGGTATGTGGGACCCCGACATGAGCCAGCTCGTCTTTGAGCGGCTCCGAGAGACCCAGCCGGAATTTGTAGCTGAGGGCCGCATCGTTCCAGGCAGTATCTGCGCTCCATCGCCGGAACTCAGAAACATACTCCTCTGCTGGGCGGCGGCCTTACTGTAGAGCGTGGAGGGCTACCTCCGCTGTGGCTGCCTGATGGGGATCCTCATATAGTTGGGCCATTGCCCGGAAAAACCAGCCCTGACTGGCGGTCTCTGGGGCTTTCATCTCCAGGAGGCGGTGTGCCCATGCTTGGGGTTTCTCTAGGAGGAGGGAGATCACAAATCCCAGTTTGGTGGCCTCCAACGAGAAAGTGCAGGGCTGGAAAGCGAAACATAGTTCACAGGAGTTGCGGAAAGCCCAGAGCTCCCTGCGGTCTCCTGCAAAGCACTCTGGCATGGGCACCTTGGGCTCATTTGGTAACGTCACGACGGTGCGTGTAGCCGGCTGGCATGGAAAGTTCCTGTACTCTTCCTTCCAGGCGGTTATAGCGTTCCTGTAGGTTCTTGACAGCTTGAGTGAGCCCCGCAAGGTGTGCACACAGCTCGTCCATGGGAGAGGTCCCCTGCTCAGACTCGGTCATGGCTGTCCGTTACTGTCATGTACCTGGTGGACGAGTCTTACTTATGCAGGGGGTCACCTCTCTTGCGGCCCTGGTTCGAGAACCCCTGGTAGTGCAGAAGGGAGCTCAAGGGTTGGACTGGGTCACTTGGTGGTGTGTGAAGGTCCACTGGAGCTCGTGCTAGGCGGAAGAATGGTGGTGTGGTCCGGGTCGGCAACAGGCTGGCTATGCAGTACAGATGGAGCAGGCAGGCGGGTGGTCGGGTGCAAGCAGGGTCGGCAACGTGCGGGCAGCAAAAGTACAGAAGGATCAGGCAAAAGAGTAGTCGTAGACAGGCCGGGGGTCAGAGCAGGCAGAAAGTAGCAAAATCCAAGTAAAGCCGGGATCACAGGTGCAGGAAAGTCTCTCAGTAATCACAGGGGTAACAGGAATGCTGTAGAATGGATAGCATCTGCTGCAGGGTGTTGTCTGCCTAAATAGGCCATTTGCTGCCATTGGCGCGCACAGGCGCGCGCAATACGCACAGGCACCTGAAAAACAGCCGTTTTCCTATCAGCAACTTTACCCTTATAACGTTAATGAAGAAGGGTTGCCTGCCAGTAATGATCCCTCTCCTTGATACCACAAATCCTAGGGCCTTTTCGCAGGCTTTTCAAAATCAGAGAGCCCATGCAGCATAAGTTTTGGGAGGCATGAGTGTTCTCTGGGTCACTGAGGATGACATTATCAGGAACTACCTCCTCCCAGCCATGTACAACTCCTTGGGTTTCTGGGGGCTGAAAACCATGATCCCTTGAAGACTGCTGCAAGATATCCTCCACATCCATGCTGACACAATAATCCTCCTCCTCCTCCTGTGTGCTTGGCGCCTCTGCAGGAATGCTCTCTGCATAAAGGGGGCCTTGAGAGGAAAGTAAGTCCACCTCTTCCTCCCGCTGTTCTGCCTCAAGTGCCCTGTCAATGATTCCACAAAGCGTGTGCTCCAGAAGGAATATTAGAGGTACAGTGTCACTGATGCATGCATTGTCACTGCTCACCATCCTTGTGGCCTCCTCAAATGGTGACAGGACAGTGCATGCATCCTTGATCAGTAGCCACTGACGTGGCAAAAAGAAGCCAAGCTCCCCTAAACCTGTACTGGTGCCATGCTCAGAGGTACTCATTGATGGCCCTCTGCTGTGGGTGCAGCTTCTGCAGCATTGCCAGTGTTTAGTTCCACCTGGTGGGCATGTCACAAATGATGTCTATTCACCTGTTGACTATCAATCAATAGGGGTGCAATATGCCTATAAAGATAAAACTGCACTATATCTTATTTATAGATACCTGTTGACATAGGGAAATAAGGACATGCCTTTAAAGCAATTATTATAAATATTAGATGCAAACTCTACACATAATATCATAAAGTGCAAGTATAAAGTGCAATTTTAGGTGCAAACATTTTGACAAAAATTAAATATATAGATATAGAAAAATAGAACAGTGTCTGTGCAAAACAAACTTCCAAAATCCTGTCACTTTAAGTGACTACACAGTTCCAAAGACAATAAAATTTCCCAGTGATGGTCTTCTCATTCCAGTCTGTGATAAATAAAAGCCTTCACCAACCCGTGTGGGTTACAATATATAGGGTGTACCACCAGAAATTTGAGTACGTGTATTGCAGAGCATCTCAACAACATTAAGAAAAGTTTTCCGAAGCATACACTCTCTAACCACTTCATACTATTCCACAATAGTGATCCTACCCCAGCCATTCCTTTAGGTATAGACAGAATAGAACCCCATTGGAGAGGAGAAAATATGATTTAACGTATATCTAGGAATGAAACCGAGTGGATACACAGATTGGACACCTTATGACCTGCTGGTATCAACTCTGATATAGATCTCAACTGCTTTTTATCTAATTACTAATAATTGTTTTCATACCATAAGATATGTTTTGTGGTTGCTGTAAACCCTGAGCAATCTATCAGGGCCCCAAACCCCTGCCTTCTTTCCGGTTTGTGCAATTTTAGGTGCAAAAATTGTGACAAAAATTTAATATATAGATATAGAAAAATAGAACAGTGTCTCTGTGCGAAAGAAACTTCCAAAATCCTGTCACTTTAAGTGACTACAAAGTTCCAAAGACAATAAAACTTCCCAGTGATGGTCTTCTCATTCCAGACTGTGATAAATAAAAGCCTTCAACTACGCACCCAGTGGTGTATCCTACTCACCGGATTATATTGATTCCCATTACAGAAATCAAATAAGCTCTGTACAAATGTACTCGAATGGTGACCTCCTTAGATGTCCCAGCAATCCCAGCAAAGACTGCAAGTAGGAGTAGGCGACATTTGGAGAGAGAGGATGGAGCCACATGGTGAAGTACGTCCAAAATTTATTGAAACATTAGAAGATAAAATCAGACAAAGTGCTTACAAGCGTTCGGATGATGCAGGGGACGCCGATTGCGGTCCACCTGCGGGTCAATGAGCAGAAATGACGTGCCGAGGTCCACGATGCCCTACGCTGCGTTTCATCAGCGTGCGCGCTGATGATATCAGGGGGTCATGTGGTACGGAACGTCATTCCCAATATATATGCAAACAACCGCTCAGATTCTGGCCAATCACAACCAATCAAGGGCCCCAGGCTAATTTTAATGCAAAACCACTGCGCCGTTGGTATTGTGACCCTGGATTGATGTCTGCAAAGCATGTATATACTTTCTTCATGGAAATACATGCGTACTGGCCAAATAAAGATTAAAACTGTGAAATTATATATGTACACATACAAATATAGATCAAACCATTGGCGATAAAGGTCTAATAGATGGACATAAACGTTGAGGGGAAAATCTCAAAGAAATATATATAAAAAATATATTTTTAAAATATATATATATAAAAAATTGGAAAATTATAAAAAATTATAATAAAACATTTTTTAATAAAAAGCATATTGTTAAAAACAGGGACAACTGCAGAATAAGAAAATACAGATGATTCTGAATAATTGAATGAAATAACAATGGTGAAAAATGAATTTAAACCGGAAAGAAGGTGGGGGTTTGGGGCCCTGATAGATTGCTCAGGGTTTACAGCAACCACAAAACATATCTTATGGTATGAAAACAACTATTAGTAATTAGATAAAAAGCAGTTGAGATCTATATCAGAGTTGATACCAGCAGGTAATAAGGTGTCCGATCTGTGTATCCACTCGGTTTCATTCCTAGATATACGTTGAATCATATTTCCTCCTCTCCAATGGGGTTCTATTCTGTCTATACCTAAAGGAATGGCTGGGGTAGGATCACTATTGTGGTATAGTATGAAGTGGTTAGAGAGTGTATGCTTCGGAAAACTTTTCTTAATGTTGTTGAGATGTTCTGCAATATGCGTACTCAAATTTCTGGTGGTACGCCCTATATATTGTAACCCACACGTGTTGGTCAAGGCTTTTATTTATCACAGTCTGGAATGAGAAGACCATCACTGGGAAATGTTATTGTCTTTGGAACTGTGTAGTCACTTAAAGTGACAGGATTTTGGAAGTTTGTTTTGCACACAGACACTGTTCTATTTTTCTATATCTATATATTTAATTTTTGTCACAATTTTTGCACCTAAAATTGTACTTTATACTTGCACATTATGATTATGTGTAGAGTTTGCATCTAATATTTATAATAATTGCTTTAAAGGCATGCTCTTATTTCCCTATGTCAACAGGTATCTATAAATAGGGTATAGTGCAGTTTTATCCTTATAGGCATATTGCACCGCTATTGATTGATAGTCAACAGGTGAATAGACACCAGTTTCTTTGATAGGATAAGGGAGAGCATGCTTCTACCTATTAACATTGTGTGTTAGCGTGGTTAAATATTTGTTATTTTCACCCTTTTCTCACATTTTGTGATCATTTGCCAGCAGCCACACACAGCCTACGTGTATTTGTTTTCCGTTGCGCAGGTCCTTTATCTCACATGTCACAAATGAGGCGGTTGGTGGGCAGGTTGAATTCCCTCTGAATGTCAGCCAGCTGGGCACTGGCATTGTATGAACGCCAGAAATGACCACAGACTTTTCTGGCCTGCCTCAGGATATCTGGTAAGCCAGGGTAACTGGTCAAGAATCACTGCACCACCAAATTCAAGACGTGTGCCAAGCATGGAACATGTGTCAAGTGTGCCTGTCAGAGGGCAGAGAGAAGGTTGGTGCCATTGTCGCATACAACCATTCCTGGCTGAAGCTGCCGTTGCGTCAACCACCTCTGAGCCTGCCCCCACAGAACTGACTGAATCTCTGCCCCAGTGTGGCTTCTGTCCCTAAGACAGACTAACTCAAGCACCGCATGGCATCTTTTAGCCTGACTGCTTGCGTAGCCCATTGAACGCTTTGGGAGCACTGCAGGTTCAGAGGACAATTCTGCAGAAGAGGCCACAGAGGGGGGGGTGGATGAGGTGGATGTGGCAAAATCACCACCAGCTTTTTGGAAGCATGGTGGGTGGGACCAGCTCCAACACTGAACCCTGTCCTGCATCCTTCCCAGCTGCCAGTAGAGTTACCCAGTGTGCCATGAAGGAAAGGTAACATCCCTGACTGTGCCTGCTGGACAATGAGTCAGCAGTAATATGAACCCTGCTGTCCAACCGCCCTGTCCAACAAGGCCAAAACATTGCCTTCCACATGACGGTAGAGAGCTGGAATGGCCTTACGTGAAAATAAATTTATTTTGGGAACCTGCCACTGTGGGACAGCACATTCCACAAATTCATGAAAGGGGGCAGAGTCTACCAGCTGAAAAGGCAGCAGTTGGAGTGCTAGCAATTTGGCCAAGCTAGCATTAAGATGCTGAGCATGTGGATGGCTGGGACAGTATTTATTTTTATGGTTCAGCAACTAGGGTAGGGATATTTGCCTGCAGAATTCACCTGGTGGTATACTGCAAGCAGATTGGCTGCAAGTATTTGCGGCACGCATTGCTAGACCTTCATTCCTCTCAGTGCAGGTTTTGGAGAGGACTGGAGGTATGGAAGGGGTTGAGATCCCAGATGAGGAGCAAGGAGAAGATTGCCTTGTTTTCTGGTGTGGGTTTTTCAAGTGCTGTTGCCAACGGACTGCATGGCTGGTCGTCATATGTCTTGTCAAGACAGTAGTGCCCAAGCGGCTGAAGTTCTGGCCACGCTTGACCCACTTCAGATATAGATTACATATGGCAACAGTGTGATCTACTGCAAGACAGTAGTACCCAAGCGACTGGAGTTCTGGCCACGCTTGACCCACTTCAGACATAGATTACATATGGCAACAGTGCGATCTACTGCACATGTGTTTAAAAATGCCCACACCAAAGAACTTTTTCAGTCAGTGGGGAGCCAGCAGCACCCTGCACCTGTGGAGCTCTGTGGTCTGATGCAATTGGGTGGCTGCCTTTAAGCTGGCCTCAGGAGGACATCCTGCCTCGTAGTTGTGCCTCCTCCTCCTTCTCACTTTCCTCCTCTCTTCTCTCAGGCACCCAAGTACAGTCTGTGTCATCATCTCCTCCCTCCTCGTCACTGGAGCAAACTTGGCAGTATGCTGCAGCTGGGGGAACATGACTGCTAATTTCTTGTTTCCTGATGACCCTGCCTATACCCGACCATCCATCTGCCGGCTCCTCTTGTACCGCTCTGCCAGCCTGTTCTACGACCCGGCCTGTATGACCATTCTACAAGTGCACGAGTGCATCAACGGACTCCTACCAACACCAATGACCCAGTCCGACCCTCGTGCTACCCTGCACTCCCGAGCCACCTGTCTACCAGGGGTTCCCGAGTCAGGGTCGTAAGGGAGGTTACCTACTGCATAAGTCAGAGTCATCCACCAGATACGTGACAGTACCCATTGCTTCAGGTCAAATAAGGAGGTTAAATTAAGAAGTTTAGAAGTAGCATTAGTGTTAACTGGGATAGAGAGAATATACGTATACAAGTGGGCTTCAAATGATGGGAGGGAAAGGGGAGGAGAGTGAAGAACCTGGAAGGTGCTCTATGGGGATAGGAGGAATCCCACTCCACCTCCCTTGAGTCCGTTAGGCCTAGGGGAGTGAGTCCAGAGAAGGCCACTGTGGGAGATTTATATATCTATGTCTCTTTTAATCCAGCAGCTGAAAGCTTCTCTCCTCCCCTCTCCCTGCTGCCAGTATTTACCTGCTGAGAAAGAGACAGTCATCCCTCAATAATCCCCCTCCACCGTCTCATCAATGGATTTAAGGTTAGCTCTGCTCCTGGTGTTCTCTCTCTAACTTAGGCTCCATGCACACTGGCTTAAAAACTTTCCTTCTACAGGAGGTTTGTGTTTTGCCTGTAGAAGTAGCTCAATGTTATCCTATGTGTCCATGCACATTAGGACGATTACAGGAAAATATTGAGGCAGGAATAAAAAACCCTTCTGCTTTGCATTTCTTTTTTTTTTAGATATACTTTATTAAAATGTTAAGTTCAATACAGAGGTTTACAAGGGCAGTTTTATTGCATTAAACAGAAGTAGATAATGGTGTGTATATAATATGTAGATACATTGTACGATTTGTCATCATAACTGGGAAAAGAGGAGGGATAGGAGGAGAAGAAGGGGGGGAGGGGGGAGGAGAAGAAGGGGGGGGGGAGGAGAAGAAGGAGGAACCACTATGGATAATGAAGAAGATATCATTTGTGATTGCGGATAACATACATCAATTAAAGAGCATTAACATTAACATAAGGATGCGTATAGGTACTGGACAGCGTTGATAGATACAGACTATTCATAAACAACGGAGGGAAAGAGACCCAGTTCAGTCAAGGGCCACTTAGGCCCGGGGGGGGGGGGCCCGGATTCACCGGGAACTGACTTGACCCAGAGAAAGGGAGGCAACAAATACTTATCAG
>BLSH010027314.1:231237-250346 GCA_018402905.1 Glandirana rugosa | reverse complement strand
TCAGAAGATGTAGACAGGTTTGTGGTTGCGTGGGGGGGGGGGGGGTGTAGGTGTAGCAGGGGTTTTTCACAGGAATTCCTGATGAAGGCTCCCCAAGTTCTGTCAAATTTGGTCTTGTTGCCTCCATTCAGAGTGAGGTCTAATAGCTCTTTGTGGTGGAGTCCCAGCAGCTGGGATACCACCATGGATATATTGGGGGGGGGGGTTTTGAGGTCCATGGTTGAAGTATGGTCCTTCTTGCAACCATAAAGCAGTAGGTGAGCCAATGTCTATGTTTACTGAGGACGGTTTTGTTCCAGGTGCGAGATTCAGAGGGAGGATGGTCCATGAATCCGAAGATTAGCGGAAGAGGCTCTTTACAAGGGGCATATCCAGAGACTCGGTTGGCTAGATTTTCCACTTGTGACCAGAAGGTCGAGATAGCAGGGCAGTCCCATAGTTTGTGCTTTAGTGATGGCTTGTGGGTGAAGCACCAAGTACATTGAAAAGGTGTTGAGGAAGTCTCGTCTCTTGAGAAAGGCACATATGCCCGGTGGAGAATTTTCAGTTGTTGTTCTCTCCAGAATTCATTCTTTTTGAAGGAACTTGTGGTGATGTAGCCTTGGAGGGCAAAGTTTATGTCGCCCTGCATCGGGAATTGACTTGACCAAGGTGGAGGAGGCTCTTGGGGGCGTGATTTCCAGAGGTTGAGAGATAACAGTTTGTGGACATCCCCAATTTTTACAGATGTGTTCAAAAGCAGGTGATCTATGAAGGCGGGTTTAAAGCGTTTCAGTTTGTCTGGGCATAGGCTAGTGGCAAAACTGATGGCTTGTTGAAAGGGTAGAAAGTGAGATTTTGGGAAGTTGAATGATGCTTGGATTTGGGAGAAAGGGAGGGATCCTCCTGAGATTGGGTCAAAAAATTGGGCGTAAGTTCACAGGCCTTGTTGAGACCAGAAGGTTGTTGTAGCTTGTTGAGTGAACAAGGGACTTTTGGGGTGGCCTCTAAGGGGGAGAGACCTAGAAATAGTTGCCGGAAGGCCCATTTTGTTCCTGATTTCCCTCCATGCGATGTTAGTGTCTCTGATGAGCAGGTTATGCTTCAGGGTAGGTGGCAGTTCTCGAAGTTTGCAATGGAGGAGGGCATCTAGGCGGTGGGGGGAAACCATTTGGGATTCTAGGTCATGATTCGAGAATCTAGATGCTTCCGATAACCAGTTCAGGCCCACCCTGAGGAGGCACGCCAAGTTGTAATTCCGTATATTGGGGAGGTTGGATCCTCCTAGGTGTTAAGGCAGAAACAATTTGGAAAGGGCTATACGCGGACGTTTCTTCCACCATAGGAAGGAGGAGAGGGCTTTATTGATTGCCTGAACGTCTTTATGGCGCAACAGTAAGGGGATGGTTTGTAAAGGGTAGAGTAGCTTGGGGAAGCTGACCATTTTAAAAAGGTGGCTTCTCCCCAGTAGGGAGAGTGGGAGGTTAGACCAGTTGTGGAGTTCGCCCACAATCCGTGTAACCACTGGAGGGATGTTTAAGTTGTAGATGGAGGAGGGGGATTTCCCGATTTTGATACCCAGATATGTAATATGGGAGGTAGCAACGTGGAAGGCTGAATCAATTGCCCATTGGGGTGTCCTGGTGTGAAAAAGGGGGAGAATTTCACTTTTGTTGAAATTTATTTTGAGGCCCGCATACTTTTGAAAATTGGTGAAGATGTCCTGTATTAGTGGGACATCATGTTGTGGGTTGGCAGAGAATAATAAGATGTCATCCGCGAAGAGAGCCGCGCGAACTTCGTGGGTGCCAATTTTGATCCCGTGTAGTTTGGGGTGGTCTAGCAAGTGCCTAGAGAGAGGTTCAATGGCCAAATTAAATAATAAGGGGGATAATGGGCATCCCTGTCGGGTGCCCTTGTGGAGAGGGATTTTGTTGGAGCTGGTACCAGCCGCGATAACGTTGGGATACGGGGCTGAGTACATTGCTGTTATGAGGTGAAGAAAGGGGCCAGAGAATCCGAATTTGTGTAGGACTAGGTTTAGCCAGCGGAAGCTCACATTATCAAACGCTTTTTCTGCGTCTAAGGAAATTATGGCGCATTCACTAGGGGACTTGGATTTCGCGAATTCCAATACCGCCAAAACCTTGCGGATGTTGGAAGTCGCTGAGCGACCCATTGTGAACCCCGCTTGTGCCGGGTGGATCAAAGTGGGCATGATTAATGCGAGTCTTCTGGCTATAATTTTAGAAAGGATCTTGGTGTCGAGGTTTAACAGGGAAATGGGTCGATAAGACCCGGGGTCGGTCGGGTCCTTTCCTAGTTTGGGGATTATTTTGATAAAAGCTTGGAAGTCGGAGGGGGGTACTGCCCACCTTCAAGAATCCGTTGGAAGAGGGGGAGCAGGGATGGTGCAATAGTGGAAATGTTGTGCTTGTAGAACTCGGCCATATAACCATCTAGGCACAGGGCTTTGTTGGGGGATAATGAGGCTACCACCTGTTTGATTTCCTCCATGGAGATTGGGGCATTTAAAGAGTCTAATTGGGCTTGGGTGACTTGAGGGAGGTTAAGATGTTTGAGAAAGGCTTGTGCCACCTCCTCATCAATTGGGTCTTTCCCGTACAGTTTAGTGTAGAAGGTTTCGAGGATACTATTGATGTCTTTGGGGTTTGAGGAAAGAGAGCCGTCGGGATGTTTAAGCGCGTGAATAGAGGTGGGTACATGTTTTCCCTTATATAGACGAGACAATAGCCTGCCGGCTTTGTTTCCATACTTGTGGTATTGTAAATCCAGGTATGCTTGATTATGACGTTCCTGGGCAAAGGCCCAGTGATCAAATTGACTTTTTGCCGTTAGCCATTTCTGCCTGTTCTCGGGTGAATTTTGGTTGTTGAGAGCAGCTTGGGCTTCACGCAGGGTTTTACTGGCCAGCTTATGGTTTGCGTTCAATTTCCTTTTGAAAGCGGCGCTAAAAGCAATTATCAGGCCACGAAGAACCGCTTTGCCTGCTTCCCAAAAGAGGTTGGGATCAGTGGCATTTTCTGCGTTTGCGTCAGTATATTCCTCCCAAGATTTTTTGATTAGAGAGGTCAGTTCTTGATTGTGGGCCAGGTTTGCTGGGAAGCGCCAGGTTCTAAAGGAATTAGGGGCGTCAAGCCCTGTTAGGACTAACGATATTGGGGAGTGGTCGGAGATAACAGTGTCCAAGATCTGGGGATCAGATACGTTTTGGAGGATGGAGGGTGAGCATAGAAAATAGTCTATCCGGGACAGGCTGTGATGGGGATGAGAGTAGAAGGTGTATTGTTTGCCAAGGGGATTATTCTGCCTCCATATGTCAGTGAATTGAAGGGCTTCTGCGAAGAGGTGTAGGGGAGTGGGTTGGGGGTCTCTGGGAGGGATACAAGATTTCTGAAGGCCTGCTTCCCTGTCTTCTGGGATGTTCATAACTGTACTGAAGTCTCCACCTATGATGGTTGGGAGATGTAGGTGAGGGGCTAGACGTGTCGTGAGATTCTGGAAGAAATTGTTGGAGGGAGAGTTGGGGGCATAAACATTTGCCAGTATGAGCTCTTTAGATTTAATTTTAAGCTTTAAGATGAGAATTCTGCCTTCCTCATCACTATTTTCCGATAGTACCACACATTGGACCTTCTTGTGAATGAGTAAGATCACCCCTGCTTTGTTTTTGGGCGAGGGCGAGCCAAAAATTTGGCCTACCCATAGTTTATTCAAACGATGATAATCTGTTGTCGTGAGGTGTGTCTCTTGAAGAAAGGCTATATCGGCCTTCAGACGTTGGAGGTGGCGTAGGATTGATATCCTTTTGTTTGGGGACTTGAGCCCCTTAACATTCCATGAGACAACCTTCAGGGTGGGTGGAGTTGGGGTGGGTTAATGTGATCTGTTCCAATGTAGTTAGAGGAGGGTAAGGGTGGCCGCATTGAGTAATGATGGAGAATAGATGATAGAACTGGGGGAATGGCGTGCCAGCTCAGGTTGGGCGTGCAGCGGGTCAGAGTATTTCCATAGTGGCTTGAGTGGTCGTAAGGGAAAAATACAACTATAAAACAAAAACACAACAGCATAGACTTCACCTTTTTCCTCATGAGGAAACCTTCCACGGGAGCAGCGTTACCGGAGATGCTCAGGTGTTACCGAGATCATGGGGGGGATATGTTAGATGTTCTCGCCTCCTCCCGAAGATCTCCGGCAACACAGTGTGGATAGATAAAGGCATGGGGAAAAACAGAGACCTTAACATTACTAAATAGTTGTGGACATATCTCCGTGGAGACAAGTGTCCCACTTATTAACAGTTTCACCTTTTGGATTGAACATGTAGAGAGCCTTGAGGTGGATACTTAGAAGGGATAGAGAGCGTCCGTTCGGGGAAGATGATTCAGGAGCGGTCTTCTCGAGCTGGTTTGTTTGTGTATCGTGGTCGCTTTGGAGATTCTTTCCTTGGGCTCCGGAGGTCCCGGTGTCCTGAGGATATTGCAGTGGAAGTTGGAGGATGGGTGTCCATCGGAATTTGTAGGTGGGCCTGGACGAAGTTGGCTGCTTCCTCGGGGTGGTTGAACACTTTGGCACTTCCAGAAGAGTCAGTGAACCTCAAGGAGGCCGGGTAGGAGAGTGCAAATTTGATACCTTTCTGGTACAGAGCTGCGCATATCGGTTGGAAGGCTTTGCGTCGACGAGATGTTTCTTGTGAGTAATCCGCGAAGATTAGGAGTTTGTGTCCCTCATATTGCAGAGACTTTGCGTTCCTGAAGGATCTGATGATGGCCAACCAATCTGTGTAGTTAAGATAGCGCATGATGACTTGGCGAGGAGATCGACGATCGTTTGAGGGTGCTCCCATGCGATGTGCTCTTTCCACCGTGCATGGTTTGCTGATCCCTAGCGTTTGAGGCAGGCGGGTCTCGCATAGCTCGTGTAGGGAGGCAGCGGCGTACGACTCTGGGAGGCCCACGATCCTGAGATTATTCCTGCGTGACCGATTTTCTAGGTCGTCAATCTTGTCGAGGAGGTATTGTTGTGTGTGCCGGAATTGTTGTTCGCAGGTTAGAGTATTTTGCAATTCGTCTTCTACGTTGGACACACGGTTTTCTAGTTCTCCTATGCGTTGAGTGTGGTCATTCAGTTCTTTTTTGAGTTGTGCCATGCCCGCAGCTATAGCTCTCTCCACTGTCAAGGCTATAGTGGGGTTTAGTAGGGCTGCCACGCCCTGGGCTAGTCTGGTGTACTGGTCTTCCAGGGTCTCTGCTGTCCCCGCGTTCGGATGGATTAGGGGGGAGGGCGCCAGCATGAGTTGTGGCTGCGCTGGATTAGTGGCGATCGTGTCCCCGCACGAGGTGTCCGAACGAAGATTCGGTGCAGTATTCTCCGAACGAAGGTTCGGTGCAGCGGTGTCCGTTCGGGGGTTAGGCGTCGTGGCGGGCCCGCCGTGTAGTACAAACTTGTCCATCGCTGGGCGATTCCTGGGTGATCACTGGATGTCGGGGAGGCGGACTGGAGTCCAGTAGTCGTCTGATCCGGCTTTAAGCAGTTTTTATAGGCAGATGAGGTCCGGAGCCGTTGCTATTCACTCCTTCCTCATCAGGCACCGGAACCGGAAGTTGCTGCTTTGCATTTCTGATTGATCTCCTAAAGTCGTCTAAACTTTGTACAATTTCTTTTTTTATATATGAGCGATTTTTTTTTCTGCCTTGTGACCTGGAGTTCTTTTAAGCCCAGTGTGCATGAAGTCTTACTTTGTTTCTCTCTGTCTGATCCCAGAGCATGTATATTTTTTTAATATTTTACAAGTATTTGTGTCTGCTAATAATTTTAATGTATTTTCAGTGAAATATAGCTTTAATATTTTCTTGGGGGGGCCCTGTCAGGTAGTCTGTATGGGGCCCCACGATTTTTATCAGCAGCCCTGCATGCATCCAATGTATCCTCTGATGTATGATAGTTATACCTCCATACACCTGCCAATCCTGTATATGATAGTACCTGTCATACACAGACTCATCTAGTCTCACAGATGGTCTCCTATCTTGTGTGCCAGGTCCAGCCTGCCATGAAAAATTGCTGACCTAGGTATCTTTGGCCAGACTGTGGAGCCTGTTTAGAGACACAGGGTAGTAGCAGGTTGATCATGCTAGAATAATTGGCCAGAGAGAGACTAATAATGCAAAGCCCATACAGGTAGTCCTGGATGTAGTCCGTATGATAAATAGGCCAAGTCTGGTCCCCAGAGATACCGATCAGTCCTCAAAGTGGATGTACGTGGTACTAAAATACCAGACACTGCTTCAAAGTATATGTGTGTGATCTCCGAGGTCTGTACATCTATGGGGATTCTCTTGTCTGAATGCCGATATCGACTGCCATTTAGGACATGGACACCTCCAGCCTACACGGGCTGATAGGACCAGTGTAATTTAGGAGTCAAGCAAGGTAAAAGTGACTATGGGTGCAGGTGTTTATCTCACAACTCCAGTCGAACCACGAGACATAGTCCTTCTCTGCTAGTGTAAAGTTGCTGGTTTAGTATCCAAGGCAAGACTGCCTGTGCATTAGCTCTAGTCCATGGTATGAGGTGTCCATGAAATCCACCATGGGGGTTACATGCCGGCATGCACTCTGGTATGTCTGCAGGTTGCCAGCAAGTTCCCTCGCCTGGGAAGGGGGTGGCCTGTAACCCTACTGCCTACACGTTTCACCCCTCCCACCGGGGCTTCCTCAGGGCGTAAATAGGGGTTGGTCCACAGCTCCTATCTTTATATACCAGTGTCAATTAGTGTTCCACCCCTTAACAGTTGTCACTCAGGCTATTTACCTACTGTACATACACAGTGTGGGCACCACTCTACAACAATCAAGCATAGGTCAGGTCACATTTATCGAGGGAATATTCTACATATCTCTAAGCTCTCCCATATGTGAACCATATTGGGGCAATCCCCGAGATGTCCTTAGTCCTCTTCCTATGAAAATGGTTGCAAAGAAAATTCATTATTAAGTCCTATGGGGACATAGCATTAAGCAAAAAGATCCACCTGGATTCTTTTTGTAAAAGCACATTGTCTTTCTGTCTGAAAGGGTCAGTTGATATATGGCTGTACATCTTGTTTCCTGCAGTGAGGATTTGTGATGTTGTTCAAAGTGTACAGCCAGGAGGATGCCTCATCTTTACCCGCAATACTCGTCAGGATTTTTCCTATTCTTTTTTTTTTTTCTTGTTCAATATTTTTATTGAAGTTTTAGAGGAAAGGAACATAGGAACATTAAATATGTCACAGGATGAATATAAGACATACATTTTAAGCTGATCACATTACGTTATAGGTTACATGTGGTACAAAGTGGGTATGTCCGGTTTATCAGAATGAGATGTCCATCCAGAGCGGAGATAAATATTTATGGGTTCAACAAGGACTTAGCCCTGGGGCACCCCTATGGGGACTTGCTGTGCCCAGAGGGCCGGACCTCACATTTGTACTTTCGCTCAGCTCGTGATGGAGGGCGGACTAGTGATCCATACCAGGTTGTGGTGATGTGAACGAGGCGGTCTTAGGGTTCAGCGAGTGCGCTATAGGAAGTGCAGGGGGATCCGGTATGGATGTCGCTCACATCGTATGTGATTAACCATACTAAATATTAACAGAGGAACTATAGATGAACACATTCTATTTAGTGACAATTGCAAAGAGATATCTAATAATTTCTGAGGATGGAGCAGAAGAGTAGAAAAAGAGAGTATAGAGATAAATAGAACAGGGAAGTAGTGAAGACAGAAGTGTTTGGATCGGGGTAGTTTCAATATCACAATGGCAATAAGAGGGTTTCGTCAAAGTCCGGGGGTAGATTGTGTTTAATCCATGGGTGCCATTTTGTTTCAAACCTACAAATTTTATTGGTTTCCATTTTAGAGTGGATCATCATCTTATTCATCCTACCTTTAGTCTCAGGGAGTAACAGGGAGGGGGATTTCCAGGCTTTTGAGATCATTTGTTTGGCAGCAGTGGTGAAGTGCATTAGCAACTGGAATTTAAGGCGTGACAGTCCATTTGGCTTTAGTTTTAACAGGGCAGTAGCAGGGTCCACAGGAATTGTGTGTTCAAATGTTTTAGATAAGAGATCAAAAATGTTCTGCCAGAAATCTTGAGCTATGGGGCAGCTCCACCAAATGTGGTAAAATGTGCCTGGTTCATTGCACCCGCAAAAAAATAGCGCCGAGCATGTGGGAGTGAATTTAGCTATGCTGGCGGGCACTAAGTACCAGCGTGAGAGGACTTTAAAATTGGTCTCGATTGCCAGGATATTAGGAGAAGCAGAAGTGGTGGCGGACAAGATACTGGACCAATCTGTACTATCTAATGTGCGCCCTATGTCTTGTTCCCACTTAGTGGTGTAGGAAGGTGGTGAGCCATCAGGTGTTTCCATTAGTTGGCAGTATAGGGTAGAGATGATACCTCTGGCGTGCAAGTCGTTTTTGCAGTTTTTTTCATCTGTGAGAATTGAGTGAGTGGTGAGCCTGTTTTAAGGAGAGGGGTATGGAAATTCTGAATTTGCATGTACCGAAATATTTCATTTTTGGGAAGGTTATGGGTGTCGCATAATGTGGCAAATGGGAGTAGGGATGTATTTGAGGTCAGGTTGTATAAGCGGAAAAGGTCTGCTGAGAGCCAGGCCCTAAAGGAGGTAGGGGATTCCCATGCGGGGCAAAAAGCTGGGTATTCCAGGAAGGACAATAGGGGATTATGTGGGGATTGTTTAGTGATGGGGTTGTCTACAGTTTGACGTTCCACTGGGCGTAGCCACAACAAATTGGCCACTGATATGGGATCCGTCTCGACCAATTCTATAGCCACCCAAATGAGATCCAAGTCAGGAAATAAGTACCTAAACCCCAGCGCTGAAGAACATAGTTCATATAGGTCCAAGAGACTGTGTTGAATGCTTTCCTGACATCAAGGGACAGAAGACAAGCGGGCATTCGTCTAGATCTTGCGATGTGTGAAAGAAGCAGCAATCACTGAATATTATCCCCGGCTTGGCGTATAGGAATGAATCCTGTTTGGTCACAATGGACCAACTCGCCTATTATGTGGTTTAGCCTAGTGGCTAAGACTTTAGCTAATAGTTTTACGTCGAGATTGAGGAAAGAGATTGGCCGGTAGTTTGACCAAGAGGAATGGTCCAAATTTGGCTTGGGTATAGTGGCTGTCAGCGTCTCAGGCCCAAATGTGCGCCCTCTTAACAGCGCATTAAAAGCATCAACGAGCATAGGTGTCAGGGTGGGTGAGAATTGCTTATAGTAGTTGGCGGAGAAGCCTGTTTTATAGCCTGTGCTATCTCTAGTTTCGTCCTGCTAAGCACTTCAGTTTTTTCTGCCTAGTGCAAGGAGTAGAACCTGGCTCCCTGCTGGGATCTGCGGTTCCCCAGTTTCTTTTGTTTTTGCTCAAGCTATCTGATGAAGAATGCAATCAAGCAGCCGGCTGGGTGACAGGCTGGAGATATCTAGGTCCCCGCGTCCCTTAGCTGCACGCGGGGTGGGCCGCATCAGGCCCCGTTCCGTGTGGGGCGGCCGGCGGGTTAAACGTCCCGCCAGCGCACTGAGTGACCGGGCTGCGGGCTCGCGTCGAGGTGTCGCATGGCCGGCAGCTCCCTCCCCACCTGTAAGGGCGGCAGGGCTGTCTCGGGTGGCTACCCTCTGCGCCCGTCTGGAAGGGTGAGTACACTCTCCTCCCCCCTCCGCCGTTCCCCGGCCGCCATTTTGCCGTAGTCGTGGCCATTTTTGGTTGGTCTCCAGGCTGGCAAAACCATGCGTCCTGGCGCCGTTTCCTCTTCCTGGTCGGCGCGCTTGGGCACATGTGCTGGGGACTCACAGGCAGCAGCAGTGGTAGCAGTAGCAGCGGCAGGAGAACGGACGTTCAGCAAGTATAGCCGGCTTCTCCCTGGGGTGCTGGTGGTGGGTGCGGTGCGGGTCTTCCTGAGTACTTCCGGTCCGCTGTGCGGGGGCAGCTTGAGGGGTGGTACTGTGGCTTTTTTTGGCCTGTAGGCCTCACAGGTGTCCCGGGGTGTGGCGCAATGGCGGCTGAGCCGGGGGTGTCTAACCCGGAAATCTCTGCGGAGGCTCTGACTGCGCTAGGACCTGTAGTCCCTCTGGATAAATTAACATCCATTCTGGAAGAATTTCTTGCCCGGGTGGAACCGGTCCATGGTAGGGGGGTGGCAAGAAATCGTCCACCCCCTCCTCCATCCTCAGGGGAGGAATCAGAGCCGGAAGGGGGCTATGTGGTGACAGGGACCCCAGTCGATCTGTCAGATGGGGAACTGGACCCTTCTGACGGTGAGGAGGAACAGGGGACCACAATAGCGCGTGAAAAGGCGTTGGTGGACTCCCTGGTGGCTGCCGTCCGTGAGACGCTGCGTTTGGGCCAGGCTGGGATGTCGCAGGAGGTTGCTTACGCCTTTGGGTCCCACAGACCGGCTCGGGCTCCTAAGGTTTTCCCTTATGTGCAGTATTTTGACCAGTTTGTCTACAAGGAATGGCAGCGTCCTCAGAATTCATTTGCGTTGCCAAAACGCTTTTCTGTGCGCTATCTTTTTGAGGATAGCTTGTTACAGAAGTGGGCGTTCCCTGCAGTGGACCCGCTGGACAACGCTACCACTATTCCAATGGAGGGTTCTCCATTGTTTAAAAGTCCAGCCGATAGGCGGACGGAGGCGGTGTTCCTGGTGGCGGGGGCGGCCATGCGGCCGGTACTGGTGTCGGCTATGCTGGCGCAGTCGCTCACGGAGTGGGCGGCAGTGTTGCACAAGGATTTGGGGGACCTCGCGGTTCCTCCCGAGTCGGTGCAGTTGGCTGACCAGCTGGCGCAGGGTCTCCGGTACCTCTGCGACGTGGCTCTGGACATAGCTCCAATGCTGTCAAAACTGTCAGTTTTTGCGATCATCATTAGGAGGCTGCTGTGGCTGCAGTGCTGGTCGGTTAACCATCCGTCAAAGAAAGGCCTCACGGACCTGCCGTTTCAGGGTGGTCGGCTGTTGCTCCCCTGGATGAGATCATTAAGGATTTCACAGGGGGGAAGAGTACTTTTCTCCGGAACCCAAGCGGCAAGAGCATCGCCGTAAACAGGGTCCCTCTTTCCGTACCTAGAAGCGTTTTTTTAATGCGCCCGCTGTGGTCTGGCAAGGCTGCCTTAGGGAACCAAAAGCATTCCTGGCAGCGCAAGTCCGATAAGGCGGAGGAGAAGCCCTCCTCCGCATGATGGGTTGCCGACGCTCGGTGGGGGGTCGGCTTCTGGGGTTCGCAGCCCGGTGGACCACCCACATCTCGGATCTTTGGGTGCGAGAGGTGGTGTCGTCCGGGTACAAAATAGAGTTCTGTACCCTGCCCCCGGACAGGTTCTTCCCCTCAAATCTGAGACTCCCTCCGGGGTGTCTCCAAGCTCTGTTTGGGGCTGTCCAGGCTCTGGACGAGCAGGGGGTGATTGTTCTGGTCCCTCCTGCGGAGCGGTTCCGCGGGTTTTACCCAAACCTCTTTGTGGTACCAAAGAAGGACGGAGTCAGGCCTGTTCTGGACTTAAAGGTGCTCAATCACTTTGTGAAGGCGCGAACGTTCAGGATGGAGTCAGTCCATTTGGTCGTGGCCGTGCTGCTCCAGGGGGATTTCCTGGCTTCTCTGGATACCAGGGACGCGTATCAGCATTTCCTGTGTTTCGCGGTGGGGGACCTTCACTACCAATTTGTGGCTTTCCCCTTCGGCCTAGCCTCCGCTCCGCGAATCTTCACCAAGCTGTTGGCTCCGGTACTGGCTCTACTGAGGCAGAGGGGCATTGCTGTGGTGGCATATCTAGATGACCTGCTCCTGAGGGCGGAGTCGGCTCCTGCCTGGGAGGACAACGTCGCTATCACCCTAGATTCCCTTCGGGACATCGGCTGGTTGATAAACCTTCAGAAGTCGACGCTGGTCCCGTCACACCGCCTAGAATATCTGGGCCTGATACTGGACACAGAGCAGGCAAAGGTGTTCTTGCCTCCTGCCAAGTTGCTGACGCTGCAAGCAGCGGTGCCAGCTCTGCTGTCGCGACGGTGGTCTTCCTTATGTTTTTGCATGCGGGTGTTGGGGCTCATGGTGTCGGCCTTCGAGGCGGTACCGTACGCCCAGTCACAACCGGCTCCTGCAGCGGGCGATTCTGCTGCAGTGGGACAAGTCTCCATTGTCTCTGGATCGGGTGATCAGGTTGGATCGTCAGACCAGGGGGTCACTGGCCATGTGGCTACGGGCCCCGGCGTTGAGTCTGGGGAAGTCGTTCCTTCCCCTGCAGTGGTTGATTTTCACGATGGACGCCAGCCTATTGGGCTCAGGAGGGGTCCTGGGGCGGTTGTCTGCCCAGTGCCGATGGTCATCGGAGGAGTCCTGCCTTCTGATCAATGTGCTGGAACTGCAGGTGATCAGGCTCTGCCTCTCCCACTGGTCGGGGAGGTTGCACTGTCGACCGGTTCGGGTTCAGTCGACCAAAACGCCACGGCGGTGGCGTATGTGAACCATCAGGGCAGAACGAAGAGCTTGGCAGCAGCTTCAGAAGCGGCCCTCATTCTGAGGTGGGCAGAGCTTCACGTGCCAGCAATCTCCACCGTTTACATTCCAGGCATCGAAAATTGGCAGGCGACCTTCCTCAGCCGCCAGATCCTGGATCAGGGAGAGTGGTTTCTGCATCCAGAGGTGTTCCACCAGATTTGCCAAAGGTGGGGCACGCCAGACGTGGACCTACTAGTGTCCCGGTTCAATCGCAAGGTGCAGACCTTTGTGTGCAAAACAAGGGATCTGTTGGCAGACGCCGCAGACGCCCTTGTGGCTCCATGGTCTCGGTACCGGCTTCTTTATACCTTCCCTCCTCTCAAGCTTCTTCCGCGCCTGTTGTGCAGGATAGAACCAGAGGGAATCCCGGCTATCCTGGTGGCTCCGGATTGGCCTCGGCGTCCTTGGTACACCGACGTGGTGCGGATGGTAACACATGTTTCCTGGTGGCTCGTGCTTCGCGAAGATCTGCTGTCGCAGGGACCCATCCTGCACCCTGCTTTACTCTCGCTGGCTTTGAGGGCCTGGCTATTGAGTCCCAGGTATTGAGGAATAGGGGTGTCTCTGAGTCAGTGTTCCCCACCATGCTTAAGGCGCGTAAGTCCACTTCACGCAAGATATATCACCGCACCTGGAAAGCTTATATTGCTTGGTGTGAGGCAGGGGGATAGAACCCCCGTTCCTTTTCGGTGGCCTTTCTTCAATAAGGCCTGGATCACAAGCTCGCTTTGAATACACTCAAGGGGCAGATTTCTGCCCTGGTGATTCTTTTTCAGCGTCCGTTAGCGACGCACTCTTTGATTCGTACATTCGTACAGGGGGTACGTCATGTGGCCCTTCAGGTGCGGTCGCCCCTGGCGCCGTGGGCTCTGAACTTGGTACTCTCAATACTGCAGAAGCCGCCATACGTAAAGATCAGAGACATTTCTTTGCAGCTGTTCTCGCAAAAGGTGGCCTTCTTGGTGGCCATCACATCCATGAGGCAGGTGTCTGAGTTGGCGGCTTTGTCTTATAGGTCTCCCTACTTGGTCCTGCATACGGATAAGGCGGCGTTGTGCCCATCTCCTTCGTTCTACCTCTTTTCACATTAATGAGGACATTGTCCTTCCTTCTTTGTGTCCGCGCCCGTCACATCCTAGGGAAATTGCTTTGCATTCCTTTGACGTGGTTAGGGCTCTACGGGTGTATTTGAAGGCCACAGCCTCCTTTCTGAGGGCAGACGTGCTATTTGTGGTAGCGGATGGACCGCGCAAAGGGTTGGCGGCCTCGTCGGCCACTATCTCCCGTTGGATCAGACAGACTGTGACCAGTGAGTACGCTGTTCGGGGTCAAGAACCCCCCTTTCTGGTCATGGCTTATTCCACCAGGGCAGTTAGTACTTCCTGGGCTTTCCGACATCAGGCATCGGTGTCTCAGGTGTGCAAGGCTGCCACTTGGACCTCTGTGCACACCTTTTCTAAGTTTTACAAAGTTGATGTGTCAGCATCTGCAGATTCTGCTTTTGGCTGCAAGGTTTTGCAGGCAGCGGTGTAGGCGTGACTGGCGCCTCCCGGAGAATTTTCTGTTGGGTACAGTTGTTATTGTGTTACCCACCCCTTTTTTGTTTGACACTGATTTGGGACATCCCCACATGTCAAGATTAAGAGGCTGCGTCCGTCAATGAACGAAAGAGAAAATAGGATTTTTTTTGACTTACCATAAAATCCTTTTCTCTGAGTTCATTGACGGACGCTGCACCCACCCCTCTGTGGTTTTTGAATTTGTACTGCTTGTTACGAACTGAAGTGCTTAGCAGGGCGGAGGGGTTATACTGAGTGAGGACTGCCCCCTGGGAGTGGCTAGCTTTGCTTTTGTCTGGACTACATTCTGCCTAGTCTACTCCTAGTAAAAGGTGCATAACCCACATGTCAAGCTTAAGAGGCTGCGTCCATCAATGAACTCAGAGAAAAGGATTTTACGGTAAGTCAAAAAAATCCTATTTTTTCAGCGGAATCGGCGATGAACAAATCAAGATCGAGTTTGGCTTTGTCCAGTCTCAGCTTATTAGCAGAGTTGGTTTGGTTTGAAATGTTTCGTGACTGGCAGAGAATTCCGCCTCTAATTTCTTGTATAAGGTTTTGCGTTCTCTCTTGAGGGTAGTAGCCTGCTGGATTAGTTTGCCCCTTATAACGGATTTGTGAGCCTCCCAGAGTGTGATGACTGAGATCTCATCTGTGGAGTTGATTGAGAGGTAATCCTTGAGGGCTATTTCTATGTCTTGGCGATGAGATGGGTGAATCAGAGTGGTATCGTTGATATACCATGTTGTGTCGTGGGATCGAGGGACAGGGGATTCTAAGGTGAGACAGACGGCCGAGTGGTCGGTCCATGTGTACAGAGTTATGGTCGATGCAATGATTTCTGGGGTCATGCTATTCGAGATGAGAATATGATCGATACAGGAGAATGAATTGTGGGAGTGTACCTCCTGCCAGTGGGGTTAGATTCCTCCACACGTCGGAGAGGGAATGCCTAATAAGCAGCAGCTGCAGCGAGGTTTTGGTGGTGGGCGGGTTTGGGGCAGGTGGGGATTTATTAAGGAAAGTAGTAACTACTTGATTAGAGTCCCCGCATATTAGCACAGTGCCCATTTTGTGGGACTTGATCACTCTAAATAAGTGTGATAGGAAGGCTGTTGGGTTCTTGTTAGGGGCATAGTACGACACCACTGTAATTGGGATGTCGGAGATATAGCCTGTGAGGAGAATATAGCGTCCAGCCGGATCGCTTAGTTGGGTAGCTAGGACAAATGGTACGGTGCGATGAAAGGCTATGAGTGTGCCTCTGACTTTGGAGTTGGCCGATGCCGTGTAAAACTGGGGGTATGCTTGACTAAGAAATTTTGGGGTGTGGGATTGGGAAAAATGGGTCTCCTGTAAACAGGCAATATGTATTTTGCCGGCGGCAAGAGCTCGGAGAGCTTTGGTCCGTTTGTGCTGTATATTAAATCCCTGGACATTGAGGGAGCAGATGTTTAAGGGGGCCATGGTGATAAAGAGAGTAAAATTGTACTGTACCTGTCCCGCCGATCCATCGCCGCCACTGTCACCGATCCAAAGGGAAGAGAGGAGAGACTTAGGAGACAGTAGAGAAGAAGAGAAGAGAGTACGTTAAACTCATATATAACATTCTGGGTGATTAATGAGTTAGATAATAAATTAGGTGGAGAACGTGCTAGGGGCTGGTCAAGCCAACCCTTAGAAGTCCACATTATAATATGGGGTTCTGGAGGCAGTCAAAGGTGGGAGCAAGTATATCCTGCGAGTGAACAGCTCCACAATTAGTCAAACACTATAAAGAACTTTAACAAGATAACCATGGGTCTCCTGGGAAATTAGGCGGTATCTAAGAGCGGCTCATTAAAGATCTGTCTTGAGTCATTATGAGTCACAACAAGCTCAGAGCAAACCTAAACACGGAAAGGGATAACACAGACCAAGCTTAAGAGGGGGCGGGAGGAAAAATGGTTTAACATTGGCAGGGATGAAGCCTTAGGAGGAAGAGTCCATTGGGGAGAAGTTCGGTTCAGCCGAATAGATTATCAGCCGTGGAAGTCAGGGTGCAAATGGAGCCAAGTTGTAGTGCTTGGGGAGTGCCAGGGAGGTAAGGGGTCTGGCATGATGAATTGGTTTCGACAGTTCGGGAGAGATCAGGCCAGTTAAATAGTCATAAAGTTATGGTAGATGAGGGAGTAATAGGGTTGTGTGCCAGCCGTTGCAATATATGGCTCAGGAGTGGTCTGGCGTAAGGCGAGTAAAACAGTCATCTGGCGTGTGGCCAGCAAGGTGACTTCCAGGGAGGGTTAGCTGCACAGTTTAGTGTGGGAATGATTTTATTCCAGGTGGTGCAATAAGTGCACCAGGCATCCTCCAATGGAATCACGGTGGAGGAAAAAAGGAAAGTGGGGTGCTGTGCTTAGGGTTCACAGGATGTTCAGTCCATTGAATCCTCCGTGGTTGCAGCTAGGGGTTCAAAGTGGCCTAGTTTGTATTGGGCCGAGTGAGAGTCTCCTGCGGTCACTGCACGGGGGTCCTTCCTTGGGGATCTGGATGCTGAACGCCTGCGGGAGTGTTCTTTGGTGGGGCTACGCTCCATAAGGCCCAGCTCTTGCAGGGTGTCCCGGAGCTCATTTGCTGTGCAGCATACATATTTAGTTTCTAGATAAGTAAATCGCACAGAAAAGGGAGTTTTAAGGTTCGCCTTTTGGCGATGGTGATAGGCGAGAGGTCGGCGAACAGTTGGTAGTTATGGCCTTGGAAGAAGAGGGTATGTTTGCCCCTAGCTGCTGCGAGTAGATGCTCTTTCGTGCGAAAATAATGAAATTTTGCTATAATGTCCCGGGGAGGGCCTTTATCTTTGTGAGGGGCTAGAGCTCTGTGCACTCTATCCATCTCCAGTCTTTCCACTGGGATGCCCGGTTGCAGCTCTTGGAACAAGGCTATCATAGTAGCCTGTAAGTCTATTACAGTTTCAGGTATCCCCCTAATCCTCAAGTTGGAACAGCAGGCCCTATTCTCATACTCTTCCAAGCGGGCCTGTAGGATTATATTTTCCTCTTTAATATTTTCGATCTCTGTGAGGCCTTGTTGTGTGGTGCATTCTAAGTCGTCCACCTTCACCTCCAGCTCCACTGTCCTCCTCCCCAGTTCCCTGATCTCCTTTGTCAATTGTTCGGTAATATGATCTGAGGTTTGTTTCAGGGCCTTCTGAAGCATGGCTTCAAACTTTGTAAAAATGTTGGGCTGTGTCTCAGTCTGTGAGTTCCAGTCATCTGGGTCAAACTCATCATGCTGCAGGGCCTGGGAGCAGTGCTGCTGCTGTGATGATGAGCATGGCGAGCGTGGTGATCCGGCCTGTGAGGGAAGCACCAGCGTCATCTTGGAAGTAGGCCGCGTCAGGGCGTCCCGTATATTTTTGGACCAAAATCTTGGTTTGGTGCCGACCAGGACCATGGGCGCAAGCCTGAGGTGACTGCCCGAGTTGTATTGGTGCTGGTACTGCGTTCCGTGGAGCCTGTATTGTGCTGTGTCCGGTGGCGCTGTCCATTCAGGAGTGGAGTTCTATGCTGGCACGTCTGCTTGCATCGGCTCCGCGCATGCACCCCCTCCTATTCTTTTTCTAAATTCTCTGCAGGTTTTCCCAAACAGGCGGTCCCCTAGTTACAAACATCCGACTTACAAACGACTCCTACTTTCAAGCGCAGGTAGACAACAGGAAGTGAGAGGAAATCTACCCATAGGAAGGGAAATTTACTCCTGTAAGAGTTATTGTGGGAAAAAGGTGTCTCCACTGATGCTTTATCACCAAGGTTTGTTTCCACAACAACCCAAAATTTTCAAGATCCAATTATCATTGGGACAGGAAGTGAGGTGAAATCTTCTAAACAGAAACATATACAGCAAAACAAACAGGGGTGCTAACCCTTCCCTATGCTAACCAAAAAGCTTAAAAATGTTTTTTTTTTGGCTGTAGCTACACTTAAAAAATGTACCTGTTCCAACTTACAAACAAATTCAACTTAAGAACAGATCTACAGACCCTATCTTGTTTGTTTGGGACTGCCTGTATAGATTTTTGGCTGGGGCATACAATTCTATATATAACCCAGGTTGATGAACAGTTGAAAAAGGAGTTGATTTGATACATAAGTCTACCCCTGTGAGTCTTGGAATTCCTAGACTTTTTTCCACATGTGTGCATATTGAGCAATGCCCACATGCAAACATGCCTGACAGAGGAGGTTGTATGTATAGATGCTCATTTAGACTCCTCCTGAATAGAGTTGAGCGAACCTCTGAAAGTTCGGGTTCTGCTGGTCCGGCCGAACTTCGGGACAAAGTCCGGGTTCGGGTCCGGACAGAACCCGAACGTTCGCACGGACCCCGAACCTCATTGAAATCAATGGGGACCCGAACTTTTAGGCACAAAAATGGCTGTAACAAAGTCCTGGAAAGCCCTAGAGGGCTGCAAAAGGAAGTAAAATGGGGGTAAGAGTAGGGCAAGTGCCCTACAAAAAAATGGGGATAGGGAAAATAAATTGAAATCAAATAAAAAAATGGGAAGGGGGGTGGATGTGGAGTAGGAGCCTAGAGGTTTACTAGGCCATGACCGTGGCAGTGTAGGTGGAAGTGGCGGTGGTAGAGGAGTAGGAGGAGGTAGCCAACATGGTATTTTTTTTTTGTATTGAGGCCTATTCAAAAAAACAAGTATGTTAATGGCTGTGTGAGTCCGGTCTAAATGTTTATTCTGCACAAGGTACAGACAAGTCTTGTGGGATCCATAACAGACATGGAACACGTCTTATTTGTAAATCTGGCCTGAGTGTGTCGGTAATTGTATGAACAAAAAAACTTATCCGGAGTTATGTTTTTTTTTTATGGTACAACCGATGGAGGAGGATGAGGAGATGGTGGCGGTGAAGGTGGATGTGACGGTGCCAGTACCGGATCATTTGGAGATCCGAGGATGAGGTGTAGGTGGGGGGAAGGGTAAAAAAATAAACTAA
>BLSH010027314.1:203757-214597 GCA_018402905.1 Glandirana rugosa | reverse complement strand
AAGAGACAGATATAACCTGTCCCTATACTACACAAGCCTGTTTGTATATACCTTAGTCTGTCTATTTACTACACAAGCCTGTCTGTATACCCTAGTCTGTCTATATACCCTAGCCTGTGTATACTTTACAAGTCTGTCTGTATAGCCTAGTCTGTCTATATACTTCATAAGCCTATCTGTATACCCTAGTCTGTCTATATACTTTACAAGCCTGTCTATATACCCTAGTCTGTCTATATACTACACAAGCCTGTCTGTATATACCCTAGTCTGTCTATATGCTACACAAGCCTGTCTATATACCCTAGTCTGTCTATATACTACACAAGCCTGTCTGTATATACTTTGTCTATTTACTACACAAGCCTGTCTGTATACCCTAGTCTGTCTATATACCCTAGTATGTGTATACTTCACAAGCCTGTCTGTATACCCTAGTGTCACGTACCTGGTGGATGAGTCTGACTTATGCAGTAGGTAACCTCCCTTACGATCCTGACTCGGGAACCCCTGGTAGAGTAGACAGGTGGCTCGGGAGTGCAGGGTGGCACGAGGATCGGACTGGGTCACTGGTGTTGGTAGGAGTCCGTTGATCCAGGCTGCGTAGGGTCCGGGTGTTTGAGAATCGGGGCAGAAGGGAAGAACCCCTTCAGCTGCTGAAAGGCTACTTGGGCTTCTGGCGACCAGTGAAAGCGGGAAGTTTGCTTTGTCAGTTGGGTGATGGGGGCGATCACAGCTGAGAACCCCTTTGCAAACTTCCTGTAAAAATAAGCGAAACCGACAAAGCATTGTACCGCTTTCTTGTCCGCGGGTGCCGGCCAATTTACTATTGCAGTGATCTTCTGGGGCTCCATTGTGATGCCCGAAACTGAAAGGATAATCCACAGGAACGTGATGCTGGAGCACTCAAACGCACACTTCTCCGCCTTGGCATAGAGGCCATGCTGGCGAAGGCGGCTTAGCACGCTTTTAACATGGGTTTGGTGCTCCTCCAGGGTAGGGGAGAAGATGAGAATATCATCTAAATACACCACCACAAACAGGTCAAGGAAGTTCCGGAAGATCTCGTTAACAAGGTGCTGAAAGGTGGCTGGTGCATTACAGAGCCCGAAGGGCATGACCAAATACTCATAGTGGCCAAACCGGCCAAATCCGTACCGGAAGGCCATTTTCCATTCATCCCCTTTCCTGATCCTAATGAGGTTGTATGCTCCACGTAAATCCAGTTTAGAGAACACGGTAGCGGAGCCAAGCCGTTGAAACAACTCCGGAACTAATGGAAGAGGGTACCGTTTTTTACGGTGATCTTGTAGTCAATACAGGGCCTCAAAGACTTGTCCTTTTATTCAACAAAAAAGATCCCGGCTCCAGCAGGGGACGTGGAGGGCTGGATAAATCCTTTCTCCAGATTCTCATCCAGGTAGGACTTGAGTGCTGCAAACTCTTTTTCCGAGAGGGGATAGATTCTGCCAAATGGGACCTCCGTGCCAGGGAGCAATTCTATAGGGCAATCATAGGGACGATGTGGCGGCATCCGTCCCTTTCTTGCTGAACACATCAAGAAAGTCAGGGTACTCGGCAGGGACAGCAAGGCGGACTTCCGTGTCCTGATCAGAGTCCGGGCAAGAGGCTGCTAGGAGGGATCCAGTCGGAGGTGGGAAGCAGTGGTGCTGGCAATAAGTTGAGGGAAATTGAACGCTGCCAGTGACCCAGTTGATGAGAGGGCAGTGTGCCCTAAGCCAGGGAAGTCCAAGGATGACTGGGGACAGTGGAGACGCGATGGCGTCAAAGAGCAGCAGTTCAGAATGACCGTTGCAAGCTCGGGTCAGCAGAGGGACAGTCTCATGGGTTATCAGCCCGGATTTGATGGGTGATCCGTCAGCCAGGCGAAGGGTCATCGGATGTGCCTTGGGCCTGAGGGGTATATGATGTAAGGCTGCGAAGTCAAGGTCCATGAAACAGCCGCAGGCTCCCGAGTCTATAATAGCGGAGACAGAAACTTCCCCACGGGGCAGTTGCAGGACTACGGCTAGGACTGCATGTGTCTTGGGATCGGGCATGGTGAGTATTTCTCCTTGGCTGCATGACGGGGCCTTACCGGACTTAATGGGGCAAGTCCAGATCCTCCGCAATACAGACACAGCCCATTGTACAATCGTCTCCGCCTTTCCTCGGGGGAGAGAGTTGAGTGTTGTGGCTTTGCCGACCCGGGTACAGGAGCAGGTTCAGAGAAGGAGGAGTACGTGGGGGTGCCGGACCGTTCGGTACTGCGTTCCCGCAGGCGGTGGTCAATTTGAATGGCCAAATCGATCAAGGCGTCCAGGGTTGGAGGCATGCCCACAGGAGCCAGCTCATCCTTCAGGGCGTCGGACAGCCCCAGCCGGAACTGGGATCGCAGAGCCGCATCGTTCCATGCGGTGTCAGTGCTCCAGTCCCGGAACTTCGCCACATAGTCCTCAGCGGGATGGTGGCCTTGCTGGAGGGCATGGAGCGCGGCCTCTGCAGAGGCGGCTAGATGCGGGTCCTCGTATAGTCTGGCCATAGCCTGGAAGAATCAGGCAAGGCTTGTGGTCTCGGGCGCCAAGCGCTCCAGGAGGCGGTGAGCCCAGGCCTGTGGCTCACCCAGGAGTAGTGAGATGACCTGTATTTTGGTATTTTCCTGAGAGAAGACACTGGGTTGCAGAGAGAAAAAAAGTTCACAGGAACAGCAAAATGCCCGAAACTTCTTACGGCCCCCTGCGAACCATTCGGACAAGGGTACTTCCGGCTCCATGGGTGCTGTGATGAAGGTATTCTGGGGGGAGCTCCCGGACTTGGTCCTCCAGCCGGAAGTAGCCAGAGTGCAGGTCCCTCACTGCTTGGGCAAGGCTGGTCACCTGCTCACACAGTTCCTTAGTAAGGGCCTGCGCAGACAGAAGCATGGCTGTCTGATACTGTCATGTACCTGGTGGATGAGTCTGACTTATGCAGTAGGTAACCTCCCCTACGACCCTGACTCGGGAACCCCTGGTAGAGTAGACAGATGGCTCGGGAGTGCAGGGTGGCACGAGGGTCGGACTGGGTCACTGGTGTTGGTAGGAGTCCGTTGATGCACTCGTGCACTTGTAGAATGGTCGTACAGGCAGGGTCGTAGAACAGGCTGGCAGAGCGGTACAAGAGGAGCAGGCAGGTGGATGGTCGGGTACAGGCAGGGTCGTCAACAGGCGGGCAGGCAAAGTACAGGAGGGCTAGGCAGAAGACTGGTCGTAGACAGTCCAGGGGTCGGTGCAGGCAGAGATCAGCAAAGTCAGGCAAGCCGGGTCACAGGAACAGAGAATCAGATACAGGTAGCTCAGGAAACACACACTATACGCTGTAGATCAGACAGCATGTGCTGCAGGGTGCACACTGTTCAAATAGAGCCGCCCAGCGCCGCCCCCTCTGGGAGCGTGAAGAAACCACAACAGACTGCAAACAAGTCCTCAGCGCCGTTTTCTTCTAACACCTAGTCTGTCTATATACTTCACAAGCCTGTCTATATACTACACAAGCCTGTCTGTATAACCTAGTCTGTCTATATACTACACAAGCCTGTCTGTATACCCTAGCCTGTCTATATACTTCACTAGACTGTCTGTATACCCTAGGTTGTCTATATGCTGCACTAGTCTGTCTGTATACCCTAGCCTGTCTATATACTGCACTAGCCTGTTTATATACTCCACTAGCCTGTCTATATACTTCACTAGCCTGTCTGTATACCCTAGCCTGTCTATATACTACACTAGCCTGTCTATATACTACCCTAGCCTGTCTATATACTAGAATAGCCCTTAACCTAGGTCCACACTTAAGTGTTTAGTGAAAAATCTGACTTCCTGATAAATTTAATTTTAGTTTTATTTATCATGATATAAAATAATGGGATGTGGGGGCCTTTTAGTGGGCGTGATTTTTTTTTTTTGGGGGGGGCAGCATTTCATTCTTGGGCCCAGGCAGGACAATGTCTTGGGCCAGCCCTGCATCCAGATGTACGGCAGCCAGCTTTTCCGGTGAGTTTCCATTTCATAGGGGTGGGGTGGATGATTCTGGAGCACTGTACTGAATCACCTCTTTACTTTTCAAGTCACCTCCAATTTTTTGTGCACATTTTTGCACTGAACTATTGTGTTTTCACCAATAAGTTTATACTGCTGATCCTATCATGGGACCGTGTATTTAAATTCATACTTTAGGGTTAGAAAACGTAACTGACCTTTTTAATGCCATAGGCAATATTGTGCAAAAAAGTCTGGATCTACTACAGGTGCAGCAGTAGCCATCTTCCATTATTGTACCTTTTCTAGACATTGTTAGAGCTCTTTCATACTCTGCAAAGATTCATACTTAACATGATATTAAAGGAGAAGTCCAGCCAAAGTTCGTTTGGCTAGGCTTTTCCTATGGATCACAGGAGTCCAATTAATTTTGCATCATGTGACCCGTTTTCAGCAGAGCGTAGACTGAAGTCCACTCTCTGCTGATGTCTCGGATGCCCACCCAGGCACCGCTTCATCCTGACTTCTAAATCTGAATCTGCCAGGTGCCTGGATGGACACCCATCTCAGCCTCTCTGTGAGTGCCTGAGACGGCCGCTCCCCGCCCCTCCACAGCTCAGTGCTCCAGTGCGCAGAGAGGAGAGCTGCTGATTGACAGTCAACCGCTCTCTGCTCAGGGAGCTGTGAGAACCAAGCCATCTGCGATGTTCAACCGCTCAGTTCTAAGTGTAGAAGAGCCGGGGGACAGATGCAGCTGATCGTTTGTATTGGGTGCTGTGAGCAGCCCTAATATTATGTGATCGCTGTAGCCAATCAGCAATTACATGCACAGTAGTAAACAATATGTAATTTCCTGGCATCATTGTAACAAAACATAATATGGCTAGATATTATCAAGACATGATCTATTTGTAAGCCCCCATTGTGTGACAAGACATGATATACCTAAATTCAAGATTACTACTTGATTATTGCTGGGACCCCATGGTCACAGCAAGACACAATATACAGAGATAATAGGAAGAATCGTATATCTTGTCCTTAATACTAGCCAAGGATTTATACCAGACTATACTATGGACCACTCAACAATCAAAATGGTGTATGGGGGGGGGGGCATGTCCTAATAGCTAATTCAGCCACATGCTAAGAGACCACCAACCCGGTACTGTATAATCAAAGGTAAAAGGTTAAGAAATAATGGGTGTTTAGCGATGGCCCCTCAGCGTATCTAATGTCACCGAATACCAAATATATTTCTTACATAGTTACATAGTTAGTCAGGTTGAAAAAAGACACAGGTCCATCTAGTTCAACTAATATAAAAAAAAATTAAAAAAAAATCAAACAATCCCATATACACAATCCTATACCCACAGTTGATCCAGAAGAAGGCAAAAAACCCCAGCAAAGCATGATCCAATTTGCTACAGCATGGAAAAAAACCTTTCCTGATCCCCCGAGAGGCAATTATCCCTGGATCAACTTTACCTAAAAATGTTAGCACCTAGTTCTGTTATGCAAATTAACCACTTCAGCCCCGGAAGGATTTCCCAGGTTAGGACCAGGGCACTTTGCGATTCGGCACTGCGTCAATTTAACTGACAATTGCGCGGTCGTGCGACTTTGTACCCAAACAAAATTTGCATACTTTTTTTTCCCCACAAATAGAGTTTTCTTTTGGTGGTATTTGATCCCCTCTGCGTCATTTCTGATCACCGCTATAAACAAAAGAAGAGCGACAATTTTGCAAAAAATACTGTTTTCCTTACTTTTTGCTAAAATACAAATCCAAAAAAAAACCAAAAACATTTTTTTTCATCGGTTTTGGCCGATTTATATTCTTCCTCATATTATTGGTAAAAAAATTTGCAGTTGGCGTTTATTGATTGGTTTGCGCAAAAGTGGCCGCGTTTACGGATGATGAGAATTCATTTCTGGGGTTTTTATTTTTTTAAATTTTTTACTAGTAATGTCTGCGATCTGCGATTTTGTCGGACCATTTTGAAACTTTTTTGGACCAATGACATTTATACAGTGATCAGAAATGTAAATATCCACTGATTACTGTATAAATAAATTACTGTATAAATGTCACTGGCATTGAAGGGGTTAACCTGCAGGGGGAGATCTAGGGGTTAACTGTGTTCCCTGGGTGTGTTCTAACTGTGGGGGGGGGGCTGGGCTGTTATGGGCATAAGAGATCTAACTGATCCCAGTGACAGGGATCAGCAGATCTCCTATGCCCCCACTAACAGAGCGGGGAACCGCCGTGTTTACATTGGCCGTTCCCCATTCATTTGCTGTGGCCGCTCATTGCGGCTCACCAGCGGACATCGGGTCCACCCAAGCCGCAGGCACACTCCTCAGGAGTACGGTGGTGGCGGCATGCGCGCGCCCCCTAGCGGCCACCCGCAAATCGCCGCTTATTTACGTGTGGTTGAGGAAAGAATCCAGGCCTTTTTTAAAGCAATCTACGGAGCTGGCCAGAACCACCTCTGGAGGGAGTCTATTCCACATTTTCTTGGTTCTTACTGTGAAGTAACCTTTCCTCTAGACGTAAATAGTGCCCTGTTGTCCTCTGTGATGACCTTAAAGTGAATAACTCAACACCAAGTTCACTATATGGACCACTTATGTATTTGTACATGTTGATCATATCCCCCCTTAATCTCCTCTTCTCAAGAGAGAATAAATTTAGTTCCTCCAATTTTTCCTCATAGCTAAGCTCCTCCATGCCTCTTATCAGTTTGGTTGCCCTTCTCTGCACTTTCTCCAGTTCCCCGATATCCTTTTTGAGAACGGGTGCCCAAAACTGAACTGCATATTCCAGATGAGGTCTTACTAACGATTTGTACAGGTGAAAAATGATATCTCTCTCTCTGGAGCCCATGCCTCTCTTAATACAAGAAAGGACTTTGCTCGCTTTGGAAACCGCAGCTTGGCATTGCATGCTATCATTGAGCTTATGATCTACCAAAACCACCAGATCCTTCTCCACTATGGATTCTCCCAGTTGTACTACCCCTAGAATGTATGATGCATGCATATTCTTAGCTCCCAAGTGCATAACTTTACATTTATCAACATTAAACCTAATTTGCCACACAATTGCCCAATTAAACAGTGCATTGAGGTTGGCTTGTAAGTTGGAGACATCCTGTAAGGATGTTATTCCACCGCATTGCTTGGTATCATCTGCAAAGTTTGAAATGGTACTTTTAATCCCAGACCCTATATCATTTATAAAGATATTAAAAAGTAAGAGTCCCAGCACTGAACCTTGGGGTACACCACTGATAACCCTAGACCATTCAGAGTAAGAATCATTAACCACTACTCTCTGAATTTGGTCTTTTAGCCAGTTTTCTATCCATTTACAAACTGATCTTTCCAAGCCTGTAGACTTCACCTTATACATTAGCTGCGTGTGGGGAGCTGTGTCAAATGCTTTTACAAAATCTAATATACCACGTCAATAGCCACCCCTCTGTCCAAGGTTTTACATACCTCCTCATAAAAAGGAATCAGGTTTGTTTGGCCACATCTGTCTTTCATGAATCCATGCTGTCTGTTGCTTAAAATATTTTTTTTCCAGCAAGAACTCATCTATGTGGTCTTTTATTAAACTCTCCAATATCTTCCCGACTATAGAAGTTAAACTCACAGGTCTATAGTTACTTGATAAAGATTTTGATCCCTTTTTAAATATAGGCACCACATTGGCCCTACGCCAATCCAGTGGTACCATTCCAGTCATTAACGAGTCCCTAAAAATTAGAAACATTGGCTTTGAAATTATTTCTAATACATCATAATTTTTATTACAAAAAGCATTAAAACATATTGTACACAAAGTGGGCAGATACTCCCACCACACATAAATACCTCAAATGGCAGTATCAGTTTGGTTGAAGAAATTCCAATGCGTTTCACGGATATAGCCGCTTCTTCAGGGTTTCAATGTTTCTTCATCTGACTCCAAGCCTAGTATGACAATCAAATAAACATAATAAGTACAAATATATTACATACATGAATCCATACATATATTGTAAATGCGCTCAGAACCCCCTATGCAATGGAGAAAAGGGAAGAGAAAGAGGGGAAAAAAACAAAACACAACAATGAACTAATGTATAAATATAATACCTAGTAGGCACAATATGTCAGCTTAGGGTATGGGGAGACACATGTTGGATCCCAAAACAAGGATAGCAGTCCGTGGGAGCAGGATAGACCAGGGAACATCACCAGAAGACCGAATGACGCATATGATATGCCAAAAAACACATATAACTATGGACTATATACTAATTATGATAGACACCTAGTATAACCATAGTATTCATTGTAGTGTATAAGGGTATACAGCATAACCGCTAAATAAGTTTTATATTTTATAGGCGGATCAAAATAACTTAACAGACCTCCACAAATAAGGAATGCATCAATGGCTATTCAAATATTTCCACTGTATTCAATGGCAGTGAGGCTATCACCAGTTAATCTGAAGAATGCTTAATTAAATCCCATCAGATATAAAGAAAGAAACAATCACATAAAGAAGTCCAGCCTAACACTAAAATTGCTACATCTATAGACATCCATGATCTAACACTAGCCTAACTAGCCCTGAACAGAAGAAATCAGTATATATATATACCTTTTCTGAAGCCGCTTCGGTCCGGTTCCACACTGAGCTGTCAGAGGTGGCTTCGCTGTGGAGGGGGGTCCAGAATAGGCAGCTGACAACGGACGCCTTATAGTAACTCTATGGGTGACATCCCTTCCCATTTATTTTACAGCCGTTGTCAGCTGTGTCCTCTGCAGAGCTTCCGCCACTGGAGGCCGGACTGGGGTGGGTTCAAAAAAGGTATGTATGCTGATTTCTTCTTTACAGGGCTAGATAGGTTAGTGTTAGATCATTGATGTCTGTAGATGTAGTGATTTTAGTGTTAGGCTGGACTTCCACTTTAAACAGAGGTGCCCTTAGCAGTCTAAATCAAACACTTACCAACAATCAAAAGGATATCCAGATAAAAGTAAGGAATTCCAAGTTGTACAGCTATCTATTCAAACCGTTTCAAATACACCAACTGTCACTGGTATTCACAAGGTTCCCTTGGTCTTCCGAGGACCCACCTCACAAAGAACTTCCCCAGAGAAGCTAGCCCCTTGTATAAAGCAAAGGGGCTGACTGACTGGGAACTGGGTGGGTGAATAGACCGGCAGTGCCGACTCAGTCATCACAGTGGAGCCATAATAATACTATCAAAGGAGGCACACAATTCGCATTAGAGATCAAACACACCATACATATGGATCCCTGAATAATTCTATAAGGCCACGGATGAGGCATATCTATTCGCACGCACCCAGGGTATACAGTGCCACCTGCACATCTCAGTGCCATAGTTGTAACCAAAAACAAAATCAGAATAAAAGCCAGAATCAGACAATACCAATAGAGACATAGCAAAATCAAACACAAAAAGCACTAGGCGGAAGAAAAAAAGAAAAAAACATTTAAATATGAAAAATCATGTTGCATTAAAGTAAGTAATAACTTTCACGTACCTGGTAATGGAGTCTGATTGTGCAGAGGGCAACCTCTCTTATGACCCAGGTTCGGGAACCCCTGGTAGAGCAGACAGGAGATTCCGGAGCACAGGGGGGCACGAGGGCTGGTGCGGATGCAGATGGTGTTGTGAGGATCCTCCAGGAGCTCGTGCAGACAGAAGAGTGGTGATGCAGGCCAGGTCGGCAACACGCTGGCTGGTGCGGTACAAGGGAGCAGGTAAATGGGTCGTCAGGTGCAGGCAGGGTCGTTAACAGGCAGGCAACTGAGGTACAAGAGGGTCAGGTAGAAGCGTGGTCATAAACAGGCAAAGGGTCGGTACAGGCAGAGTTCAATCAAGGTCAGGCAAGCTGGGTCACAGACACAGGAAGTCATTAGCAAACGGATCACGGGAACACACTGGAACGCTGTAGAACGGACAGCATTTGCTACAGGGTGCACACTGTTTAAATAGAGCTGCCTGGCGCCGCCTCCTCCGGGAGCGTGAGGAAAGCACAACAAAGTGCAAACAAGTCCTCAGCACAGTCTACTTCTAACAAATAACCATCTCCTTAATCCATAATGACATAAAAGGTAAGGGGCAAAAATTGGGACTTTAACCACTTGCCGACCGCCGATCGGCATCTGACGGCGGCAAAGTGGCTCTGTAAGGCAAAACGCCGTCATACATCGGCGGCTGCCAGATCGCGCACGCGCATCATGTCCGGGGAGGGCCAGGGAGCGGGTGCGGCAGAGTCGATGTCTGCCGGCCACCTGCGATGCCCCCCCGGAGTGAAAGAATGGAGGTCCATGTAAGTAAACACGGACCTCCGTTCTGTGAGAGGGGGAAGGGCTGTGATCACAGCCTTCCTCTACACAAAAGGTGTGATCACTTCCCTTCTCCTGTTAGGGCAGTCCCACCACAGTTAGAACATGCCCAGGGAACACAGTTAACCCTTAGAGCGCCCCCTGCAGGTTAACCCCTTCACTGCCAGTGGCATTTACACAGCAATCAGTGCATTTTTATAGCACTGATCACTGTATAAATGCCAGTGGTCCCAAAAAAGTGTCAAAATGTTCCGACATGTCCGCTGAAATATCGCAGTACCGCTAAAAATCGCAGATCGCCGCCATTACTGGTAAAAAATAAAAAAATAAATAAAAACCCCAGAAATGAATTCTCATCATCCGTAAACGCGGCCACTTTTGCGCAAACCAATCAATAAATGCCGATTGCGATTTTTTTTATCACAAATATGAGGAA